>WUAM01000260.1:7900618-7938876 GCA_024336885.1 Actenoides hombroni
TGGATTGTAAAAAATCTAAATTAGAAAAAAACAAAACAAAAAAAAAAAAAAAAACCCCCACCCCAACCCCCCCCCCCCCCAAAACTCCAAACCCAGAATTGTTAAAAGCTGCCTATAACAATGTTCAACTTTACCAATTTGGAAAATGAGGAGCATGAGTATGTTTAAGTCTCTCATTTTTAAATGAGTTTTGCAAGCCAGAAATACTTGAATTCTGACCTCACACCTCATGCTTACTAATCAGACAGTAATACTTTTTTTTTTTTAAATTAGCTGTTTCTCCTCATAAATTGAATAATCTGGCAAGAATTTAGACAGCTCTAAATATTTTTCACAATAGCATCCTTAATGTCAAATATTTTTATGGCCAGAACTGAACTATATTAAACAGAACATAAATAAGACTGCAAATAAATAAAAGAAAAATCATAAAGTACATCTCTAAACATTATTCTACAAACAACTTATATAATCAAATTGAGAAGCTGAAACTGTCAACCTTCATTTCACCTCTACATTAAATAATTCCAGATTTCTTTTTGTACAATTGACCTTTGAAACATGAACGTTATCTCAAACCCAAGAAACAAAACCAAGCGGGGCATTCTTAAAGGCTGTTCAATCAGTCATCTTGCCCAAAATAGCATGTTTGCCTATACATTTAAGTGAACTGATATATTCGTGCATAAGAAACCCCTTGGGTATTACACAGACCTCTCATCACAGAATTGTCACTTTGAATGTAAGACAGCTGCTACCATATTGTGGGTATATTTGTTTCCATTTTCTCACCAAGTAATTATAGCTTTTTTTTGAAGGATGAATTCCACGCATATGTGGCTAGTTGCTTGGGGAAGAAAACTTTACCCGGGGAATTAAGTACATCTGAGTGCAACAGATTAAGTAGAAAATGAAATAATTCTGTTATCTGTAATAGCCCCCTACTTACACAGTACCCGCAGAAGAGAATACCCCAACTGCTTTCAAGACAGGGCTGCTTAAACACCTCCAGCCAATGTCCTGGGCTTGTCACTGAACGCATCCAAGGTGATGCTGCTTCCTGGCAGGCTGCTTCGCATAAGACAAATTTGAAACATGCCATTCACATCTGTTTATTAAGCCTGTGCACCCTCAACTGCGTTCAAGGTCAATTGTGCCCTTTTAGAAACATTAGATTATTGTACTGAAATATGTAAAGGCTTCTAGGCAGAAGCTTTTCGTTTTCAGAAAGGGTTTACTTCACCAACAAGGCTTCTGCTACTTGAGTTAGTATGTGATGGATTTTTCTCCTCGTACAAATACTTCAATGGAACACCTTCATACCTGTAAACCTAACAAACACTTTTACGTATTCCTATCTGGCAGTAAGACAGCCTCTAGGACACAAGATTAACATAGAGAAGCTCTCATTTTTAAGCATACAGTGGATATAACTCTTCTGAGTCTAATGCTGGTATTATGAATTTGATTCAGCTTCCAGTTCAGAAAGCAGCTGCCCCACCCTTTTGGTAGTCTCATAATAAGTTTTTAGGGTTACTTGTCTGCCTTGCCTTTCTCACTCTCCCGCAGATGCAAGAAACCTTTTAGTGCAGATTAAAGTACTGTACATTCACAAAACTAAACTCTGAACTCTGTCTCTTCCTACCAATTATTAAAAAAAAACCAAACAACCAACCGACCAAAAACAAAACCAGAAGAAATTTGTTTTCAGAAACAAAATTCCAATGTGGGTGATGAATCTAATTAGCAGCTGTTGTGAGGCAGCCTTGATGTTTTGGAAAGGAGCTTACGCTTGTAGTTAACTTTAAACTATAAAAGTCACACTCTCGTACAAAAATATTGCATGGCAAAACAGCCATCTTCACAGTCTGCTCACATGAAAATAGTGAAAAGATAAACAATCTTCTGTTGAACGTATTATTTATCAACACAGTGCAGTTCAACAGGATACATGCTTAGTACTGCCTTTGTTCCTTTGTTCCATCTTTACAAAATAAAAACACACATGCAATACAAACAAACTGTACAAAATCAGCATCAGGATACCAAAATTTATCTACTTTGGTTTTTCCGGTTGTTGGGTTGTTTTGCCATTTTTTAAGCATACAACAATTCATTTGACTCTATTTTACAAATAAACGTATCGATAGTGAACGTAAAATAGAAGATCTTTAAAAGCAGGTCACTGGAACTACAAAGTTCATCTGAAAAGAGATGAACAAGTAGAAAACACACTGCAACAAAAAGGTGTAATTATACATCATCAGCGGGAAGGGCTGGTATACTGATCTTTGCTCTTGTGAAGTATGCTATCTTCTCCCTGAAATTAGGAAAGAAAACAACCTGTTATTTAACCATTAATGGCATGACTCTGATCTTACCTGCTGTAGAGTTGCTCGTGTTACAGCACAGTTCTTTAAAATACAGGTTTGGGAAACGTACAGTGAGGAAAATACGAAGTGAATTTATTTACGACAAACGTGGCATTCTCACATAATTTCCTTCTTAGGCAGATTTATGTAAAAGACAGCTCCAATTTTGAAAAAGAGAAAAAAATAGAAAGATTTCACTAATAACTGCCATGATGAGACTGAAATCTTGATCTAGCCACTGAATTTCCTAAGATGGTATTTCAGTGGGGAGACAAAAAGGCAAAATAAAACATTTTTTTCCTGACTTGGGAAAAGCAGAGGGAAAAAAATTAATAAAAGAACTGGGTTTGGGCAAGACTCAGAGAGGCAGAATTGTCAACCTGTTCTCGAGCTGCTTCCCTTGTGCCGTTACCATTTCTGTCTCCTATGAACTTCAGATTACTGAAGCATAACAAGTTTACACAAGCTTGTCTGCCAGCAGCCTAGAAAGCAGATGATAAGTATTGTGGACTTAAAAATTAAAGCTCAGAAGATTCATTTTTCTTGAGAGCTTCAAAAATGTCTCTGTGTGATCAGTCTGTGAGGCCACGGCACTGAAACAAGTCCAACCAGCAGGGAGTGTACAGCTCAGCCTCAGGAGGTAACTATTTGTCCCGTAGACTAAACCATGGCAAAGCTGGAGTTCCTGTCAAAACCAGAAGCTCCGAGCAAAGTCAACTCCACAAACTGACTGGATTCCTTGGTTAGTTGTGTAGCGATTAGAAGATAAAGGAGAATGGAGTCTTATGAGACCCTTCTTGCAGGGGAGTGATGTCTGGAGCACTTATTACATGTTGCTGTACATTTGGGCAGCAGTCTGTCTGTGATGACTGTTAAATGACCAGCACCGACCAAACCCCTTTCTCAAGGCTTACTGTGGGTGAGGTGAGCCATGGCCTGCCACCTGAGCAAGTTACCAAGGCCTGGGCATTTGAAACTCCAACTTTGAGCTATGTTAGAAATGTATGATGCTTCTTGCAATTCAAAGGTGTGTAGATTTTTGACTGATATTACAGGGCATGTCTGATTATATTTAGAAATAATGTTATCTCACTACATTAAGAAAGAGCATGAAAAGCAGAACAGGCCATACCTGAATGACTGCACCTGCAGTGGCACTTTCTGGCTCTGCTCCCGTAAGCGGCATACATCTTTAGAGGCTTTCCTCATCAATTTCTCAGCACTTAAACCTTGTTTCTCTTCTTCTTTTGACTGTTCAGCCTGCAAACAGGTAAAATAGCTACATTTTGCTAATAATGAACAACAACTCATTTCAAAGAAATGACAAATTCTTTCCGTGTCAAAGCAAAACACTTGGCAGTGTTAGGTTTGCAGTTGGGCTCGATGAGCTAAAAGGTCTTTTCCAACCTAAATGATTCCAAAGCGCCAGCAAGACAAAAGACTGACATCAGGAGCCTAAGCCATGGGCACAAAATAAAGTAAACAGGTTTTCCTAAAATGAAAATAAATGGAGCAAATGTCATGCCTTCACAGGTGGCTACTAGGTGTTATAAATTTTGATATTTCTTAGGGCTGTGGTTATACTGTCTAAATTTGTGTGAAGAAATATCGGCTATCCAAATCTCTTTAGAACTGGGAGACAGTGATTCTTTTCCCATGCAAAGTACTTCCTCATGAAAGCTCTCAGGAAAGTTGTCTATACCTACTGTAAAATTACGAGGTGTGCTCTCAAAATACACCTTCAAGTTTTGTTGACCTTGTTGGCAAAGTTAATATTCGTGTATTTTTGTGATTGTATTCACAACACCTGTTTTGCCTGTGAGACTCACTTCTTTTATTTGCATTGCAGAGGTATAAAAGCCAAGGCAAGTGAACAGAACACCAGTGGCAACAAGACACCGCAGATCTTTCTTGATGTGACCATTTTTGAGCAGCTACAGGCCCACCAGTAAGTAACAGTATGTCCGTACCTCAGTACTGCTGGCTCTGTGACATATGTCTTTACCAAGCACTGCTGCATCAGTGACAACGGCAGCTGTACCATCCACCACTTCAGCCACAGACTGCTAGTAAGAGTTGTGGTTTGTATTTTTCAAAGAACACCATGCAGAGTTTCTGAATGCCCAATAATTTGACCAGCAGCCCTTTTTAGTTGGGCAGTCACCTGGGTTTCCTAGAGAAATGTTCTGTTCGTACCCAGATGAGTCCCATACCACAGGCATTATCACTCCCATCATGTCTGCGGTGCGTGGTCATGGGCTGTGCCACCTTGTGTGTGCACTTAGCTTCGTGTCTAGACTACAGGGACCGTTAGAAAAATGCTATTTACTGCATTTGGAATTTTGCCAGCCATCAAAAATCTAACAGAAGCAGTTCACGTTCTTCAACAATTTCTGAAGTTCTCCAGGGGTTAATTTTTGGTGCTTAACTTAAGGCACTGAGACTTGAAAATGAGATTCTGTTACCTCAGATTAAAAGACACGCCCAAGCCAGAAACAGCAATCTTCAAAGCTGGTTTGTAACTTTGGATTTCAGATCTCCAGTTCTGAATTCAACCCAGCAGCCGTCAAATAACAAAACCAACTACTTCAAAAAAGGTAGTCCATACTATCAGTGTCATACTGGGTATTTATAGAAATCTGTTCACAGCAGGATAGTGGTACGCTCTGCCTGTTGAAACACACTCCAGTGTTTTACATGAAAGTGTTTTACATTAAAGAACACCACCCTTTCAGAAACTCCCCCAAAGTCCATTCAGCTTGTACTGCTGTTAACTTCTTCAGTCCCTAACTCCAAAATAGCTATGGTTTTTAAAGGAAATTAACCTATAAATAGTTTTCCTTACTAGTCAGTGAACATAAATTTGCAATCTGCAACTGGTAGTGTCTTAATTAATTTTACATATGTCACTAGCCATATGTTTTGTAAGCTCCCCTAGCTAATATTTATCAACAAGGCACTAAACATACAATATTTCAAAATCTTCTGCTTTTAATCTTTTCCCTAACTATACTTCAGATTCTTGCGACTACTGCATTTCAGGTTAACAGCAGGAATGACTTCTTTGTTTTCATACTCTCTATGACCAAGTACTACTCCTTTTTCAATGTTTTAATCCTTTTATTTTTTTCAGGATGCTCTCAGACAAACTCTGAATTCAGCCCAGTGTCTCTAAGGGTAGGCACCTGAGAAGGTATGTACATAACCACGTTTATATTTGCATCCTGTTTCTTCAGTGATTTATAAAGATAGTGAATCATTCATCTATATAAGATAAAAGCACATGAATACATTGGCCATATGTTCAGCAAGTGCCAAAAATCTGGCATTTATCTGCTGGATAGGAGTCTGTATCTGTGCTTAGCTTAACTGTGAGATAACAAAGCAGAAACACTGTAAAAATTCAAGCTGAAACACCAGTTCCCGTTTTGTTCCTCACTGGTTTTTGTATAGAAGAATGAAAGTGAACCTAAAGAAAAACTGTTAACTGTGCTTAACACCAAAACACTGTGACAAGGACATGTTTGTGGTGTTAATGACATGACTATGGATTACCTCTACAAAGAAGATGTACTGAAAAAAAAAAATAAAGAAGATTTTTCTACAGCTATTCACAGGAATATTTTTTGGACCTATTGAAAGAGGAAGTACTTGAGAAGACACTGGGTGTCTGAAAAACTACCTGTATGAGGATTTCAGATCAAACTTGGAAATACTGCGTGGTTTCTCACACAAATGCAATCTAAACAAGAGAATATGCTTCTGGTGCACGGAATTACTTATTGTTTTCTGATCTGCTGGTACTAGTGGGCTTTACATACTTGCTGTACCTAGGAAGGTGTGGTGGGAAGGGGAAGGAAAGTGTAGAGCCTGTGTATTTGGCTTCAAGCAGAGTAACGGCGCGCTAGCAAACACATGCTGATTTTCAACATCCCTCACATCTGCAGTTTCATTTTTCACTTGAGACTCTCAATTTCTCTGGTACTTCCAGCTGCTGCATTAGTCTGTGTCATTATAATGCCTGCAGGACCTAAAAAATAATCTATGACAATGTTCTCTAGGCTGCTGTGTTTTGCTAACCCAAGAGGAAACACTGACAGCAGAGTACAGCATTCTCAGGGTTGTTTTGCTCCACGGGGGAAGGCTGCAATGATTTTGAGGGTAGAAATATTTCTAGAAACTTGGTAAGCCCTCTTCAAAAGAGGTGGAGTGGCTGTGATCGTTGTTCTGACTTTTAGCTTGGAAAGAAGGACTTAAATGCTGTGCTGCAGCCTGCATATATTTTAGAAACTTATATGATTACCCTTATTTCTCATCACAGTGTGTGTCACGGTGTCCATCACCGACACCAGAGATAGAAAGTGTGACAAACCTGCCTGTCATCTTGAAAGAGCTGGCTGACATAAGAAAGCACAAATCCAAATGATTTAGAATATTAATGTTGCAAAGGCATGCTCTATTCTAGTGGGAATAGCTTCAGAGGGAGACTAGTTTTAAACTGAACAATTACAAATGATCATTTCTATCCCGTATCCGGCATTAGATCTAAATTGTGAATTTCTCATTACATTTAACCATACTTCTTTTAGAGAAGATGCTCTTTTTATGGGTTAAAATTCAGAAAGATCAAATTCATACAGTGAATTCGCATAGTAAAAACCCACACAGTTACACTGTGTGATGGTCAAACATTGTGCTGTCTTACCCCATTTTGACCAAGGGTTTTTCAGAACACTTGCTTGTGCTCACCTGAAACTCTGCTGGTCTTTTATAGCCATTTTAGAACTCCACTGGCTATAGCCAACAGCAGGTGACAAGGAAAGAGAGACAGGAAGACAGACAGGACAGAACAGGGAATAAACAAGAGTTTGGATAACATACTGGTGAAAAGTTTTGCCTCCTAAGCTATCAGATGGTCAAGTACTTTTGAAGTAGGTGATATCATGGTTGATGACCAATAGCCTGGGGTTGTTGGGTTTTTTGGCTTTTTTTTGTTGTTGTTTGGTTGGGTTTTTTCCTCCCCTAACAAGCTCTGTAGGCCCCTATTCCAGTGTATGATCACCCTCACAACTTAAAAAGACAAATAACCTCCCCAAAACATAACAAAAACCCCACATCATCCTACTTTTTAGTACATTCTCTTGGAATTTTCCATGTTCTAATTTGTCATTGTTGCCTGTCACTCATTCTATCCTATTTCTTGTCTTTTATCCACGAGGGCAGCCCATTACCTTATGGCAGTTTAGAGACAGTGCATATATACTTACTTTGTTTTAGAGACCATCACATTGAGAATAGAATCTGGCTTTCCTTTGCCAAAACTAGATCACGTATGTCCCGCATAAGGATATAAACCTCAGTGGAAGTACTGCCTTTCCCACATGCTCCTAACCCCTGTCAGTAATGATCACTGCCTCTCTCTACCTGTTACAAACATCTTTTGGCTCCAAGTTCTGTGCAGACTGCAAATCAGCCACTGCTGAAGGACAACAAGCATATGCACGTCTGCAGAAATATGGCTGGGATGACAGACTTCTAAATTAACTTTCAAGTAAATGCTATTTTTGTAGGTTTAAATGCTGTAGTATTGACTACAAAAGAAATACAGCTTACACTATGTAATTCAGAGACGTAATTAGTCAAATATGAGCTTCTGTAAAAATGTTTTAACGTGACAGACTGAATTCTTTAACAAATTCAAAGAAAAGGTACGCGTACGCGTGTTCACTCACACGGTATCTGTATGCTGCTCATACCTGTTTTTCAGCTTGTTTCAAGAGTTTCTGGAATCGTTCATCCTCTAGCACACACAGGGGAAGGTCTGTCTCTCCTCTGCCTTTCATTTCCTCAAGCTTTTGTTTAAGATCCCGCAAGGCCTGAAGCTCATCATTCAGACGACTCTGTCTGGTGCGCGACGCCTGGAGGTCCAGCTCCAAGTCGAGGGAGGTGCGCGTGGGGCACTCTTGTGTAGCTCTGCGCATGATTGGTTGGCAAACAGGCTGAATCAGGTGGGAGACAGAACAAGGAAAATTAATATCTAGAGAGGCTAGCGTAGGATTTGACATAATGCAGTCAGAAAAGCTCAAATATGGTTTTGGTTTTCTTTAGCAGAAAGCTGCTATGATCAGATCAAAGTCCAAGAATTCCTCTGTTTTGGAGTCGCTATTCTTCAGTTACTGGCTAAAAGTAAATGCAAAAGTTTCTGCAACCAGGTGTACAAAGATGTATTTACAGGTTAAAGAAACCAAACCAACCGTTCTGGCCCCCAGGACAACACAATGCCAGGAGACCAATGCTACACAGACTTCCCCATAGATCTCAACGGTGTTATTTTTATAAACATTGGCTTTTTCAAGGTCTAAGCAAATACATAGGGTTATGAACTCTCTAAGCATGCATTTCTTTAGTGTTATTTATGCCCTTTCACTATGCCTGCTCATGTTATTTACTGCCCTTTCACAATGACTTTTGGCATGAGTAAGTCAGGCAGGAGAAGCCATCCCAGACTATTCAGTGTTTCTTTCTTATGCCACATGTAATCCTGCTACCTGGTAAAAACCCTTCTACAGAAGTGGATTTTTTTAATGTTACCATCAAGATTAAAGTGTAACTCTCTCAACTCATGTAAGAATGAACTCCATGCAAGAGAAATACAATCTTACTCTCTTGTCCTTCAATCCTTTTTTTACTCAAACGCTCTTGGAGAAGAGTAAATCTCCTTCAAAAGGGTATCTGAATCCTTGAAATTTCCATCAAAATTTGCTCAAGATACATGTTGCTGGTGTTTACTTTTGTGTGGCGTAAGCCACCTTGGGGCACTTAGTAATATTCAGGTTCTTTAAGCCAGATCCCTTTGACAGCAACGAGCTAAAGTTAAACAGTAAATGCCACGATGCTGGGCACCAGCGTCCTGCTGCTGAACTAGAACAACGTCGGTGGGGGAAGATGTAGGACTGAGACCACTGTGTTGAGATTTCAACCTGAACTACAGAACTCCGTGTGGTATTTGCACTGCTGTTGCTGAAATAGTTGAAACAAAGCATATTGTTTAAGTTGTTTGTTATTCCTTCCCTCCCTATACTGTATGTTAAACCCTGTGTGGGCACGTACCCGTTTAACTCTTAGGCTCCGCCGTTCTGTGGCGTTTCTCACAAAGAGGGACTTCTTGGCTAGCGTCGAGCTGTCACTGTCACTTCGATTCAACTGCCAAAAGGTACAGGACAAACAGAGATAGAAGGCACATTCATAAACAAATACATCTGTATTGATATAACCAGTCAGAAGACCGCAGGGTTGATATACATGGAGGTAATTCTTAGCATAAAGATTTGTTCAGTTATGTTGTAATAATAATATCCTATTCCTAAAGCAAGACAAGCATTGACCTTACTGAATGAATAGTAAGCAGACCCGTTAGGAACGCAAGGAAGGTAACTATGGTTATTAAGAACTGCCACATCACTGTCTGCTGCGGATTGTAAACCACCATTTCATTTACCTGGGGCATGCTTTTAACAAATTTACTACAGGGGAGGTAAATCACTGTAGGCAAGCACCTGTCTAAGACAGTATTTTTGTATTATTATTATTATTACTATTTGTACCAAGTGCTGCATACAGCTTCCTTCAGAAGCACTTCCCGCTTCTCAAAAATACGCGCCACAGCTCGGTAGTATTTTCTTCTTAATTATAGCATTACTTTCACATACATCAGTGCAGACTGATTGTTAGATGCATCAGCATGCGTGCGTGGTGGTAACCTTCAGAGAAAACAGAAGCATCTATCTGCAGGGCATTTATTTCACCTCTTCAGAAGAGGACAGACAAAAATAATCATTCTGCTAACTGCTAACATTTCACTAAGTGAAGCCAGGGCCCTAAAGCATGCTTACACAGGACAACCTGTGAGTCGGGGGTGAGAAATACAACCTCTTGCAGTATCAATACACCTCTCGAGAGACAAATTTGTCTTTCCACTGCCTGGGGAGCTCAGCCCTGGACAGGCACAAGTAGCCATCATCACCAATGTTCTGTAAGCACTTTTCATGAGAGATTTGCAAAGGCATCAACAGACTTTAGGTCTGTCCTTTAGGCTGCAAAAAAAAAATCTTTCTATTTGCTGTAATGTCACATGAAGTAGGTGCTTCCTTAAAGTTAGGCCATCTCTTCTGAAATTAGAGCAGCTGGCAGTTAGCCAGAGCGTATCCAACTGGTGCTTTCCTCTAGAAGAGCACCACAAAGCGAGCAAAGCTGGATGGAACTGTGGGACAAACTGGGGACTAGGACTGGGGACACCTGCATTGTTCAGTCACCACCATGGACTTGGATGCAGCTACAGTGCCCGCCCTTGAGCCTCAACAGCGGACTACAAGTATTTCTGAAACTGCAAAAGATTCATCTGTACAAATGTGGGTTTATTCAGGGTATGGTTTTTTAGATTCTGGCAGCAGGTACACAGCAATGTTCAAAGCTACAAAACCCCAGTACTTTTCCAGATGCAAAAGCCTCAGGAGTTTATACTAACTGGACTATCAGAGCAACTAGTGTATCAGAGCAACTCCTGTTGAAGACCTCCATAGGCAGTAAGTTAGGCCAATACAACTAATTTCCAGTGTATATAGGATTCAAGATGAAGGATAGGTTCTGGATTCAGTCCATTATCTATCCAAATTATGTAAAGACCGTTCTGAAATGATCTGCTGTGTTTCAATCCGGATGGTATATGAAAGAGTTAGTTAAGCATGCAGCTACAGAGTGATATATATGTATTATTTTCTGTAGGCCAAAGAGAATCGCAGAAAAGTGATCAACTTTAAAGTTCCCAAATGATTAAGGCAACCACCTCTAACTGAACTGGAGAAGAAGTAAAGCATGTATGAGTAACCTGTAGAAACTAAAGATCAAACTAAATTGCCTTTTCTAGGGTGTCTGCAATTAAAATCTAGAGAGCTGAGAAACCATGCTTAAATCACTTAAACACGTGACTTCCACAGTTAGTTTAGCAGCAACAGGGCTGACAATTTCAATGGTTTTGGGGTTTTTTTTCCCCACACTACCATAGATTTAGAGAGGCTGGAGAACTTTGTTGCCAAAGCCATGTTTAAAACTCAGCTCCTAGGCAGCACTCACAGATCTTTCAAAGAAGTAATTACAGTAGGATTTGGGCTGCCCAGATTTAAAACCAGTTGAGATACAAAGTGAGATTTAAAATCGATGACGGAGCTCTTTCCACACTGTTACCCTTAAATGGTTACATTATTAAAATATGGTAATGCAGTGGCAGTTGACAGTGAACTCTATTCTATGTTCTGACAAATTATTTTGCCGTCTGAGAGCCGTAGCTGCTGACATGCAGGGAAACACAGCTTTTGCAAACAGCCAGCACAGGCATTTGTGCTACTTCTCTCCAACGGGATGGATTTTTGTCCTAGTAAAGGTGTTTTGCAAGAGTATGCAACTCCGCTGAAAGTCAGCTCTACTGGGCATCAGGTCACTCAGGCAAAGAAATAACCTAGAGAAAGCACAGGCTCTGCCTCTTGCAGGGAAAACTGGTGCGTGACTCGCTATCATTAATACATCATTCCCAAGAAATGAAATGACTCTTTAGTTAACAGCTTTTCATTCCAAGTGGTTTTCCTCTTACCCTACAGACGTATTGGTTCCGCTCGCCCGGAGAGAAGGTCTGTGAGCGCACTATCATGCTGTTCCTGACAAAGGGACGCTGTCTTGAGCTCCAGCTGGCTCTGTCCTTGGCTCGCACCGTTGCATTCTCATTAACCAGTGCCTCAGTGTTGGTCTCTTTATCAACCTATAAAAAGGAATTCAGTTTATAAGAACAACTATATTGATACACATGTCTCCACGTAGTTTTTGTGCCTTTTGGATAGTACGAGCATTCTTGTTACCTTGCAGCAGATGGAAAAAGACCAGCAGCAAAAAGCATCTTGCACACACAGAGCAGCTGTGGCCAGTGAAGAAACACAGAACTCCCGAAACACTTATCAGTGTGTGGAGTACTCGTTGTGTTTAGTAAAACCAAAGCTTTTGCAGAAAGGCCTTTGCTGCCCTGCAGTAGGTGTCATGCCACCGCAGTGCAACAAGTGTTTTGCTTCCCCTTTTGCAGACGTTGTTATTATTATTACTACTGTGCATTTATATTTATTTTGTTCTGCATTTGCAGAACAGCAAGGTTCTGCCAGGCTAGAGATGATGACTGTGCACACTGGAAGGGGCAGCTGGGAAAATTACATTACCCAGGTTCTTCCAGACATACCGTTGTACATCCCCCAAGACCCAGCAGCAGGGCTGCTTTATGGCAAGCTGCAGAAGCCTGTGAAGCCAGGGAAAAGACAGTGCTAGCTGCTGTCCCGCAGAAGGGCGTGCTGCCGTTGTCCCACACGTGCCACGGGGCGCCTCAGGTGCCAACATCCCCATCGGTGGCACAGCCTGTGCCGACATCCCGAGATCATCTTGACAGCCAGGCTCGAGCAAGCACTGCAGCAGCTGGCACATCTCGTGTCACTGATGTGCACTGGAGCATTTTCTTCAACTCAGATAATTTAATGAGGTTCATGGTTTTCAGTGTGCGGGTGATAAATACAACGACCTAAATAGCACAACTGCAGCCCCGAGAGGATCTGGCACAGGCAGATCTATACCGTGGCTGGCTTTACAATCAGCTCTGCTGTCTTTCACTCACTGTCCAGGTCCATCCAGCCTGGTCTTAGCAAAACACTTGTGTGCGTGCCTAACCTTCAAATGTTGTCCTTGATGACTCCTCTTGCCAAGTTAGGGCTTTGATCTATATTTGCTTACTACCCAGCAGACTGTCAGTCCTTTTTTTATATGACGGCTTTAGCTCATTTGGTGTTTTGCCACCTTAACTGAAAATGTTGCACTTTTATATAATCACAAACTCGAAGGAACACGGCACCATTCTTTGCCTTTTTACCATCACTGTTTTACAGAACCTGTGCGTTTAACACATACAACAGTGTTTGCATGAAGATACAGAAAGGTGTTCTAAAGGTTTTATTTCTAGACTATGTGCTGCCACACAGGGATATGTTTACTAAAAATTTGCTAACAGTCCTTTCAGAAAGGTGGAATATAGTTTAAAGTGAGCAGCTAACAAGAACATGGAATTAGATTTTGTTACGTGCAGTGTGGGGGTAGTTCAACAGCACACAGTTAAATACACATTTTGGAATTTTCTGGTCATTAATCCCTCCTCTTCTCTACTAAGCCAGTTTTCTTATTTCACACCTTAAAATAAAGGGAAGAAATAAGGAAATCCCTTCATTGGTTTAAAAGATCTTGACCACTGTTCTGTCTTTCCCCCATTTATCAGATGAATCAGGAAGATAAAAAAGGAAACAGATGTGCAGAAATATTTTAAGTATACACAAGCTGAAGCTACTGAACTGCACTTACATTTTGAATATTCTCCCTGGGCAAAAGCAAAGCTATACATTCTCTGTTGATTGTCTTTGACTTAGAAGTTCTACCTAACATGGCTGTTAAATGCCCTCTTCATAGGTCAGAAGTGACCACAACAATTTTCTTACAAACACACAGTGACAAATGCTACAGCAAACGCCACATCAAACTGTAAATGCTGAGATGCAGCAGACTTCTACAGTAACTGCTCAGAAATGGATCAGTAGACAGGGTAAGATACCATAGGAATGTGTATTTTAAGATATTCACCAGTGTTAGTATTACAGCAGCTTGCTGGCTTTTGTGGGCCTCAGAACTGATCTCTCCATCCTTGTCTTCATTTATTTCTGGTGCATCAATGAGTAACCCCATGTCATCAGTACAGTTGCCTTCTACTGCCAGTTTAATCCCATCTTCCTCTTCATCCACAATTTCATCAGAGGCTTCTGTGAGCATTTCTAACCTGCATGAACAGAAGTAGACCACGCTTATTCTCAAACTGAAAAAGCCCACCAGAGAAAGACATCAGAAGGCCAAGGCCTTCACCCATGTATAATGTACACATTTTCCTGAGAGGGAGAACAAGAGTATCACCAAATTAAGTTCATGTGAAGGCACGGTCCATTATATACTTCAGTAAAACCCAGCAAGCTCTACTACAGTTCACCTTCAAGATCATTATGACAACACTGCACTACATTCAATAGCTGCACGTTGGTAACGTTGAAGGACTTTGGTTGCAATGTATTTATAAAACAAGTGAGTCTCCCCTTCCTGCATAACAAAGCTTGTATTTATTTCTACACTACAGCTAAGAAACTGCACAGGAACAGACCTCAACATATCAATTTAGCAAGAAATCTGTTTCTTGGGAAAGTTCAACTTCAAAATCAAGACCATCCATGGAAGCACACACACACTGACTTTGTCAGTGGGTCTCTTCAAATCCTATTAGTTGCTTATTACAGTTGATGCAACTAATATTCGGTATGAGACATTCTAGTGCTCCTCCAGTGGCTTAGACTCCCCAGGTGGTTTCACAGGAAGATGTACATGGAATGGAGGAGCATCAGCAGTAGGAGTTAAGAGAGCAACCAAGACACCATAAACCTAAAAGAAGGTGAATGAATTGACCACACAAGGGAACGATACTTTACCCCAGTTCCAGTGGAGGTGAGACACTGGAATAAGTTTTCCAGAGAAGCTGTGGCTGTCCCCTCCCTGGAAAGTGTTGAAGGCCAGGCTGGATGGGGCTTTTGAGCAACCCCATCTAGTGGAAGGTGTCCTTGCCCATGGCAGAGGGGGCTGGAACTAGATGATCTTTAAGGTCCATTCTAACCCAAACTATTCTATAAGTCGATGATCTCCTCCAAAATTAAAGCTCATTCATTTGTCAGAGAACAGGAAGAATGATCAGAATCATTCAGACGTGAACAGGGAGGGAGGAAAAGTGGCTTTACCAGTCTTCTTCAGAGCGCCTTTGCTCCTGTTCCTCCTCCTCCTCATCTTCAGCCAGTTCTTGTTCTACTGCTTCAAGCTCAGCAGATGTCCTCTCCAGCAGAGCTGACACAGCATCCTGCTCACAAGGAAAGAGAAGATGAGACCAGAATTGAGTGACACATAGCGGGTAAAAAAAGGCAGCTCTTGCAAGAGCCGCATTACCCTGATGCAGCAAAAACATGACCCAGATCACAGGAATAAAGGGTTTGAATTTTCAGTGTGTAGCACATTGATTGTTTTTATACGAAGTAAATCACAAACAAAAATAGATTGTTTTTACAATGATAATGGAATCAAATATGCTTCTGTCATCCTTTAATATATATGCTCCCTCTTACACTTGAAACATCCCTAGGTAAAAAAAAGGTTGTTCTTAAAAGTTACGTTTTTTAATGTAGGTCTCTTAAGGAAGTATTAAAGCAGAAAAGCTTGTTTAACCAGTAGAATTAGTATGTTTTACATAAACAGCATTTCTGGTGCAATGGCTTTAAGTAGGCAAATTCAAATAATTAACAAATAGCCATTTTTAAAGTATGCATATGAAAATAAAGGGTCAACTTAAGGAATCTCTTCAATAACATTCTTTTAAAACTGAAACACAGCTGAAGTGTTTCATACTAGACTGCAATTTTGTGTCCTGCTAAGGAGAGTCAGCCCTATCCACACTGGCTAACAAGACTGAAACCCTCCTGCTCACACACAAAGTCACTATTGACAAAAGGGCCTGCAAGACCACAGTGCCTTGGACCTTCAGGGGACCACGGTTCACATATTCAAGTAACCACAGTGCAACAGCACAATTCGAGTCTATGGCTTTTTTCTTGCTATTACAGTAACAGTCAACACGTTGCCCACCAAGTCCAACGACTGCTTGCTTAACAGAAACATGGATTCTTCATTTTGTTCCTTGGTTTTTTTGCCAGGAATTTGCTTGCAAGGCAACAGGTTGTACCACAGAGTACAAGTCTCATCAGAAAATGATAGATCTGCAAGACTGATCTGAGTCCCAGCCTGAAAAAGATAAGAAAGGGGAAGAAAATAGTTGCCATTTATTTTATTTCCTGAAAAACAGCTGAAAACAAATTCTACAGTGTTTATCATGTAAAACTGACAGCACAAATTTGACATGAGTTTTAATTCCCTTTTTAACTACACAGTTTTCTATTTCCTTCCACTTCTAGTTAAAATAAACAAATAGAAGTACATGGAAAGGTCCTTCAGCCATCTTCTCTTCCAGTCTGGGAAATTTCTCCCCACATGCACAGACACAAACCCCCCTGTATCACTGTAATGCACACGTCTGCTTTCTACAGCATTCAATAATGAAAAGCTGTGTCAATGAAACCTGTGGCATCAACTCAGAGCAGCAAGTTTCAGTCAATTTTACAGTTGTTTCACTGCAAAAACCCATCAATACGACAAACAATCATGGATGAGCTCGTTTGCTCTAACCAGTGAAGAAGCAGATGAAAAGACAGGAGAAGACATTAAGAAATCCCTTCATTTGGACTGAGTTGGCATGCTGGGAAAACTCAGTAAGTACTCATGTTTGGGCAGTGCCTTGGAGATCAAAATCCTCTGTTCTTTGGCAAAGCAAATCATCTTCACAACGACTAGGCTGTGTACACAGCTCTTGCCAAGACTCTAGTCATGCTGCCCAGGACTTTCTGCTGGGGGTGGTGCTCCCAACTCTCTCTTTTGACCTTGTGATTAACCCTCATGTCTTTGGTCTGGGTTTTTTTTTGTTTGTTGCTGTGGGTTTTTTCCTTCACCTTTGTATCCTACATTTTGTAACATTTTTGTTCTGCTGCCCTTCCCTTACCTGAGGGGAAACCTGGTGCATACTGAAAAAGGCCAACACATTTCCCAGGAATTAAGGTAACTTCTTCATTTTTAAAAGTGAAGAGGCTGTTCCCAGTAGTTGGAGCTGATGAACTCCACCGGATTCCAGCATCTCTTCAGAGTGTTGTAACTAAAAATCTCACCGTGCAAGTCAGTCAGGCTCGTGGTGAAAAACTAAAGCGTGTTCTACCAGGCCATGCAAAAGCAATCTGAAATTCATTGAAGCATCGCTACTTAGGTGATGACCACATCAACAAGAAAATTCAGCAAGTGCCAGTTTCCAATAGGCTGGTCCACAAACATCATGCCTTTCCATTATTTCTACAGATCCTCAAGAGCTGGACATTGTATAATCTACAGCAACGTGCAAAAATGTAGTTTAGTTTGTTCTTTGTGACAAATTGTGGTAATGAGTGTTTGTGCTTTTTTTGACATACTGTGGCTCTTATTCAGCTTTTACTTTAAAACCTAGTGTTAGAGCAACGCTGCAATGAAGTTTATGGGTGGTTTTTTACGTATAAAACTGCGAAGATAGAATATCAACCTGTAATTAAAGGCTGAAGGCAATGTAATGTTAGAATTATCAAAACACCTCCTAAATCTTCCATCCAGGATTAGATTCTGTATCAGGAATTTCAGAGAAAGGTGGTATCTTAAGCACTATAGCAACGACCAAGTTACGCTTCAGAGTTTGCCTCCAAGTGCTGTGGTATTTTAGCAGCCTTGACCATCAAAATACGAACGCTATAAACAGATGCATGCCAAAAAAAATAAATAAAATTTAAAAAAGCCCCAAATAAAACTGCATACCAAGCATTCTTCCCGATGACTTCTACTGACAGCGCAAACATCTACTCTCAGCGTCTTCTGTAGCAGCGTTACTTGGGAAATGGCTACTCTGAATATCTCGTTGAATAAAATGGTTTCCATGGCAGGGTGAACTTTTGTGCGGAACAGACAGCTGGTCTCAGTTGAGGACGGGAGTACTGCTACTCTAACATACCTGCCAGAAACAAAACAAAACCCTTTACCTGTAGATAAACTCGCACTTGCGTGGTGACGCGTGATGGGAGTTGACCCCATCGACTAAAGGACTACACGGCAAGAAAATGAAACGGCAACAAATCAGAGTTGGAACGGAAAAGAGGTGAAAAAGAGGAGTGAGAAAAACCTCCTGTCCCTCGCGGAAACATTTCCCAAAAAGGAATTTCTGTGCCTGGTAAGGTAGTAGTGAGAGAGGTAGCTATTTCTGTCTCTATCCAAATTTACCCTCCAGTTTAGTACTGTGAACGCTGAATATCATGTCACAGAGAGGAGGAAATGTGACCTTAATGTTAATTAAGGAAACGAGAAAGATTGGGGTGGATGTAAAAATTAAACTGTTAGAACAATGTAAGCAACACCAAAAAGCACTGACTTCTAACCTTTCAAAGAAACAAATGAAACAAAACCTCCAAAGAAACCAGAAAACTAAGGAAAATGAGGAAAAAGTAGCTAGGGCTGTTTAAGATAAATTCATAATACATTGAGATTTAGCAGAATGCGTCTTGCAAGCCTAGATTTAAGCACGGGGAATAACTTGAAACTGTTACACGGCTGCATTCTTTTTATGTACCAAATAGGAATGGATATTATGTGGGTAAAGGTAATACCAGCTAACTTGCAGGGCTCATTTCAGCAGTAGCTTGATAAAGACGTTCCTAACGCGGTTTGTGTGCGTTCTTGATCGCGCAGCTTCTCGCACACACGAGCGAGCACGGTAATTGTTTTACATCTTCCCTGTGCCTATGCATTAGTCTACTTCTGGTATTCGCTTTAAATACAGTTGACAATCACTGCAGAATAGAATGCAGAGAAGCTAGCTAAAGCAAGAAGGAAAAATGGGTCAAGGAAAAGTATTCGGGGAAAAAAACGGTTCTCCCCAAATTTCTAGTCCTATTGCTATATTTTCTGGTAACCACTTTGTACATACCATTAGTATTAGTATTATTAAAAATATAGTTTTACATTCATTAAACCAAAGGAAGTTAGGTCCGTGAGAAATCAGATTTTGTTGTTTGAATTTGGGCATAGTCTTTATTCCCCAGTTATGCCAAATTTATTCCAAGAATGAGTAAGATCTTCAGTTGTTTGTTTCGCACGCAGAGCCTGGAGAGAAGGTATCCAGCATTTTGACAAAAAAAAATAATCCTGAAGTTAAGTGGTAGCACAATGTAATTCCAGTAACACTAGTGCTCTGTTCACAGAAGTGCAGGTGAGCAATTTGGATGGTCTCCTGAAAACAGCCATTTTAATAGATTAAACAGCTAGATAACATCGAGAAAAGGTAGGAAGAAGTAGGAATAGAAGATAAAGTATATTAAAAGTATGTTTAAAAGGTGGTTCATTGGAGCTTTCTTTTAATGGTTGCAATCAATTTTTTGGTATCAGGCCACAATGAAGGGTATACAGAGAAGTAAAAGGCTGCTCATTGGCTTTGTTTTACAAGAGTGCTTACTTTTATTTTAATTAAAGAGGTTAAAAAGTCAACCGATGGCTCAGATTTTGCTGGGACAAGCCTATGATTTTTCAACTGATGAAAAACTGACCCTGACACAAATAATAAATATCCAGTTAGGCTCTACCTACTCTAGAAGTGAACAGCTTTTACAAACAGTGTAGAAACAGGTATCAGTCAGGGTTCATGTCAGATTTATTCCTCTGTGTGCAAAGGTTCAAAAAAAGTACTACCCTATCCATTTTGATGTTCTAGAAAATAGTTATAGCATTATTTTCCAGACCCCATTGTATCATTGTGTGTATCTGTACAGTATGGAGATACAGGCACATCATGGCAAGTGACAGAAAAACTGCTACTTGCAAGGGTCTTGCTTTACCCTGTCCTTTCTTCCTCCTTGTTTTGTGTAGCTTTAGTTTTATTACATCTTTTTTAGCAGCAGAAGGTCTGGACTTCTGCACTAAAGACACATGACTACTAATTGCAATTTCATACTTTAATTCCTAAAAAGATGCCAGCTGTGACCTAACTTTATCTTACTGAACATTTTGTTGCCATTCTTTTTATATTCTGTATTATCTACTTTTCATCTCATCTGTATCCATTTATTCTTCTATAGGTTTTCTGTATTCTTGTGATAAGTGGTAGTGGACTTGGAAGGTCAGCAGGGGAAAGATGGAGGTCAGAGAAGAAAGGATGGTAGTAAAAAACCTCATTTGTTATTAAAAACAAACAGAAAAATCCAACAAGCACCCAGGCCTGTATCCTTATGCATCCTTTCCACATTCAGTGACTTCCTATTAATCTGCCAATCAAATTCAAGGTGATGGGGGACAGGGGAAGAGAACCAGCAAGAAACCCACATTTTCCAAGGACTGATTCTGTTCTATGCTAATCTTAAGTTTCTCAACAGCTTTTTAAGACAGCTTTCCAGTCTGTAAAATAGCCCACTGAAGTACAAGTGACCCAGGGAGCCAAGGCAAAGCTGTACTTGTTTGTACAGATGAGAGTTTTTGATTAGAATCTCAGTGGTAACATTTTCTTATTCAGGTATTTTTGTTCATCTCCTACCTATGATTTCAGCTGTAATTACTTTTAGACCTTTCCTGTTAAACACAGGAACTATTTCTCAAGAGACCTCCAAGCTCCAGTTGTCAGGGAGGGTGTATCTCAATGTGGCTGTGCCTTTCCACTTGATTCATCAATTTACCCCTTACGTTTAAAAGCTCACTTAGAAGACATACTATTTTAACATCATTTTACATCAAAATGCCACATAAATGTAAGAAGCAATATTCTGAGCTGAATGAATGGCAAAGAAGCAAAAGGAATGTTTTTAGAAACTACAGAATAGCTGTTCTGCACTCACAGGGCTACAGAATGTTTAAAAACACTAAATGAAGCATCATTTTTAAAATATCCTGTTTGTTTCACTTCAGTGAAACGTCCACATTTCCTGATAACTTCCTTTTCTTGCCGCGTTGCCGGAATATGTAAAGGTTAAGTACTAACACAGTTTGAAAAGTATTATACATATTTTAGTGCCGTTAAGCAGTAAATCAATCCATTCCCTGGGAGAATTTGTACAATGTATTATTACGCTCTCATATTTCAATGCTACTGCTCAGTGATCGTTTGACTTACACTTTAGAGCCAAGGGGGACAGAAAACGCTGGAAGGTTTCTGAGCTGTACGATGATTATCACAAAACTTGAATGCCTCTGGTCGTATCTGTTAAAGAAAGGACAAGGTGAGGGAAGTTTTCTATTTGCATTTATGCACAAATGGAAACATTCGCTTTGCTGGTCACTTACCTGAGTCCTATTTGTACCTGGGCAGCCTCTAGAGTCGTTGCATCATCTTCACTATATACAATGTCCTCAGTTTCATTTGGTCTAGGGCAAACAGGCAAATACTCAGATTTAGGTGAATGATAGTTCTCTCTCAGCAATAATTAAGGTATGCACATGCAGACCTACGTACGTTCTCCTAAACAGGCCGATTTAATTATAGCATGCACTCCAAATGAGAATTTCAGAGCCTACACAACAGCAATACCTGTTTTAGGGACAGTCACTGCCTGAACAGTGTGACAATTCCAGTAATGAGTCAGACAGGGCTTATGCAGGCCAGACTAACAGGCAAGAGGAAAACTCATGACTTTTTCCTGTGCATACTTTAGTACTTCTTTATCCCTCCAAATACAAAATTGGAAATTAAAATTTGTAATAAACATTAGACCACATGTAAACTGGATAGAAAATCCTGCTCTGGAGAATATTTCAGAAGCAGGAGCTCTGCGACATGAAGAGGTTTCTGTGCAAACAAGAAGCATCTTTCCTCTGAGCCTGTTTTCAGAAGCATTCAAAGAAATAAAGGGGCTCAACTCTTGCAGCTGAAGAGCAACTCTAGCACTGAAGGGAATTACAGAGAATTCAGGTGCAAAATAATTTCCTGTCACTTTCTGGGAGGTTTGAGTGAGGATGTGGTATTAATGTGTTTCATTGATTTTTAAAACTAGACTGTTGGGATCAATAAACAAGATCTAGATAGAAAATGTCAAGATAGGAAATGTGGTGAATGACACAGACGTCCCAACAAGACATGACAGCATTAAGACTGCATTTAGAGGCTTCCTTTTTTACTATTCATTTCCTGGCTGATGGTTAATTTGAAAGAGAGTATTCATTTCCTCCCCTGCCTTAAATTACTCAATACAAAGAACTAGTCTATATAGCAGAAATCACTGTACTGTAAACTTCAGGAGCACACTGACTAATTCTAAGTCCTTCCGTACATAGTGCTTGTAAAGACACTTCTAGCAAGCATAACCAACTCAAAAAGAGGCACTCGTTACCTTTGCACTACTTCCTACTCGCTAATAAGAGTATCCACACCTGGAGCTACCACGGAATAACCAGAGTCTGTGACTCTTAGCTGGCACAAATGGCAATAGCTTCCTTTTGTACACAGGCTTAAGGGATGCAACTCCTCTTTTCCTGAGCAACGACTGGAAGACAACAGGAATTTGTTCTGTTTTCCACCCATCCCACCACCTGCAGTCATTGGAGAGGACAGCTAAAGATTTGCTCCACACAACGTCCACAGCTTTTGTTCCAATGTCTGTTCATTTTTATCCACTGGACTTATAACTGGAGCAGACAGTAAGTTTTGATCACAGCGACTCAGAACTGAAACAAAATTCTCAGTCAAGTGAAGGCTGAGTTTTTACTAGATGGGAGTTTATTTCAGCCTAAGAAGCTGCATTAGGTCTAACTGAAGACGTGGAGCAAACTAATACTAGGATTCAGAGGTCAGGGTGAAATATGAATCCATGACCTAAGATGAGATTGAACAGGCATTGTAACAGTTCAGGAGAAATCCCTTTTGTATTTGAACTTTATTTCATCTCATCTATTTTTAATACCTTTTAATTTGTGAAAGGCGCGACAAGGAGAAGTCATTTTATCAGGGGCCAACAAAACCCATTTATGATACCATAATGCACCTCTACCTGTCCTAACAGAACAGCGTTTAGGCTGGCGCCAGAAGATATGCAGCTACAGCTTTGTAAACATCCTGCTAAAATATCTCTCAATATTCAAATGGGAAAAGAAATTCTTAATGACACCTGCTTGCCAAAACAAGTGAAAAATAAAGATTTTGGTTTCTCTTATAGTTTGCAATATTCTTCTGTTATTTACGCTCAAGTTCACTGTTCTCACTGCCAGAAAACAGACAGTGCTATATAAACTGGCATGAAGAATCCTGTAGAAAATGTGTCTTGTCAAAAAGCAACAACAGCAAATACACTTTTTATATCCTGTTCACCCCAGTGGAGCACTAAAACCCAACCTGGATTATTTCTATACCAACACTGCAATGGAGGATTTTCCTACCTTTCCTATAGCTCTTTAAAAAAGAAAATATGCAAGCTATGAAAGCATTCAATGCTATGCAATCTCAAGATTGTATCTAATCAATACAAGAAATAACAAGAGTGACTCTGAGTAGAGTCAATACAGTTACAGGCAGAAACTGTGTAGTTACATCCAGCTTTTCTCTAGAAACACTTTCAGCATACGAAAACCCCAAGATTAGAAGGTAGCATGTTAGTGCTACTCAACCAAGTTATCCAAGCACTCTAATGCAAATTTATTAGCTCAAAAAACCCCATCAAACTCCATTGTTTGCCAAATGTGCCTTCCTTTCAATATGAAAGTAGAAAGTATTTCTAACTAAGGTGAGAACGAGAAACTACTTATGCTGGTATTATACAGCTGCTTACAGATGTATTTCAGTTTTTCTGGGGAAAGATTTGCGTTATTTCTCAAACCTACTGTTTCACAGAAGCTTCATATACACCGCTGTCTCCAGCTACAGACTCATCAGACACGGCAGCAGACACACAAGCCGTTTTCTCCTCCAGCAGGTGACCAGCTGTTCTTCTCCCCAAGTCAACACCTACCAAAATGAAGAATGGAAATCAGCCCGAGAGATGAATGGTCGAAAAGAGGGAAGCGCATAGCTTAGCAAGTTGTCAAGTTGCAAGCGGTGACCCTTAACTGAGTGCATCACCGAGCAGTTTTGTTCCACATCATTTCACATTCGGAGACTGTACCACTGTTATCACATAGTCTGGCTAGAGTAGAACCAAACTGATGAACTTGAAAATGTACAACTACCATTCCTTTCCAGAGACACGGACTCCTGTCATCACCGGTATTTGTTCAGCTAGTTATCATCCTTCCTTATCAACCCTCTTACCACCATCTTTAATCCTGGGCTTGCCATATTCACATTCTACACCGCGGTAGCACTTCGGCTACACGCAACATGCTTTCCTACTGTTTATTACATCCTCAGAAAACAGACAAGACACCTTCTCCCCAGTAATATAACCACTAGAAATAAAAAATCCCCTCTGGTTTCTTATCACCAAAACCTTTTTACGCTCCACTCTCTTTCCTATCGACTACTACTCTGCTTTAATCTTCACCTCGCATTCACACGCGAGTGTCTCGGGCAGCATTCGCAGAAAGCCCCGTTCTGCAGCACAGCAAGCTGAGGGCCCGTGCAGTACTTTTTGCTGCCAAGGGGTGAGGATATTGGTATGCGTTATCATCCCCACCTGAATCATGACTTCACATCTTGTTAAGATGTTTAAAACTTAAGGCTTCAGATTAGATGATTGATTGCTGCATTCGTGCTTTTATTTATGGCAGCAGGAATGCTTTTTCCTTGATGATGAAGTGCTCTTTCCCTTCCCCCCACCATGTGAGGGGTGAAGGTGATGACATGATTTATTGATTACCCTTAGGAATTACCACAGCAGCCTGAATTGACTTTGACAATGACAGAGACTGACTGTGGAAGAGCTACATGATATTCCAACTTGGTTTCTGAAAGCACGGAGATGTGCAGAGGAGCAAATCTCTGTATGGTTCACCTGTACAGAGAAGTCAGAGAGGGAGAAGCAGGTGAGCACTGCACCTAAAGAGCCCAGGCAGATTATTACATGAAAACACTAGCTACGCTGTCTTCAGCTGTGCCTGTCTACCCCCAAGGTAAGATTCAGCAGCATTCCCATTTATAGCCCTGTAAAACTTAAGGGTGTGGGCTGAAATTTTCCATGCGGTTTTTATGCCTCCAGCTGACTTTGCTGAAAACCTTCCCATTTGGCATTGCAGCAGTTCCAAGAATTAAATGGGAGTAGAAACACTGAACCAACCCCATCTCCCTGCTGATGTACTGAAGTCTCACCATGAGGCTCATTTTACTGTGGCAACCAGAGGTATTGAAGCTTAATTAATTAACACCTGGCTTTTCAAAACGGGAGTGCTTGTTTTGGCGATCTTAATACAGATTAAAAGATCATTTGTATCATATATGTGATCCTATATGAGGAAGTATCAGCATAAAGTATCATAGGAGGATTTTATAGTTTAAAAGAATAACTAGTTACAGACCTCAAAGACATCCTGACACTATCAAGCATAACAAGTCCTCAAAAAAAAAGCTCAAAAAAGTTCAGACAACCGCACAATGCCTTTGAAAATAATGAACTAAAGAAATAAATTACAAATAATAATCTGATTCCTCATAGCCCTGTGTTTTACCAAACTCCAAACTATCTTAAATTCAGTGCTCAGACTAGGTGAGTAGCAGAGAGATTGCAAAGACACACAGACTGGAAGTTGTTAATTTGGAAAGGATACACTGCTGAAATATGACACAAAAACTGTCGAACAGGGTATTTTTTGCTCTATCCCCATACATCCTGATAATATCTAGGAACACCACCCATGTCTCCAAGATCCAGCTTCAGATTTTTCTTTTATTTTTTCTCCACGACAGAGTTTGCAATATGTGAACTCTCCTTCTGAGACAGCTATTGAGAAGCGTAGATGGAATCTGGGTGACTGTAGCTCTCTGCTGCCAGAACCAGAAGTTATGTAAAGTCCCTCAGAATTACCGACTGCCCACCATGGCAAACGTATGCTGATCAAGAAATTCCTCAGTTACATGAGGTACCTTCCCATTCAAGAGCCAGCTCTTGGTTCAAAATTTTCATGTTACATATACGTTTGATAACAGATCTGTTTTATTACCTGAACTTCCTTCACGTAGAGAAGGCAGAGGCTGCGTAATGCCTTCATTAAGTTCTTTATCATCTGTAGAAATCTGAGATCCTGCTCTGGCTTCAGAGTCCAATAATATTTGGTTCTCACAGAGACTAATGCCTGCAAAATCACCCAAAAGGTCACAGTCTTCAAAGTCCGTAGTGAGGTGGTGCAGAGGGGAATTTTGAGCTGACATTGAAAATGCAGCTTCTAAAACCAAAGGGGAGCCTGGAGGGGACAAAGAGGACAGTGAGGATCTGGAAGACAGTGATGTCACAGATTTGGGAGGCTCAGTCAATTTGGGATGGTCTGCAGCTGAAGGAGAGTCACTGTAACCCAGTCTCCCATGGGAGCTGACCACTTCATTTTCATGAATAGTAGTGATAGGCCCCGAAGGAATGTAACTGCTCTTTTCTTGCAAGATGAAGTCAAGTTTATACTGATAGTCCAAATCTGTTATTTGATCGCCTTGGTTATAGTAGAGATCCGTGGAGCTGAGGGAGTTCAGAGAACCTCTGCTTGATGTGTTCAGAGATCCCCGGCTGGATGCCAGAGATCCCAAACTGCTCCCTGAAGACACAGATAACGTACTGGCTGAGAGGCTGCAAGGGAAGCACAAACATGTACACACTGATGTTACTAAATTAAACCAGCACAAAATGTACAAGGTGAGATAAGACTGACTGGAGCTGCTTGAAGCATTATGTTTTTTAAGCACTCATACTTGGCTTAGATCAGTGTGCCCAGCCTGCAGCTATCAGGTCAATTTATCCATCTCACCACCTGTTGCCAAAGCCCCTTTTCTTCTGGACAAGGCTGCAGATCTGACAAACTGGGCTGGCACTAACAGCAGCCTTCTCAGCTGCTATATTCCCTCAAAGGTCTGGGTGCTCCTGGGGTCAATGTGACAGGAAAGGGATCCCTAGGAAGGAGGTTCTGACAGCAGGGGATTGCTGCCACCTCTAGAGTAATTTAAGCATCCTGTCCTCTGCCCAAGCACCTGGGAAAGATGGAAACTAAAGGGACACATCTTACAGCAGAACTCCTTCACATCTGTAAGACAACACACACTCTACATGCACAGTAAACCCAACTACATAAGCATCACAAAGGCCATTAACATGCCATCTTCTGTTAATAACAGGAGATAAGGAGCTCTGCAAGGCCAGAGAAACTGTGCCACTGCTTTGGCTCAGGAGGACTCTGCTGGGGAAAAAACATCAGGAACAATAATTCAAGACAGACCTTTCTAAACACTTAGAAGACATTTTCTGAATAATAGCAGAGCTATCAACTTTAACAATTTTGCCACTGGGATGGAAAACAGCTTTTAACAGGACAAAGAGGCTCACAAAAGTCCAAACATGAGCACAAATATACTTAAAAAAAATATTTAAAAGACTCTTTCCCTAAGTAATCACCAATCAAGATACAATTTCTGGGGTCTAGCTGTCTGAAAGAGCAAAGCCAGCCTAGATCCCAGGAAGAAGATGGTTTTGCTTGTTTTGAGAGGACCTTTACAGAATGCTTAGAAACAGCTTTCCTCTTAAAGTTCAATTTGCATTTCTAAGAGCATAGGTAAACACTGTATCAGTGTCTGATTGGCGTATCCCACCAGGATATGCAAGAAAATCCAGGATTTTCTTGATAAATATAATGGAAAGATGGTTTGGTAGCCCAGGGTAACAGTCCAGAATCAAAAGAAACTCTTCCCTAGGACCAGTCATATATACCATTAATACTAGAAGACCCATCAGAGCAAGGAGTTTGAGTTCACAGTTGCTGGAACTGATGACTTCTTTGTTATCACTAAGAATTGCATAAACCCAGAGTCAGATTTTGAATCAATGACTGCCAGGAAAAAAAGTATCCCGAGGATACATTTCTGCCTACAGAGAGCAAAAGTCACTGTTGAAGAATAAAACCAGTATCAACTGTTCATATAAGTATTTACATGTATACATTATACTCATTAAGCCTCTCCAGTTATTACATAGAATTTATTCTAGTTATGGCTACAGTTCTAATAATACATTTTAGACAGAACTCAGAAACATTTTGGTCTCCTCAACGACAGGATTTTGAGGATATGATCAATTAGAGAATTCCTATTTCATTTATTTATTTACCCTGAAGCAAAATAGTGTCTGCCCGCTCAGTTACAGAAGCTGTGCAAAAAATGCATTCAACCCAGTCCTGAGTGCTTACTGAAATGATACAGGTACATCAGGTGTGCATGGTGGCAAAATGCTGGAAGCTATTACACCTGTATTTTCTTACTTAAATATTAAACAAATTTTGTTCAGCTTCCAGCTAAGAGAAAAACCTAAGAATGAAGTTGAGGCATCCAGGACCACTAGACTGTTGCTGAAAACATGGTTTACATGATGCAGAACAATCTCACCTCCTAAGCTGTGAATGCAAATAAGTGGTTAACTTCGTAGTTTCTTCAAGTTTCTGTACCAGCTCTTTTCTTCTCTCCTCCAATTTCAATCTGGAAAAAAGAGGTACAGGAAAAAGAGGTATAGGAAAGTGTTAGAAAATAATCTGGAGGCTAAAAATACTTTACAGATATGACAAAGAAAGAGAAGATCCCTCATATATTCATCTGGTTGCCAACTATGAAAATCCACGAGACCGTGGTAGCTCTCAGTCTAAAACCTTAACCATGTCAGCAGTGACTTTACCTGCAGAACACTGAGCACCGTAACAAACCTGCTGAGCGGATGAGCGAGCAGGGGGTTGGTGCCTTCACACTGTACCAGGGGGAACGTGCACACAATAAAAGAGTAACAGATGAGCACTGGGAAAACAGCTGCAACTTCAGGAAAAGAAATTCTACACTAATAACAGTTTTAAAAAGCCGTGCTGTAGACTGCCTTCTCAATTTTGTTCCAGAAAAAAACACCAGACAAAGAAACAAAGAAACCCAAAGCCCACTAATACCAGTATTAGTTCTGATGATGCAAGAACTTGGGGTAGCACTGCAGGAAGTTTAAAATTAAAGCACTTCCTTTGATTTCAAGGGCTTCATATAGTGACCGAGCACAATAAATCACAGCAGCGTTCAAGCACAAGGATCTGAGGGGATGGACTGTATTTAGGAGTCCTCTGTAAAGATTTCTACACCCCCAATAGTTTTGTCATCACCTCAGAGCCAAGCAGCATTGTGATGCTTATTATCAAGGTTCATCTTTATGAAAAAGCAGAATTTATTGCCTCCTGCACAAACAGTGGACCTCTCCCATGCGTTTTGGCTGGCTGCTAGCAGAATGGATTCACTAACCATTACAGTGATTTTTAACTGTTCTAGTTGCCTTTTATCACTCCATTTACAACACAGAATAAATTCCTTTCCCTCAGTGAATTCAGCCAAAATCCTCCTGTAGTTGTGGATTAGTATATGCTCCTCTAGCCCTTGTTCAGTCAACTGATACATGCCACAAGTTCTCAAGTAACTAATCTGAGACACAAGAAAGTACCTCCCCTCCTTAAAGTAAAAAAAAAAAAAACAGCTGATGTTCATTCTCAGAAACCTTCCTTCGGCATTTCTGGCATTTGCAAGATGTATAAATTAAAATCCAAATGCAGAGAACACTTTAAAGAACAAACCCCCCCCAAATCAACCGTTGCTTTCTTATGCAAACCGAATGAAATACCCAGGAGTTCCCAGAGCTCACTCTTTGAGTGTCAGATACCAGTAAAAAGACATTAAGTCCTCAATTCAGCAAAGCATGAAAAGCACTTGCTTATACCCGTGCTTATTCAGCGAGCAAATCCGGGTTATGCAAAGGTGAATAAGTTACCCCGAGGTCAGCCAGGGTGTGACTTCCACTCCAGTGCCCGCGCTGCCTGCGCTCTTACAGGGCGATAACGCGCTCATCTGCCACTACCTGCAAAGACCGTTAAAAGCATACATGGTATCGCAGTCTTTGCCCAGGAAGACATCTGCCCCGGTTTCCAGCCCAAGAATTTTGCTCATCTATGGTATCAGACACTCTTTCCTACCTTTTTACTATTTATCAATGCCTTCTGTCTTCTTTTAAAGCCTAATCTAGCCTGCTTTTCCCAAGTGAGAGTGCTCTTCACTAGCTCTTTTGTGGATTTGCAATAGTCAACTATCATTTTATCTTCGAGGAAGAGGCACAAAAATTGCTGTATGTGTTCGAGTACTAATGGGAAAAGGCAAGAAGGAAAATTAAAAGCTTAGGAACTTCTCTGACTGGAGTCCTCAGAACAGAATGTGCTGTTCCACTGAATTTCTACCATTACAGACAAGAAGGTTGGGTTTTTTTTCTCCAAAGGACAAGCAAAAGTTTGTTTTCCTTTAGTATTTCAAGCAGCTCGATAAAAAGTCATTTATCACATATAAATTACATCCCCTCCTAAATTCTTTCCTGGATGTAATTTGATCTACTAGTAATTAAAGAAGTAGTGTTAATACTTGTAGGTAAATTTCAGAAAGATATCAGTGACATCACAAACACAAGCTAGATGATGCAATCACTCCTGGAAGTTAGAAGACACACAGGAAAAGATTCCATTATCTCACAACAAATTGAGGTTCAAGGACTTATTTCTCTTTCTACATCAGACCAAATTAAATACCAAGCAACCATGCAACCAACCAGCAACACTCAAACAGCAAACCTTCCTCCTTTATAGCATAAGCAGGAACTTTAACATCCCCCAAAACATGTAAGCAGCTAAACAACCATCTTGTGATCTATTCTGACATGGGCCTCTCTCAATCTCTCTGGTTTGCATCCCTCCTATCCAAACTAACCTACTACTCATTGCAGAAGCAACTTGAGTATGAGCGAGACCTCTTGCTCCAGTGTCGATCTTACATTTCAAAACTACTTGAGAGGGCACAGAATCTTAAAAAGAACCCAACCAACCAAAGTGAAACAAAAACCAAACATTAAAAAAAGATAAAGTGCACATACCTTGCCTTTCAATGCAAAGTTACATAGACACATTTGTTTATGACAGGCACAAGGGCAGGGGCCAGTTTTGCAGGCAAGAGCACAATCAAGTAGCTAAATCATGCATCTGGTTAAATGCCTGTGATTAGTTAGAGGCTTTTGCCAAGGACTAAAGCGGTACCGGAATCTCCCCGACATGAATGCAGAGGGAAGAATGTAGCAAATAGTTTTCAACAGTTTCACAATCCGGTTATTTCTAGATGGTTGCTGGAAGGCTTCTTAAAGCAGTCAAGAGCATGCCCTGTCTCTGCTTTTTTGAAGCTGATATGTTATGATTTATACCCTTCTTCTGTAAATTGATTCTGAGTACATCTACTAGTGGCAATTTTCAGCATCCAACTCCAAAATAACCCAGGGCTATGCCATAATGCTTTTGTTTGAAGTCAGAGCAAGTCTTTTATTTCCTCCTCCTTTAGAAAACAAAACAAAATAAAACACACACACACACCCCCATCAAACAACCACCAACAAAAAAACCCAAACCAAACACAACAAACCGCAAAACAAAACCCCCAAAACCCCCACAGCAAAACCCAAACAAAAAACTCTCGTGTTATGAGATGTTATGATGCAATCCATAGCTTCTTGCACTGTTGCTTCCTTATCAGTACCTGTGAAAACACTGAATGCAACAACAGTGCAGCACTTTGAAGATGGTATGGCTCCTCCACTGATAATGGAGAGAAGAATCTTCCTCATCTCCAGGAATCAAAATGCTGATGGCTGATCTGATACAATTAAATGTATCCTTTTCTCAAAGTAACATTTCAGGAGAAGTTTCACCATCTGAATCCTTCTACAGAATGAAGATTTTCTTTATTAGCAGACACACAAGAAATAAAAAAATAGCCTGGTGTGAAAGAATTTATCTGCTCTCAAGTCATCAAGGCAGACAGTTTTAATATCATAAACAGCTGCAGGTAGAAATTCACTGGAGACTCCCTGCAATAGCAGAACAAGCAAACCAGAAGCCACCATAAATGCTACCTTAATGAGCAGGGTATGACATGAAATCTTACAGTAACCTAAGGAAAAAAAAATAAAAATCCCACATTCTCAGGATTAGAAACCAAATGGAGAAAAATGTGAAGAAAATAGGGAGCTCTAACAACTAATTGTGTCACTATACATTGAAAAAATATCTGCTGTTTCATTTCTTCTTGACAGTGGGAGACAATTTTACTCACCCTTAGTACTCCAAGTTTGGCACCTGATACGTATGGGAAAAACAGTCAGGTGCAAAATTTTCTTTGGCACAAAAAAAACCCAACAACCCCAAATCCAAAACACTAGACTAGGAAACTGGCTACCTATTTACAGCATGAGTCCAAATTTAGCTATTACAACAGCATATTACCCAAATCCTAGATTCAAATTATTTGCGAATGTGATTTTATTATTGACCCGTTATTGTCCATTTATTACTGGAAGTGTGAAAGCAAGGGATCCATGGTACTTTAGGTACTAACAACACAGACAGGAAACTTCTCCTGTAAAAACAGAGTCCCAGTAGGACATAACCCTTCTTCTAAACCACGCGTGAATTATCAATATAACGCAGCTTAAACTATTCTAAAGCAAACATGTATGTTTAAAAATCATGCTTAATACACACACATAAGTACTTTTTAAGCAAAAAAAAGTTTCCTCACTACTCAGCTACAATTTCAGACCCAGCTTCTAAAGCCACTACCAGGAACCGTGCCGTTCAGTGAAGCTGTAGGAACAGCAGGTGTTTCCTAGCAGAGGGAGGTGGGAAAGGCTTACAGTGCTGATTGTGTTCCTTGGATAAGGCATGCTACGCTGATATGCCCAATGACATTGTGGGTTTATGGCATTTTACGTGGGCTAGAGGTGCCCATAAATTTATTTCCACTTGCAGCTGATGAAAAGTCCATTTGTGACAGTCACCTTTCATTTTCTTGAACTCTGAATCTGGCTAAACCAATTTATTGTGGGAGTTGCTTTGGTTACCAGTTAGGTAGCAGCAAGTTAGGAAAGTTTTGCAGCACTTAAACCTCTCCTCTGTACTCCCCCCCTTCTTTTGGTTGCATTTTTGTATGTAATAAAACTCACAATGAAAGGCTTCAGATGTTGCAACAATCAAGATAATCTTTGTAACTTGAGTTCAAATAGTTTACAGCTATTATCAGAAACGAGTGAATGATGTATTGCCCTCCTGCTGGCATGCTGACATTCCTCAGTTATTTAACATCTGTCACAGGCATTTTCATGCTGGTAACAAATGCAGAGCGACTGATATTGCAGAGCACATACAGGGTGTTCACATTCTCTCACAGTACAGAAGACTTCTTTGTGTTTCTGCCCAGTGAGCTAATAACAGATTTAATTAAGATCTACACAGAACAGTTACTGAAGGAAAACAGCCCATCAAGGCATAGTTCAGGGTCTGTAATGAGTACAAAGGTTAGATTGCAGAAAGCGGCATTTAATATTAGCAAAAGACAACCCCTTACCTTTCAGCAAGTGCTTGACTGGGTGTGCTTTTTACAGACAGCAGCTCTTCTTCAAGCCTCTTCCTTTCTGCTTCTAGCTGCTCTAGCTCATCTTGAGTACGTTTGCGTGGCGTAACAAACTGGAGTTCCTTTAAAAGCTCTTCTTTTTCGTTGATTAACATCAGTTTTTCCTTTTCAACATCCAGTGCCCCAGGCCAGGCTTCACTATCTAGCTTAGAGAGTTCAATCTTCAAGTTAGCCATGCTACAATAAAACACAACAAATTTGTCTGAGCCCAGCACAGCACACAAATCCCAGGAAAGTGAGAAGCGATACGTTATTTTGAAAGGTATCAGGATATAACAACATTTTCTACTCAAAGCCACACTTGTAATTAGTTTTGCTTCAAAAGAATGCAAACTATGCCAGAAAAGCAAGCCACCTATTTAGGCTGACAACAATATGCATACGCATCAAAAATTAGTTGCTCCCATTCCAACGCCGAGTTGAAACACTAATAAAAGCTTTATTCATAGTGATCTGTCTGGTAACGTAGTAGTGGCACCATGCTTTCCTCATTGAGGAGCAGGATGGATTTCTCCTAAGCTGTGGGGGTGCTGACTGCTCCTCAGAAACACCAACGACCACGGTGAAACAACGCGCACCAGAGCAAGGTGCTCACTGCAGCAACACACGTGCAGATCTTAAAAGGCAGAAGCGTTGCTCTTCTATACAATTAAAATAAAAGGTTAAATGACAGCTGCTACCTAAAGAGAAAGGAGATCATCAACTCCAAAGTTTGCGTTTGTGCAACTGCTGTTCCCATTGCAGGTGTCAAATCCCAGAGCTAAGCCACCCAAGACCTGGTTATCCGTACCTGTTGTGCAGATACACGCATATAATGGAAGCAGAAAACTTCCCTACGTTATCATCACCCTATAGCTCAGTCCTGATCAAGACAGGTTATTTCCAGTGTACTGTCTCCATAACCTTTCTGTCTATGGGCTCAGCAGCACAGCTAAAGAAGCGCAGGTCTTGCAATAAAGGTCCATTTGGCCACTGGGAAAGCCCTAAAAATTCCCATTACAGGTGCCACATATCTAATAAGATGGCAACTTTCAGCCACTTCCAGCCTTAGCCACACCTGAACCAAATGCAGACCTAAATATATGGAAGCTTTGAACTGTGTTACAGCTCCTGGCTTTCTGCACCTCTTTCTTGCAGGCTGGGAAAAAGGCAGAGGAAGAAGTCAAAATAGAATGATGTTCCCATACAAACTAGGGCAAGAGGAACTGATCAGTTTACTTCTTTGTAACTGTCCTAGTTAAATACATCTAAGTCAGTTTAACAACTGATACAAGTCTGTGCAACTGCAATGTTACCAGGCTCTACCTGAGGTGCTGGCCCACGCCACACTTCATAAATAAACAGAGATAACTGGGTGCATATAATCTTTCTGCAGTTCTGGCAGATTTCTGGGAGAACATTTCTCTTCTTTCCAGTTTGCCTCCTATGATTAACAAAACTAATAATATCACGCTTATTTTGCATCTACAGGATTCATTTTACAGTACATTAAGGCATTTATTTATGGTCTAAGTTAAGAATAGTTAATGCTAACTATCCCATTGCTTATACTAGAACCTTAAGAGGAATCACCTCCTTTTTCCATAGGTAACATTTTCTTTTCATCTGCACCTCAATGAAAAAAACCAACAGCTTCAAAAATGAAACCCCATACTCCCACCAAGCCCCTGCAACAACAACTTTGATGCAGTGTATTTTCACAGAAAAACCCAGCATCAAATAAACAGAAATACTATCAGCAGTGCTACCAAATGGTGGCATGAAAGGAAATGAAGCATTTCAACATATTTTGCAGCTGTTCCATATATCATTTATATTCAACAGTCCTTCAGAGGAGCAGTACTCAGAGGGAAAACAACCAAATTTTTTCAGATGGATAATGAAATGTTAGGATTTCATCTCCAGGTCACTGGTTCTAGCTCACCTTGTTCTGAAAGTAGCTGCTACTGACAGCTGCTTAATGGGTTATGGGATGGGATGGTGGTCTCCAAACAGTTCTTTTACTTCCTCTGCTATAGACAACCCTCTGCTACTGTAACTGACACTCCTTTCAGATGCCTCCTCAGACAGGCAAAGGAATAGGTGAAAAAAAACTGAACTGGTCTCACCCTTTTGAGGAAGTTGTTGCTCAACAGGTCAACAAAGAATATTACCAGATTCCTCCTCTTCAAGATATTCTGCTGGCAGTAGAAGCAACGTAAAATACGCAGCCTACAAAATTATCTGATAATTTTCAAGTAGAGAAGTTCTTACAAAATCTTCTCTCTTATTTTAACACAAAACAGCTAAGATTTTACACACTTAATATTTTAGAAAAGATGGCCAATACCTATTAAAAGATAACGATGATTACAAAGGCCATAATAATTAGGGGGGATGTAAGTGGGTACTGAACTTTGTGCCAACTGGTATGTATCTTCACTGTTCCAAGATACATACAATTTATTAAGTTCACCCCGTAGCCACTGATAAAACCAGTACGTGCAAACACTTTAAAGACTTTAATGGTGTCTTCAAGGCATATGATTTTCCTATTTAGAGCTGAAAGGAATATTCATTATGGGGCAGTTTTCAGGCAAAACTGAATAAAGATACCATTTAAAGAGAAATAATTTAACCTTGAGACACACTGATGTTATATAGAACAAATAGTTATGCAAAGGTAAGTAAGTGATCTGCTGAAATTTTGACCCACATTCTTGGTTGACTAATTTGTGAGAAAGGAAGATCTTGTGCTTCAGTATTCCATATTCTGAACACTCTACTGTTTAGGTCTTTTATTTTAGGTAGAAGTGGTAAAGTGACAGTGCCAGTAATTTTTTTGCTTCTACAAAGGAAAGAGAAAACACAATGCTGGGACTTCTTGGTACCAAAACCAGAGTCAAAGCAGAGGATGATCTGGTTTTGGATCAATTATGCCTGAGGAAGAAATGCCATCAATCTGCATCTAAAACACCATCTTATAATTAATATTATATACATGATGGTGCTGAGCCCAAATCATATGTGTTCAATACTGAACAAACACAATAGCCTTACCACTCTGATGAATGCATTGATTATATAATAAAGTTTTATGATCCATAATAAGGACATAAAGGATTATTGTTGTTACCAGCAAGGATAGTAGCTACAACTTTGTATGAGATATCTCATATTAGGGGAAGGAAAAAAAAACAAACAACCCAAAACATTTAGTTGTTCAGCCTTCTGCCTTTAAAACATAAATACAAAATATGTCTTTACTTGGTACTTATATGCTGCAATTGTTCTCTTCCTAGTTTTCTACCTGACAATACCACAGTATATGCCAATGGAAATAATACTTAATTCTCATTAAAGAGGTATTTAAATCAATTAAATGGCATTTTAGGGACAGTTATCACCTGGGGAAAAGTTGTTATTTTTTATTTGATTGCCTTGTTTAGTTCTTTATAGTAAAAAAAGCAACTTTGGATGTGGGATAACTTTTTATATTTCTGTTGCCCTTACATTCCAAAGGACCTTTGTAAAAAGAAACCCAACCCGTTAAGGTTTCTCAATAAATGACAGCTAATTTTGTGAAAAGTATTAGAAAATAATACAACATAATATATTATTAATGGAGAGATATCCCCCCCACACTTTTTTTAATATAGTGAATATCCCCCCAGCATTATGCAGCATTTCTGGTGCACCAGAAAACATGCCATTCTAATCTCAAATGTTCTGCTTTTTGATGCCCATTCTTCAGTGCTGTGGCAATTCATCAAAATGGCACTGCTTTCATGAGCAACCACTGCAGAACTTAATTTGAAAGGCATTCCACATTCATCAGTGGAGCAGTTCCTGATGTCTTTTCTCCTCAGGTTAAACTCATTAAAAAAACCCAACCCCATAGCGATAACAAGTATTTAAATTATCCAGAGTCCCAGGGTAAATAATTAAGCCTACTAAATCTGCACTGGAAGTCTGAAGCAACTCTAAAATTGAAGAGCCTTCAGTGGCACAGTAAACTGAAATGATGATCCCAAAGAAGGATCTAATGAACATAAATAACCCGGCACCTCATTCCATCCCAGAGCCGGCTCCTTCTACCCCCTGAAGCCTGGAGCTGCCATTAATTTACCACTGTCCGCGTTTACTTTCTTAACACATTCAACTCAGCATTTAAAGTAAAACCTAGCGTCCAAAAGCACCGGCCGCTCCTGCAAGAAGCCTTCTGCAGGCAGAGGGATGCTCTGCAGGGCTGCGCAGTGCGGAGAGCCGCTCACGAGAGGTCGCTGCGAGCACAGCGGCAGCGCTGCGGCGGCACCTGCCCAGCTCTCGGCCGGGGCTTCCCAAAGCTGCCAGCGCAATCACCTTCTCTTCGCCTCTTCGTACTGCAGGCTCAGTCTGACCTTCTCCGCTAAATTCGATCTGCTTCTTGCTCCAACCTGGGCGGGGGGGGGGGGGGGGGAGGGGGGGGGTCGGGG
>WUAM01000260.1:7939152-7950924 GCA_024336885.1 Actenoides hombroni
CACCAAAATTGAGCACAGCTCTCTGTGTATGTAAAAGAAGGCACCAAAATTGAGCACAGCTCTCTGTGTATGTAAAAGAAGGCACCAAAATTGAGCACAGCTCTCTGTGTATGTAAAAGAAGGCACCAAAATTGAGCACAGCTCTCTGTGTATGTAAAAGAAGGCACCAAAATTGAGCACAGCTCTCTGTGTATGTAAAATACACAATCAGTGAAACAGAGAAGGTTTTAATGAGTCACTAAGCAAGTAGTTCCCCTAACAGTTTTTCAGCTGCATGAAATGAAATTGCCCATTTAAATTCTGAGCTCTTGTTTCTGAAAATCAAAAAACAACTTCATATTGAATTAAGTCTGTAAGGTGAAACGTATCCTATCAAGAGATGCAAAAAGTACTACTGACTTATGTTGATCTTCACTGTACTGGAAATACTTGATTAAATCCGATTGCCATAAACGCTTCATGCCGAACATACACATTTCATCTGAATCTGGATTTAAAATTTAGGGGGAAAACATCAGATAACTGACTCCAAGTAATTCTCTCCAACACACGCATATATACACCTGTCAGCAACAGCATACGACCATTTGATTCCAGTTCCAGTAGCCGCAGCATTCTGATTCAATTTCTTTTTACATTTGACAAGATGGAAAAAAGCTCACCTCACCAGAAATGTCAGTCTGAGACCCTGCATCCAGAGTTTGCCTAGAAAAACACAGCTGGGAATTTACAGAGCTGGAATTCAGGTCTGGTCCAGATGTCCCAATGGTCTGGTTGAGATTGAATTTCTCTCTCAGCTTTGCAAGACTCTGTACAGGAAACAGAGAAGGAGGTAGTGTTGAAGTTCCTTTGCACTTTACCGTGTTTATACCAGTTTATCTCCAAAAGTTCTTTTCATAAGAGACTCAGTATAAAAATCCTGGGTTTACTTTATATTAAGGAAACTATCCTTTTATTTGACCAGTTGACAGGTGTCACAAAGGGTGACCAACAGCTGTGGTCATGTGGTTTTGTGTGCCTCTTGGTTTTGGGTTGTTTTGGGGTTTTTGTGTTTGGTTGTTTTGTTTGGCTGGGTTTTGTTTGTTTTGGTTTTTTTGTGGGGTGGGGGGGGGTGTGTGTTTTAACTTGCCAACCAAGTAAACATTTGGCTGATTAAAAAAAAAAAAAAGAGATCTGCTTTCAAAATAGGGCAATTTAGAGTTGGAAAACTCTGATTGATTTAGAAAATGACCATGCATCTCAAACCCATCTCTCAATTTTGTCCACTTAGTATTTTGAATTGCGGTTTAGCAGTAACATGTGCATTGTACCTTAGATACAAGTTCAGCAATGTACATTCTCTGCCTGACCTAGAGCAGGTTTTTGAACTAGGAATGCCACAGGCTTCAGTTTCCACACCTGAAAATTGATTTTAATACTAGTCTGGCTCAAAGAATTTTGAGATTTCAAGAATCTCTTAAAGTGGAAAAGTATCATCAGGAAAGTGAGTCATGTTAAAACACATCCACACAAAACTTAAGTCAGCCGTTCAAAATACCTTCATTAAGTCTTGTTTTTCTCTCTCCCCTGAACTTATCGCCTTTCTGATGGACTTCAGTTCACTCAGGATGGCTTTGGCCTCACACAGTTCATACCCGCTCTGGCCTCCAGACATTTTTTGGTCAATTCTAGGCAAAAAGAGAATATTAATACCAGATAAGGAAAATAAAGCTAATATCTCTGCTGTTATACTTCAGTTAGAAAGCAGAAGGAAAGGAGATGAGAGATATCATTTCCTGTAGCAGACACGCAAAGAAGAAAGAGGACACTGAAGTCTCCATTAAAAGACCTACTACTGAATCCTTGGCAAAAATGTCAAGCTCTCCAACACATACGCAGTCAATGGCTTTTGCCAACATCAGGAAATTTTACAGAAAAATCCTTCTGTGGGCTTTAAAACCACCTCAGCTAAAGTACTGGGGCCTTACCAAAGGCAGAAACTCCACAAACTATTTTAGTGGATCCAGTTTTAAAGACGTAAGGGGCACTGGGCACAGACGACTCCTACCCGTGCTACCAGAAGTAACAGCATCATTGCTGACACCACCGTCAAAATTCCCATCCTCACCACAACTCTGCAGCACGGAAGCTGGTTTTGGGTACACCTTTCATACTATTAACTGCTTGTGGTGCTTACGGAAACAGAATTTATTAGTAGCAGTATTCCTCTGCCCAGACCCACATCCCGCCACAGGCAGACAGGCAAGCTTCTTGGTACTAATCAGCCTTGCAGAGAAGAAACGTAACCAGCCCCGGTCTTGTCTCAGCTTCTCTCTGGTTCACCCTAATCCTAGGCATTAACCGTCTGGGGCAGTTGTTCTGCTCAGCCAGTCACCAGGCTCTCCTTATTCACAAAATCTCTGGATAATTAATACCATATGTCATACACTGGACAACTTATTAAATTCCTGGACTATCAATGATTTTTAAAACCGTAACTTGAAAACACCAAAACGAGAAGCCCCTAAGCTTAAGAGATAAAACGGTATTTCATTCTAGCGTTTCCACATTTATTTCAAGAAGCACAGTTTGCAAACACATTTCTCTCATCTCTAGCTTCACTGAATATTTCATGGCATCATAGAAATGACTGCAGCCATACTTGGCAAAATTAAAACCAACAGTCATCTTCACAAAAGTCAGACGTTTACTAGAGAATACATTCCTTTATAAATCAATTTGTTTTCTGTTTATATCATCATTCATCATCTTGGCTGGAAGACCTTAACCTCGTGAGCGAGGAATGAACATTTCAATGCTCTCGAGCATTCTCTGCAAGAACAGCAACTTGCACAAAACACCTGTAACTATATATTTTTTATTTTTTTTTTCCCCATTTCGTGCACCAAGATATCAAAGTTCTAAAGCAGTCTTTAAAGCTGTGAGCATGCCTGGGTACCTTTCTCCACGTTTCAGTTTTTGTACAAACTAGAACTGCATTTGTGTAACAAAATTACGTATGTGACTCGGCACCCAAGATGCCTATTCAAGGATATATTTTGTTTCAGCTTGAAAGTTCCTCAAACTCTTTCATAGGTAGGCACTCTGTCTGACAATACTCAGTTTCTGGTAACTTATCAAGTTGCTAAGGTCAAATAGATACAGGATATACCAACAACTGGGATCATGATTGAACAGTTGGGTAATATGCCATATGCTGCCCAGTAATACGACATGCCACATTCAAATCACAACTGCTTTATTCTGCATATAATCAAGATGGACAAGAAGGATCTCTGACATAGAAGATATTCCATCTTCCTGTTTTAAATTAATGGGATTAGTACTGTTTGAAAGTGGCTGACTGAATTTTAAAAACAAACGTCCATTGTGTTTCTGTGGAATGCTGTTGACAGTTTCTGAAACATGCTTTGGATTCCTATCAAAATGGCTTGTGAGCAAGCTGCTTTAAAACAATACTTCATTGTTGAATTAATAGAATAAAACCAGCATGATTGCCTAACCTTTAATCCTGGGACAGCAGCATGAGGTTTTATCACCTTAAGCTTTAGAATCAATGTGTCTTTCTTCTATATTTTGCTTCAAATGAAATCTAATTTATGGTTAATTAAATTCAATCAACTATCCTTTTCTCCCTTCACTCCTTGCTAGTCTTTGTATTTTTGAATAATATGCAACTCTCACATTTCTGGTTTTGACAAAATGGAGGAGGATAGAAACTTGATTGGCATCTCCTAAGGTGCTGAGGGTTTTCAGTTCCAAACTGACTACAAACTCCTCATAGCAGAAAAACATTTTTTGTCCATTTTGACACATCTCTAATTATGATCAGCCACTTCCTGGACCAGAATTTGTTTCTCCCACTTAAAAAAACCCCACAACAACCTACTGTATAGAACTTCATCTATTAAAATACAGAGGCAGTAGCCTACGAGATGGTTTGGTTAGAACTGGGAACTGAACTCCAGTCTCTCAGCTCCAAACACAGATGCTCTGTCATCATTTGCAAATCACTTCTCTGCATTTTAGTACTCTACCTGGAAGCTGGAAATGCACTTCCCTTCTTTCACCTTTTGTCCACCTTCCCTATATATTCTGCAAGAGATTATTTCTTATCTGGCAGTACTATGCCATAGACAGGAGGTCCTGAGAAAAAAGGGTAGCTGAATCCAGAGAATGTTATATTAACACTGAAGCACTGTTTCTGCTACTGGAACTGGTGTACTAAGAGCACAGAGCTCAGCATTTTATTGTGTAAATGTATCCTGAATGTATGGGTACATACCACAATACAGAAAACAACGAGCATGAATAAATTTCTGTTCATATTAGTCAGGAGAACACACTTGTTAGTAAGGTTTCCCCTGCAGCAAGCTCTCTGTGGTGACAGTTCCAGTAATGTTTAATAATTTAGTGCTCAACTTTATAAGACAGGAGCAGTAGGGAGTGCTCAGATTGAAAAAAAAAAAAAAAATTAAAAAATCAAATAATTCCCTAATAATGCAATTTGTTGAATACCCAGAATGCTCACTGAGTTCTGCATCAGCCCGTTGGACACCAGGCACTCCAGCAACTGGAACAAAGAAAGTCAGGTCTCTAATCCTCAAATTGTCACTCATTTCAAACTCTGCACAGTTGTGCACCATTTATACTTCTGAGAACAGCACTCTCTCTCTTCTGAGCTCAGAGGTAGGGAAGAAGGAAAGAAAGACCTAATTACTTTTTCAAATGTTAAAAAAAAAGTTTTTAAAATGGGACATGCAAAGCAGCTAAATACTTCCTCAGGACCTTTAACCACTGTCCCCTCTTTCTACCTCTCTGCAACACAAGATACCTCATGGGGAAAAAAATAAAATAAAATAAAATAAAATAGGAGGGGGAACAGATTTCTCATGTTAACACCTGCACAATAGGTTTGCCATTTCTACAGATTTCCTGCTTCCAAACCACAACAAAAAGAGTTACTAGATTCTCATTTTTCCCTCCAAATAATTCCCTCATGTAAGATGGGTTCAATTCCACGCTAAAAAAGGAATCAATTTCAACTATTTTCTTTTACTCACTGTTGCAGTGTTTCAAAGCCCTGTTCCTTGTACAGCAGCTCTTGCTTCATCTGAGAGAGTTCCCTCTTCAGCTTCTTAACCTTGTGCGTTAAATCAAAGCGAGAGTTAGAAAATTCCTCTTGTTAAATGGCATAACACACGGCTTTGAACAATTAATGTATTCTCCACATCAGATGAGACAAAAAGAGAGAGTAAATTGCCCCACTGACACATATTAAAAACAAAAGGATCTGTTCCCTTCCCGATGTCTATGGGCAACATGCTTCAGTATTAAAGGGACACAAACAGATTAAATCACATTCCTTATTTGTATCGGTACCACACTGTGTTATTAAACCTGAGAGAACTTTAACAAGTAATTTACTTCTCACTTGTTAAGCATGCATTTCAACTGTCCTACAGGGACATGCCTGTTTATTTTTAGGCTTATTATATTTTCACTTTTTCATTCCAGGAAGCTCTCAAGTCATTTGCACTGTAAAAAGACACGGTGTAGGCTTCCTCCCTTTCCCCACTCCACCCCCCCCCCTTTTTTTCCCCCTCCCTCTTATGAGCCATCCTTTCTTACAAAGCTTTACAGACACTAGATCCCTAAATATATAATTCACATTCATTTAATTCAAAAGATAACAATCAACACATTTGGATTGCAAATACGTGTCCATTTATTAGAAATGTTCTTGGCAAAACATTCCCTGCTTTCCTTACATTTGCATACTCAATTGCTTTTTAATCTTAGTATTGCTATTTCAGGTGTTAGCAGATAAGAGTACACGCAAAATATTTATGAATCAAGATTAAATAAAAAATACTGCATTTCATTTTTTTATGTCACACTTTTTCAAACATACTAAAAGTTTCTGGATCACCTATAAGGGAGTATATTTTAGCAAAATATTACAGTTAATCCTCAGCATACATTTAGAGATAGAAATGCCTTCTTGACATGCAGAGTCCCAAATTTTTTGTATTTATACATGTTTAGCTGGCTCATTTGCACTCTATGCACTAGCCAGATATTGTTAGGCTTTTTAACTTTCCAGTTATTAAGGTGAAAAAAGGAAAGGCTTGCTGGAAGTCCCTTGCTCTCACCTACCACTGTGAAACTCTTGCTCCGCAGATAGGCCACTCTTTTGAAAAATGGATTATATTAAAATGAAGAATTTTGACCAACTTAACTGAAATCAATTTCAAAACATGTCTCCAGGACTTTTTGTATCCAAATCCCCTTAGATTTCCTACTTGGTGCTATTCTTCAAATTGAAAGGGAAAAAAGTGAGATTTGCAACACGCCGGGTGAGTAACAGCGCTGAGCGTCAGCAGCTGCCAGAGCTTTCCAAGAGACTTAAAATGCTTTGCAAGTCTAAAAGAACCAGTGATTTGCAGGGAGGATTGTATCTCTCAGAAACCCTTACATTTTTTTTTCCTCAAGATCATCTTCCAAGTGTCCTCTGCTGTAATTCATCATCATTTCATTATCAAGAAATGCGAGTTAGCACATTATCCTAGAAGGACGTGACCTACATCATAACAGACTCTGTGTTTACTGCATCATACTTGCATTAAAATAGTCTGGTGCTCTTTGCCATCTCCTTCAAAACTTTCATATAATTCCCACTTGTTCACAACACTCCACTTGTCTTATCCTTCACCCCCTTCCTACTGCTTCTGCATATCATCCTAAGTCACCTGACAGGCCTCTTGCTTCCTCCTCCTAACCACATCTTTAAGAGGGCCCCAGTGCTAACAACCTTCTGTTACCAGTACCTCGAGCACTAATGGAACTACAATGACAAACTGTCCCTGCCTTGTTGGTTTACAGAGGTACATCCCATACTGACTGCGCATAGATAAAATACACCGTGATCATACATGCTTTGTGTTGTCTGAATTATCTTACTGATGACGAATTAAGACCCCAAATAGCCCCACTCAAAATCCACTGCAGAATCAGATCTTTCAGTACGGATCTTGGGCAAAAGGTCTTTCTTCTCCTGCTTATTTCATTTCACAGCTTTCTGGTTTCTGTTGTATTTTCGCCACCATCTCTTGCGCAAAAGGCAATTCACATATCCAAAAGGCAATTCACATATCCAAAAGGCTCCACATGCATATATTAAGCACAGCTAACAAGGAAAAGGCCAAAGGCCAACTCAGAACTTCCTCGAATGCTGAGTTCCACCCTCCAGCCACCATTAATCCAATGATACCTCAGACAGTGTGAGAGGGAGAAACAGGTTTAGTACATCTGACCTAATAGTTCACTAAACAATGTGCAAGTTCTAACTAGCTGGCTAGCAGTTTACTAATGACTAACTTTGTTTCCCATTAAATCCATGCATGCATATACTGTAAAATGCCAAGAGATGGCATATTAGCAAGCATCCTCAAACAGTCAAATAAGGGTAAACTATCATAACAGCCATACCTCTCTTGCCATCTTCCATGAAAACCACTTCCCAGCCCTAGCATCACAGGGCTCCACTTTTTCTTATCTCAATGGTTTTCACATCCAGTGGCTTTGGATGACAACACACTTTATGTTGGTACAGATATTCTTGGACTGCACCCTTCTAAACTCTGCAGACAAGATTCAGGTCACCCATTTTAGGCACATATGCAACTTGGACTTTGCAAAATCAGGTGTTGGGAACCAGCAGGATATTGGGCTCCTTGACTCCAACAAACAGTAATAGAAGGAAAGCAGCTCCAAAAATTAATTACTGTGATTAACACATCTACCTCTTTCCTCAGTGAACAAACCATACATCTGCAGCCAAGAGGGAACTTAGTGTTTCTGCATCTCGATCTGGGAGGTGATCAGCACTAAGAAACAGGAAAAACCGAGCACAGGACCATGTCTGAATTTTCACCTCTTCGACTTCATAGAAAGTTTGGGGTTGGCAAGGACCTTTACAGATCATCTAGTCCAGCCCCAGCAGACTTGTAGGTGACTATATTTAACTTTGGTCATGTGTTTGGTTCTTCAAAAACACTGTTAATTTCCAAAATATAGTAGTGATCCCCTTGTCAGAGGTAACATCTGTTACTGCTCCACTTATTTTAGAAAGAAGTTCTCGCCTTGTCTTTTCATTCTTCTTCCTGACAGGGTTCTTACTGCTGTTGATTCTCCCTACTAAACTTAAAACCAAAACAAAACAACAGCTCCAAGACTTCAACTTTTGCTCCCACCTCCTCCAGTGTTAAAATAAGCTCTCTCACTAACCACATTCTCCTCTTCTTAAAGGATAACAGACTACAAATTGACAGTGGTAAGAATGAACAGCCATATAAGCAGTCAGAACAACAGCATCCAGCTGCCAGTTTTAGAATGTATTCTATCCCCAATTAATACTGAGTTTTAAAATTTTAATGAACTATTTCACAGCTATTGTTTAGATTCCTAATCAGAATTCTTACTCCAGGTGAAGGAAGCTGTTATGCTCGGAGGCTTCTATGAGTGTTGCTCTGTGCTGAAACCAGGAGGGGGCAATGGAAGAGCTGAGTAACTGCTGCTGCTTGTGCTGCTTCTGCTCCCACAAAGTCTGTATTCCAGCCCTCATCAAAAGACTATGCTGTGATGTTTTTTAACCTGCATGGTTTCATCTAATTTTTTTCATAATTAGCTACAGAAAGCCTAGGCTATCCATAGAGCATTATATGCCACACCTAAAATAAACTCCCCACGCAGATTTTAAATGTCTTCTGCACCACTTCCACCTTATTCATGGTAAATTCACTAGACCTTAATATGTGAATGAAATTCCTTTATATGGAGTCTGTTAGTGACCACACTGAACAGAGATGACCAAATAGTGGATTTTTGTTCATTACCAGTTTCAAAATGCAAACACAAACTTTCATTCTTGATCTGAACTGTTCCATTCTTTCAAACATGATTGAAAACTGTTTTGTAAATCCACAGAAATTTGTGAGGCAGTTCATGTAGCTAACAGTGCATTTCTCACAGAAGAAAGATTGTTTAAAAACAGTCATTGAGCTGCAGCTCAACTCAGCCTACTACTTTTCCTTTTTCACCTAAAGATTTTTACTCTTTTAAAAACAAAAGCTTACAAGTGAAAATAGTTACCGGATTTATTTGAATCCACATCTAATTGGAATACCTGTCAAAGTTGCCCCAAAATGTGTTACCTGAAAGTGACAGAGATAGCTTTAAAAGTTCATTTAAAAACCCCTGAATGGTATTTAATGAGAATATTAAGAGGTTTCAGTACCAGGGTACAAGATACATCTGCTAGTTCAAGCATTACTCATTCTATAGTAATAAACTTTGCACACAGAATACAAATGAATAGGAGTTAAACACTCTCACCCTTAATCTTGTAGTGGAGATTTCTGCCTTCAGAATGTCAGGGTCATACTTTGTGCTTGATGAGGAGCCTGAGAACACTTTTTTAAGAAGACAAAAAAAAAACAAAAAACCCACAAATATTTAAGTACTTTAAAATCATTAATTAGTCCTTTCCTTGATGAATCCACACAGATCTAAAACTACAAAGTGCAGAAAAACATAATACTTTCCAAAACCCAACCATATCCTTTTATAGAGTAGTCAGCACTGCAGGATGGCAATAATCAATGGATAATCAAAATTCCCCCCTTTTCCCCTACCACTATTTGGTATCTCTCTTCCTCTGCTTATCCCAGGATCCTAAAGTAGCACCCCATTCTTCCTGGCCTTCTATCCCTTGTTTTTTGTTCCCATTCTTCTAGGTGAGCCATCTTGCGATCACCTCTCCCAAGAAGTTGTAATTTCTAAGGAGATTTCTGGAAAGAGGATGATTTCTTCAGAAGCCTCAGAGGTTGACCACTCACTCAGTTCTTCCACAGCTGCACATGTTACTTGTACCACACCACCTACTTCTAAGAGTGATGTTGGGTCAACACCAAGCCTCTGACGGCACTTGAACTACATGCCAATTCCTCGGCCAAAACCGTGAAACATATCTCCTCTTCACCCCTCATCACAGCACACAGGCTACAAAATTCTTTTATGCTATTCTTATAAAGCAGCAACAATTCACTTCTTGGTCTGTAGCAGGCACCTGTCAACACAGTTGGGTCATTTCAGCGTGCAGCCATGAAGTGCAAGACATCCTATTGACTTTGAAACTAGATTTTGCAAAAGTTTGTTCTGACAAGCTGCATGACAAAATAAATTTCAGAGCTATGGCTCAGAAGAGTTCAACTGCATCAGAGAGAAGAGGGTTCTCTCCAGCAGAATACTTTTATATTATATAATAATAATTTAGAAAAAAAAAAGTAGAGATGCCAACTCTAAAAAAGCCAGAGAACAAGGTGTTCATAGCAAACCTTGAAAACTCATCCTAAAGAGAAACAGGATTCCCTGCAAGGCACAGATCAAAGAACTTACATTGTATTCTCTACTGTACTTACAGCTTGTACGAGAGCTTGATTTTTCTTTGTAGGCATCGTTCAACCGTACATACTCATCCAGTGCAAGTGCTAGCCTCTGTTCTTTCACCTGGTACAGTTCTTTCTGAGTACTGAGAGCATCCTGGGCTACCATAAGGTAATCTTTCAACATTCTCTCTTGTTCTTGCCTCCATTGTTTCCGGGGATCTTCTATTTGCGTCGTTTCTGTATAGGAGAAAAAGAAAAGGATTTAAAAAGACCTCTGCTGAAATCTTTTGACAACTAAATTGTTTCTTTGCCTGTAATCAATGTTTATACAAGTCTAAACCATAGCTTGCCTTCGGTTACTAAGCAGATGCTCAATTTTATTTAAGTTTTTCTTTGTCACAATAGCATGTGTAACAAATGGTATTTATGGGATCAATAGCAAAATTAGCAATTAGCGTGCAATAGGTAAATGCTTATGTAGATCATTCACACATCTTCAGTCTTGAATTAATAACAGCCTACAACTCAAATAAAGATATTAGGTTTTGCATCAGAGTGTTTGGAAATAATTGGATCGATAAAGTCTTTCAATGGCATCTTAAAACTGAATGCATTTCTGAACAAAAATGAGAAGTAATCTTAGCTATTACTTTTTTTTAAACTCCACCCCCCCCCCATTAATTTTTACAGCTCTAAGTTATTAATGTTTTATAGTGGTTATCTCTCTCTCTCCTTTCCCTCTACAAAACCAGCTTTATCTTTTCTCCTGTAACTGAACTGGCAGATCATTAGCTCTCCAGATCACCTCAGCTAACTCTGTCCCTGTCCCTGCCAGGCATCTGATCCAAGATACAACTTTCTTTTACGGTCAATAGAGAGGGCCACCCTCAGAGGGCACTTCACCAAAGACAGGCACCAAGACACATGGGACTGAACTGCCTTTTTGAGGTATCTACCACTTCTTTCCACAGACTACCCAGGTTATAGACATGAGTAGGCTGGAACAGGCCCTTAATTCACAAAGGGCTTCAGGCCAACCATTTTAACTGCAGCAGACACACAGAAGACAGACTTGCATAGAATACCTAGACAAGAGGATCAAACATAACACAGTGGCATATGTTAAGAAAATACGTGATGAGATCAACCTAATTGTATGTTTTAAGATTTATTTTTTATCATTAGCATGCAAAGAGGAAGAGTTAAGGCTGAATGTTCAATCTTATTAATATTTCCTGATGTAGTGCAGCACTTTTTGAAGTTGTATAATGAATAATCTTCCTTTAAAGATGTACAAAGCATAAACATATTCTAATATATATTT
>WUAM01000260.1:7951024-7989846 GCA_024336885.1 Actenoides hombroni
TCTAATAGGTACGAGAAGTATGACATCTAAATGCAAACATGCAAACATTTTCTTTGTAAGTTAACATACTATAGAGATTTACAGAGGAAAAAAGTAACATTCGGTACCAAAGTACTTAAGTGCAAAGTATTTAAATTACTTCAGAATTTTTCTGCAAAAAGGAGGGGGGAAGTTTATTCTCTGGGTTAAGTTTCTGCCACTGAAGTTCTCTGAATTGCTTTACTGTGAGAACCAATGCAGGGATGAAGTAAAAATGGGAACATGTGGCTGAAGATGTGGGAGAAAGAACAAATTGCAGCAGAACCAATCTGATTGCTCTCAACTGTAGCTGAAGTGCACTTTTGGGGAGAAGGCACTCTTTCAACTCCACATACAACAACATATTTTGTAACAGCAGAAGCTGGTAAGAACAGGTTCTGGTTAATAACAATTTCCCACACTGACAAACCACTGTTTTTCAAAAGCCTTTTTTGGTGTTGTATCATATAAACCAAAAGACGTGCAAATAAAAAGAAGCATCCCATAAAACTAACCCTGTTGAATCCTAAACTGACAACTTCTATGGAACTACAGATGCTTTAAAGCAAACAAACAAACAAAAAAACAAAAAAACAAACAAAAAAAAAGACCCAAACACAAATAAATACACAGACACATTCCCCTCCATCATTTACAAACATGGCAAGCTTTTGTATTTCTGCTTGGAAAAGTTATTTCTTGGATGTACACAATGGATGCACAGAGAGTATAAATCACATAAACTCAAGTGTGGCACATAAAAGGCTAAAGCAGAGCAGCTTTATACACAGTTGGTTTTCCAATAACCCCACCAGGAACCCTCTCTCCAAAAAACTAGCTACAGCTGCGGACACACACACATATATCCATGTTTATAGCCACCTGCTCTCCTCCACAAAGATATCAGGCACACAAAGAAGCAAATCGATACCTTTTCTCTCCTAAATAGTCAACACATGTCCCTATCTGTGGCCACTTATTGCCGTTGTGCTTTAACACACCTCCACATTCACTGTTATTTACACTATAGATAAGAAGTGCTGGTTTCCAGAGCTGTCCTTTTTTGTGAAGCAGGATGAAGAGCATGAAGCAGGATTCTCATGGGTCAATGATCAAATAGGATAAATGCAGTTATGTTGGGTTTTTAGAGGAACGTAATGATGTGATTGTGTTTTAAGAGCGAAACCAGCAGCCACCAAATAATCTTACAAGATTGGAAGGTCTCATCTTCGAGCATGTTGTAGGTAATTGCTTTGTAGGTTTTAAGTGAGGATTGCTCAACATGCAGCCCAAAGACCAAACGTAGCCTGCAGAGTTCTAAAACGTGGCCTACAGATGCCCTGTCCTTGGGACTGCAAGAGAAGGACAAACCTGATCAAAAGCAGATTATTTTGTATCGCTGACAAATACCATCAAACATTTTCTTTTTCCTGCATGTGCAAAACAATACTACGATTATATGAGCTGACAACTTTTATACTGATAAATGAGTTAAAGGTGACCATGCATTTTAAAAACTGTACACTAAGTTCAGCATAGCGAGGGCTGGGTATTTGCCTCTGTAGGTACACTGCCTGGTCACAGCATTCTCACCCAATTCTATTTTATTCCAGAATGAACGCTCAGTCAGGAAGATACATAATGCTGGAAAAAGCAAAGCAGTACTGCAATGGCTGTGGTGGAATTGTTACTTGACTTGTACCAAGCAGAGAAGGCTCTGGAGCATTTTTCACTCTGTGTCTTAAATACGATGAAGTGGAAAACCCAAAAAAGCATATCACTTGTTTAGTAAGTTGTGGTTTTTTATATATATATATATATACATACACACACACATATATATATAACATGTGCCAGTGTAGCAGCACCATATGCTTTTTGCTTGTTCATCTATACTTTTTCAGTTGTCTCAATTCTAATCAGTAGGTTTACCCCACAGAGAAAGAAAACAAAGACAGAACTATGGATAATATTTCTGGTACTGTAGTGCTGCATTTTGAAAAGTATGTTCATCTTGAGCACATGCACTTTCTAAGAGCCAGAAAAATTTTTTAAAAGCAGAGTTCTTTCAAAACCAAATATTTATACTTCTCAGAGTAAAGCCTCACAAAGATAAAGATTTATTTTTTTTTCCCTTGGACAAGAATGTTTTAAGCACCTGGTGTTAAGGTCAAACTTGTGTACATAATAATATTCTTGGGATAGTTACAAGCACATCATTGAGGGAACAGCTCGATGAACGTTTAGAAATGAGATGCGAGACCCTTCATGCTTAAACCAAAGAGTGAGATTTAAACCACAAAGAACAGCCAGACATTTTCCTATGCTTATTATTCAACAGCTAACATAAAACAAACTTGGAAGATCTCATTCCTTTTTTAGGGCAGATGATGTTTCCACTGATGACTGTAAAACGATGCCTTATAACCTCATCTGCAGCAGATATGAACTGTGCAAGAAACAGCCTGCTAGCCAGACAGATGGGGAGATGTTACTTTTGCTGGTCAGGTGAGGAGTAAGCACTGGCTATGAACACTAGACAGAGCTGTTGGCTTGTACAAGTTCTAGAAAATGCTCACTGAACTTCAATCATCAGCAGTGGAGAACGAATAGAGCAACTGCCTGAGCACAACCCCTCCCACACTTTCTGAATCACCAGATAGTTCAAGAGTTCAGCTGTCTCTGGTAGAGAAAATGTGGAAGATAGACTGCCATCCATCATTTGCCGTGGCGTAAACTTAGATATGAACTGAAGGAATCTCCTTCAAAGAGATCTTTAAACAACTAAGAGTGGTACCTCAGGCTTTATTAAGAGCACTGCTTAGATTTAAGAAGAACTTTATATATGGGCTTCCTCTGTCCATTCACAATGCAAAATAATGATCCATAGTAACAGAATGAGGAGGGTGGTGCCACGCCTGATATTCAGGTTACTTATTCCTAATCTGACTTGCTTTTAGCGTCATTTGGCAAAGCCACCTGCAAATCAAAATCACTCAGTTCTATTAAGAGATCTTGATTGAAACCCAATTAATTTAACTTTAAACAAATTACTGCAAGTGCGTAGTTAATAGATTTTTATATCTATAAAATATACATAAATAAGCGATTTCTTTCCTCCTATTTTTAGAGATCGAGGCATACCAGCAAGGGCAGGATGGCACGCTTCACCCAGGGACACTCCTGGGCACTCAAACCACCACGGCCCTGGAATGTAGAAGAGGAAGCTGCTCTGGCTTTAATCACGGGGCTCTTCATGAAATGCACTCTTCCCGGCTCACCGCCAGCCAGGTTTGATACATTTAAACTCAGCTAAGAATTTGGCCCAATCGCAATAATTCAAAACCAAAATGCCAGGGCTGACTTTATGCGTTGAAAGTTTTGTTTATTTCTTTGGCTAGAACTTGCTAGAACATCGCTGTTTATGCATGCTCTGCTTAACTATACATAAGATAAATATTACACATAGGAAACAGGCAATAGTCAGGCATGCCATTTTTTGTAAAATGAGATACTTTCATATGTTAAGTTCCTGTTTGCTATTAAGCAGCTCTGCCAAATGTTTACAGTCTATGTGAACAGAAGGAAACTATTACCTTATCAGCAGTAGATCGCATTTCCCTAAAATACATGAAATTCAAATCCCCCAGGGCAGGGAACGGCTCCCTGACGCCCCACTGCTAGACATGAGAGAACTGGATATTTTACTACAGGACTAACAATATGTGGAAGCAATAGTTTTTCAACATCTCCCCTTGCCAAACAAAATAATAGCATCGATTGGCTCTAAGATGACCCACTCTTAAGCTGTCTTCAGTCAGACATATTGCATTTAAGCAACAGTTAGAACGCGTACTCTCAAGGGGTCCCACTGAAGAAAAAAACACCGAGATGCTAGATTGCTACTTGAGAAGGACATATACATGCCAAGAGGGGAGAAACTCATGTCTTTATACGTTCCGTCTTGAAGGGAGAGCTCTCATCTGTTTAAACACATGCCCATATTATTCCAGTTTGTAAATGTAGAACCACCATCTCAGAAGAGAGGCTATTTCAAGGGAAACTAGTTAAACTAGCTAGAAACGGGGACCGGGGACCTAAGATTTGTAGCGAGGAGAGCAGGGGGGGAATTGCATGCCACAGCTGGAGCTGCTGTAATAGCCCTCCTTTTTGGCACTGATGGTTTCATCCTCAGCCCACGCTCCCCAACATTACATATTCACATGTTCTCTTTTACACAGTCTTTCATGCTCACTCAACCCAATACAAAGCCTGTTCCATGTACTAAACCCACCCAAACACCTACTGGCTCCAAAATGTAATACAAAAGCAGATACATCATGTTCTGGCAGGTTAGGTGAGTTGTGCCATGTTACCAAAGGTCCAATAAGCCAGAATAAAAGAGGAAGAATCTCCCAGCTGGGGATAGAACTAGGCATAATTTTTTTGGCAGCAGCAAGCTTACTTATGCATCTAGTCATCCATTATACTCATCAATATCATGTGCCTTCTCCCTCAATATGCTAACTTCCAGAAAAGTTTTCAGACATGGAAACCAGGACTACAAGACAGGACAAGACCAACGAGGATGATTAAGGGACTTGAGCATTTCCCCTGTGAAGAAAGACTGAGGGAACTGGGGCTGTTTTAGTCTTGAGAGGGGACCTTATTACTGTCTATAAATATCTGAATGGTGGGTGTCAAATGGAAGAAGCCAATCTCTTTTCTGTAGTGCCCAGCAATAGGACAAGGAACAATGGGGATAAACTTGAGTATAGAAGGTTCCACCTCAACATGAAGAGGAACTTCTTTACTGAGAGGGTGATGGAGCACTGGAACACGCTGCCCAGAGAGAGAAGCACTGGAACATGCTGTCCTTTGGAGAAGGAGGGGGGTTAACAGAGAGCGTCTCTTATAGGTCTAGTAGACGGCCCTGACCCAAAACCTTGACAAGGTGATACCTGGAAAGCAGCCTACAACATGCTGAGGGCAAGCCCCTGGGAAAAAGGTTGCAGGCAAGCTGAGGCTAGTCACAGCAAAGCAGAATCAAGATTTCAACGACATATCACATGAAAAATGTCTCAGGATGGCACAAACAAAATCAACAACAACCCTTTGGCATGTAATATGAGAAGAGGAAAAAATGGTGTCTGATCTCAGCCATCACAGTATAACGTGAGTTAGCTCACTCGTGGGTGGTGAAAGCAACTTTATGAACAACGTTACACAATCACTATGGATGTGTTTATTCTAGAAGTATATCCCACGTTTCTTGATAATCAAACTGGCTTTCAAATCTCCAGTACCATTGCCTGCAATCAGACAAAAACACACTTAAAAAAAGGAGCGCAAATATTACTTCATTGTACTTCAACTGGCATAACAAATATTGCAGGCAACTGAGACACAGGTCCTAATGAACAGCAAAGCAGGAAATGGCACTAGCACTAGTTTAATGGAGAAAAACCCAAGTGTTACTAGACTGGCTTAAGGAATGCACTTCATTGTTTACATACCATTCCTGAAAGCGCTTTTTTTCTTCTTACTCCTTTTCTCTTTGCTTTTTAAAATACTCGGCAAAACCTCAAACAAGAAAAGCAATTTGTACCCAAGAATTTTAGGAAGAACTCACAAACAGATACTGTATCATTTCACATTGATATATTTGTTCCATAGGTAGATAAAAATAAAGAACAGCACATTACAGAGACAGCAGTTTCAGTAAGACCATGCAGCCCAACAAGATGACATATACAATGTCTTAAAATGATCTAAATCATTGCTGGGTACTCGAAGAAAATCTCATTCTACCCCATAATAAGATGGAATATGGGTTCTAAAGTGAGACATGGAGGAAAATTAGGTTATTGAGAATGTGCTCTAAACTGAGCTCTCTACAGTTCATTTCCTGCCATAGAACTCGCACACAAAAAAATGCCTCCTCTCTTCCAGACACCTTCTTCACTCTTCCATAAAATAATTCTGTGCTTGAATTTGAGTAATGAGATAAAACAAGAATGTTTTCCAGCTACACTGTGCAAGTATAAGCAGATTTCCAGGAAATATTTATTCAGATATTTTTATGAAGAAATATTGAACATGTTATCCTTATGGCACATTAGTTTCCTCTAAATATTGGTTAGCATATGCTTACATAACTCAGAGTCAAATGCAGTAGAAACTGTGCATTTTGCTCTACATTATCCAGTAAGTTAACTATAGGAATTAAGACATAAGAAAAACATGCAAATACGATCTTTAACAAAAGTCTGCAGCTAAAACCATCTTTAATCCAGAGTCTTCATTTCTTGAGCCCTCCTGTAGACAGCATGTGCCAGATGACTGTAATCCCTTCCTATAGCCAGGGGGCAGAGTAGATACCTATAAATAAGATTGCAAATAGGATATGCTGTACTTGGTTTTTCACCATGTGAAGACTCTTTATTGTCAGAAAACACACAAGTGTTTCACAAATGCTTGCACATCACTATTTGCTTGGAAGATGGTGGTGGGTCGTGGGAACAAAGAGTACACACAATCATTATACCATTCGACTCCCTCAAGCTAATGATAACTGCAGACTCACGGTGGGATTCTCAGATCTTTTTTTTCCTTGTCTGAAAATATAGTCTGGCATACTTTTGTAGATGCAGACGTACTAGAGTCTCAGGCTGGAGCAAAGAAGAGTCAGTCTATCCCCCAAAATCCCTGTGTTAAATAAACCAGTTGCACAGGCATAAACTGGCACGAAAGCCTGTAAGATTACAGTAAGAAATAGAATACCTGTAGTTATAATACTCTGTTACAAGCATCAAGCAGTGTAGGTAAATAGGCTTTGAAATGTTACGAAGGAAAGAAATCAAGTGAGGAAACAGGGACCTCCACTGAATTCTAATCTCAAGCTAAGCAGACACAAATCCCTCCACCTCTATGCTTCCTGATGTTTTAGGATCACTCTTGACTCAGTTTTCTTTTTATTTGTGGAGAAAAAGTGGCAGAAAGCTGTCTCTGGGAAAGGCGCATTCCTGCTTTCAAAGTGGGCAATTAAAACTAAGTCAGGAGGAACTGCAGAAGCAGAGACAGCAGACATCCAACTCTGGAAGAAGAGTGCTGGGGGTGGAGGGCAGAGAGAAAAATCATCATATTGAATACAGAGTACAGAGTGGCAAAAAGAAAGTGCTGTGGTGGTCTGAAATACTGCTGGTCTAGGAGTAACTAGTCCTTCCCATCCTCATCTTTTAAAAGCTGCCATTCAGTTACTTGCTGTTACTTTTGCCACTAAACAGTCTATAAAAAAAACCAAACCAAACCAAACCAAACCAAACCTACTCTGCTGTTGGTAACTAGACCAACACAATGAAGAAAACAACCACTTGCCTGGTTATTCCTGAAAATAAGAACTGGAAGCAAAAAGGTAAGTTATTTAGGAATACGTAGAGTGCTGAAGACAAGGCAGGACTTGTCCCAGACTAGGAATCCCTCAGACTCCGTTAAGCCAGAAGTAGAAGTTTCCCTTTCTTCCTCCCATTACCTCCAAAGCTCTATTCATCTACACACACCCCATGCAACCATCCAGATCAGAAAACCCGAGCAGCTGGAGGGAGGAAGGAAGGAGGAGGTGGGGAACTACAACTTGCACACCTCGGGAAGCAGAGTGCTTCCAAGAAGATGCAATGTCAGGGCAGGAACCAGAGCAAGCAACAACTGCTACTTCGGCTGCCACCACCACCTGAGAAGTGCACCTGGAAATCACAGTCTCAAGAGTCAAAACTGCTTCCTGGCCAACCTGCACAGGGCATGGAACAGATGGAAGTTTAAGGGTGACTTTTCAAAATACCTTGAACCAGTGCTACCATGAAAAAGCAGCAGTCCCCTGTCTCTTCCACCTGACTGTTCATATCCCCAGGTCACCTTCCCTCTCTTGCTTGAATAAATAGGGGTGTGGAAAGGAGAACAAATAACAACTTTTTTTTCTCCATACTGGATTAGTTTCAACTCAAATCATCTCCCTGATCTGATTCACTGTCTGGCCACGCAAATGTTCACGACAGCACAGGTAAAAACACTGCAGGCACAGAACAAAAGGCCAGAGGTAGCAGGACCCATTCTTTCAGAGATGATATCAGCTTAAAAGTGCTTGCAAATCCACGCTCTAAAAGCAGAAATGTTTGCATCTCAGCCACTTAACACCCGATGTTGAAAACCCTGCAGAAGAATTGGAAAAATCTGAAAGTTATGACTTTGCCTGTAGATATACGAAATGAAATGGAGTTATAGCTCTTGTGTTATTTTTGTTACTGCCTTGAGTTCCTAACTGTGGTGTTTAGCAAAATTAGTAAATGTTAGCAAATTAGCTGAAGCAGACAAACACACAAGTACATATATGCAGTAATGATTCTAACAGTGAACAGCATAAGCTATAAAATCTTTGGACTCTCCCAAACTACAGTGAGAAGGGTCCTGCACAAAAGGAACTTCTCAGTCCCTGGCCACCAAATTATACCCCTTCAGTCATCCCTCTAAACAAACGGTGCTACTGAACCACAGGGTATAAGCATTTAGGTTCTTACGGTATTAGCTACCCACATCATATGAATGTTCAGCCTTACCAGATGGCCTGTAATCTGGTCTCCCTTGAAGCTGAAAGCATCACATTAAAACTCTTAATTGGGGTAATATATTCATAAAATAATGACCTCAGTCAGTGTTTCTCAAAGCGGGTTATATCATCCAAAATGATGAGAAAGCTCTAAGGCAATCAGTAAGAGATACCAAAAAAATAAAGCTGTGTTTGAAAAAAAAACCCCAAACAAACCCAAACACCTCATTAAAACACATAAAATTATAGAAAATGTGATAGTACAACCAAATCACACAAACATAGTGACACCAAAAGAAAGTTCCTCAAGTATGAGGGAGTGGTTTGCAATTGCCAATTGGTCACAGCCAACTATTACCCCCTCTGTGGAGGGGAAGCTGAATTGCCACGGGCAGTTAAGGAAAGTAAGCTTTTCTCAGGTTTGTATGGGAGAAGGGAAGGTAAAGGACTAAGATAATTATGCAGATGGGGAAAATATTCTTTAAAAAAAAAAAAAAAGACATATTGAATGAAATAATTCGTGCAGAATAAACACTATGGAATTAGGTAGAATTTTTAGAAATTTCCAAGGTTCAGCCTAGTACTGTTTTCTTAAAATCAGTGGGAGTTTTGCCAATATCCACCCTTCCAGAGGAGTCAAGTCCTGCACTGACCACCAATGGAAATTCCATCCTTAACATTTTCAACCTTGGGCTTTTGACAGCAAAGGAGGGAACAGCCATGAGTAAGACTTTCTGAATTTACAGTCTATTGCGCTAAGGTCTACCTGCTGATCTTACCTCATTGGGTTGCTTTGGGAAATTTAACAAGATTGGCCAGTTTCATTACAACAGCTCCAAAGCCCTGTGGACAACCTGAAACTTCAGCTGTATCTCATGTAGCTTTGGACAGAGGCACACAGTAGGAACGATAATATGAAAAGAAATGAAAGAGAGGACAGATAGAGAAGCTGTTTAGAATAATTAATTATTGGATGCAAGAGGAGAGAATCAATGGGCCTTCCCTCATCATTTTGCTAAAATAAATTCAGCCAGAAGGCAGTGAACATAAAACATCTTTAGCCACTTCTTCCTGCCTAACACATGGGAACAGATTTCTTCCCATAGCACCATCCCTCAAGCTGCCATTTATGGGTCCTGAAATTCTGTTTCATCCAACCTGTTTTTCAGGCATCTATCCATTTGGTCCTCCTCCTAACAGCAGGTAGGTTTTTTTTCCTTTTTTTCATTGGGCTTATTTATCAAGTACAAGAGAGAATTAAGGAAAGTATAATCGATGTTGGTGAAAGAGTAAAGGAGTCTTCCTTGTTCTAACATAGCCGCTGTCCTGATGGAGAATTTTAACAGCTCAAATCCAAAAACACATATCCAACATATCTGAACTATTCCACTGCTAATAAAGCAGTGAGCAGGTGCACAACCTGCTTTCTAGAAAGGCTTTCCCCCTCTAATTATTAGTGACCTCCCTGCTAGAGATTTCAGCAGCATCAAAACAACGCATGTACCCCAGTCAGATGAAGTAGAAGTCAAAACTGTGCCATCATTGGGCACATCAGGCACATGACTTACATATAAGATTCTTAAGCAGCTTACCTTCCAGCAACTCAACAGTACCCTCACCAAAACACTGGGCAAAATACAGTGTACAAAAGTAAAAAAATACCACTTTACTAAACAAGAAGTTTCACTGAAATTGCTACAAAGCAACACATATATTAATATAACAGGAACCAAATGCGCTGGATGGAGACCACTTGAATGACACCAAAGTCTAAAGCACACTATTTTGTAATCCATCATACACATTAATGTAATACAAAGAAACCTAGCTAACGGCACTTATTTGTCCCAGATGTACAGACAGCTATACACAACTCTTCTCTATTAAGTGGAAGCATTAGTGTTTGCAGTACATTAACAATTTTCAAGAGAATTCCAAGACAATGCTGTCCAAGCCTCAACATCTTACAAGGGTGTGAACCAGAACTTCAACCCATGAACCGTTCACATTATTCAGAAATTCAGCTTCAATGCACAGAACCAGTGTTTAAGAGTAAAGAAAGAGGTTAAATACCTTCTGGAAGGGAAAAAAACAAACCCAAACAAACAAAAAATAATCTACAACACTGGGATTTTTAGAACTGATTAAAAGCTTTGAACATGCATGAAAAAAGACATGATTATCAAGAGCAGTGATCTGAAAGCACTTTCAAAACACCCAGAAATGTAGATTGCCTCTCACAATTTTACAGCTTTTAAGTTTTATAATTTTGACCAAAACAGAAGTTAAAGAGAAATATCCTCTGATAACAGCACTTAGATTCAGAAGTAAAACCCTTACTTTTTTCACCTTTTGAACTCAATCAAGTATATGCCTAGTTTTGAAAGTTCAGAAACCTTTAACATCACACATAAGATCAGAGGACTCTCATGGTTATTCCAATAAAGTAGAATTATAAAAGCCCAAATGAAGTTACTGGGTGGGATTCAGTTCAAGATTACATTTCTACCTGCAGATGTTCAATAAGCACAGTTGATACTTCATGTCCCATTCCAGTTAGAGTTCCAGTCAAAGGAGCTTAAACCAGCTCACCTTCAAACCAGTCAGCAATGTCACACTTTTCATTGACTGTGTCCTCTAGCTAGCTACTGACTACAACAGCAGCTTGGTCATCTCAGGGTCGATTCATTTGCCCCTACAAGTGTCATGGGTAACGAGCCTTGTCTCCAGCTTTTGTTCCAGAAGGCCAATGGCCTTTTACTATCCATGCCTCATCTACTGACCTTCCTTGTGCAATCAACTCTGCAAACCCAAAGCATCCAAAACTGGTCATAGACTATTTTTTAAGGAAGTACATAACACTGCCAGCACAGATGCAGGCACCTATAATCGGGTATTCATCTCAAACAGAATCTCTCCTATGATGCTATTAAAGACAATTTCTGAGAAAATAGAAAGAGGTATCAATTAATATGGATTGATAAACCCATAAAAAGAAGATAGAAACACTTTCAGAGCTACATTCATTTCAGTAGGTCTAACAAGCATTGTATTTTAAATTTTGCTATAGTTTTGTATGGTTTAGACATAATGCCCATGCAATTAAAAATATATGTAGAAACAGATGTAGTCATTTTATACCAGCAGCTTTTCTTGTACAACTTGTAAAGCCAATAACGTTATACCAAAGGGTAAATCTTCCCCAACATTTTGATCCCCCATTCCCTTTCCAATTACTACAAAATACAGCATTTTTAATAGCCTAAAATGTTTTCTACAACATTCTTAGAGCTACAGTACATTTGTCAGATGTCATATAAAGTTACAACTGCCACCCCACACTCCATACTACCTTATATGCAACAGTTCCTCGCAGGAGTTAGACTGAAGCCAGTTTTTGTTACTCAAATCAGACTATTTCTGACAGTGTGCATTGCTGAATATTCGACAGCTACCAAACATCCTACACTTTGCAGATACCAACATATAAAAGCCACCTTTATTTACTACACGTCATCTTTTTTTTGTTGCAGAAATCTACGTAGAGTTTTATGAGTAATGTTGAGCTTAATAATACACGTGCTGCCATCCTCGACAAACCCGTGCACACAAATGGGATAATCTGCCTACTGAAAACCATAAATTGTTACTTTACGCTTCTCTCAGGAGAAATCTTTCCCTACTCCCAGACATGCTTTAGAAGCTTCTCGGGAAAAGTCTACTCAAGATAAGCCTTCTTATAAAAGCGATGTGGAAAATGGACAAATACTTACGGTTGATGTGATCGATATAGTACACACCGATCTGAGGATCGTACGCGGCTTCCCATCCCCATGGCAGTTCATCCCCAACACAATCCGCAAATGACAAGGGCTTTGTTAACCTAGAAACAAAGAAACAAGCACATCTTTTCTCTCTTCCCTACAGATGTTTGCTATTCGAGTTAATTCCTATTGTGACAGAAGAGAAAAAAACAAAAAAAGGTAGCAGGGAGAAAGGAGAGCAAGTTGTTTTCTCCCTCTTAAGGTTCAGGCTCTTGATTGGGGTTGTTTTTTTTCCTGCCTGTTCTATCATTCTGAATTCATTATCTCCAAGATTGTAATGTAAGTTACTGCAAACATTTTTCAGTACAGGCGCTCAAGTATGAAATCCACTACAACATCTTTCACATTTCGCAGTTTAAAATAAAAAAAATAACCAATACCTTTTAAAAAATAAATCTACGTTGCTATTTGTCCGCAGAACTGGACCCTTCAACCTCGAGTCTTTGATGAGAGCACAAGATTTTAAGGTCATCTTCTCTAATGACAGAAAACTCAGAAAGGAGTATACAACCATCTGAGATGCAGTTGGCAGCATTTACCAATCCACATACTTGAATAAAACAGGCACCAGTGGGGAGAAGGATTGCATAGAGTAGACATTTTATAAGTATCATTTAATAGGTCTTCAGAGGTTCACATGGTGCCTTTTTAGGAAGATAAAGTTTTTCATTTTGATCATGGAGTGTCTATCTGTTACAAGAAATAGATTGTTAACAATAATATATGGGCTCTTTTCCCACTGAGCCTGAGCAAAGCTTTGCATCATCATATTCTGCCACCTTTTTTAATAAAAAAACCCCCAAACAAACAAACAAGCAAAACAAACTTTTAAGTTTCCTATTGATAAACCCACAGATAAATGCCATGTCTGATATCCCAATATATCTAATAGGAAGCAAAAGAGATTTAAGGTTTTATTGTCACCATAGTGACAATTAGCTTAGTACATATCCAGAGTACTAAAAAAAAAAAAAAATATAAAGTTTTTTGGAGTAAAATTCTCAGGAGCAATCTGTGGGACACAGAAGCATCACTTCCTTTGTTGCTTAAGTTCTATCACCTAAGACTTTTTCATCTCATCATTAAAATTCTATACAAGTAAAAAGCTAACAGTCTAATTTACATATGCTTTTTTGTGATTCAGTTTTGGGTTTTTTCTTCAATTAGTTTCTGACCAAAAGAAACTGGTTTATTAACATTTTTGTGAGGAAGGAAAGAGAATAGTACATTTTACCTTCTACAAAACAAATGGGCTTTTTTGTGTTAAAAACACCAGACAGAAAATATTTTAGAAAACTATCGAATTAAATTTTTCTTAGAGATGAGAAAATAGACATTTCAGCATAGGTTTGATTTAGAAATCACTGTTCCACAAATATATTATTATTATTGTTGATGAATCTGACCTAGTAATTCTTTATGTAGGGCAACACTTTATTCTTCCCAACTAGGGCTGCAGAAATTACAAGGAACCAAGCTCTTATGCTCCAAAATCCCTGTGAAGCGTAGATAGATTTATTTTAAATTGTAAGCATGAATCCCCTTCCTCATATTTCTCCAAGTTTCCAACATAATCCTATGAAGGTTACTAACACTTGATTTTGAGGTCCTGAACAAAGCCACAAATAAGGCAAGTTTGCCAATTTATTGCCACTTGTGCACTGCTGTGCAAACCCACTGAATACAGTGAAAGCGATTACAAAATTCAGGGGAGATTACCAGTGTGGAATTACATCTGGATTACTAGGATATAAAATATTGATTGTAAGCAGCACAAGTAAGCTGTGAGAAAAGTTGTGTTTACTGGTAGAGTTTCTCCATGAGATGGCCAGCCACAGACATTTCTCTCAGTCAAGTGACTGAGTGTATCCTATAGTACTTGTCCAGAGAGCTCCTTTTCTAAAGGAAAGCTTAAATGGCCATGACCTGTCCTCCTCATCAAGATGCAGGAGACGACACCCCACTAAAGCTGACTGGGGTAAACCCCTCAGCAATCTCCAGGTCTACAGTAAGCCAAACCTACCCGTTGTATCCCTTTCCCACTGCTGACATACATTTTGAAATCCAGACACGGCACTGCTCTGAGTGAGGCTGCTTGGAGAAGGAGCTCTCCAGAAACCCCAGCTCAGACCTGACACTCTGCTCCTCACCCTTCTCCTTTTCTCAGGGCAGCAGAAGCTGTGCTGCTGTGCTAAGGGTGGCAGCTCAGGGGGCTAACATCTGGCCCACAAAGCTGCAGCTGCCTAGCACTTCCATATCAAATACACCTGCCCAAATGGTACCTATAATAACAGGTACCAGCATCACTTCAAAGATTACCGTTTCATTCGCAAATAGTAACAACTAGACAGAAAGAGATGGCTCTTAGGAAAGAAACCTTTTAACACATACAATATATTCGCAGCTTCAACCAGGCTGTCGACAGCGTGCAGTGAATTGTACACAGGGTACCCATGTCAGAGAGTTCCCAGACCACTGTTGCTCAGAGGAAGAATCAATCACTTCAAAGCAACAGCCCTTTGGTGAGTTTGGTCAGTCAGGCGAACCTATGCCAACTACAAGGGCACATCTTGCTGTGAAGAAAGCCCTACCTCGGATTAGATTACGAATGTGGATTTTCATGGAATATCTAAACTTGAATAAAAATAAAAGTTCAACATCATCCTTAGCCTCAACATTATAATATTAATTCAAAACACAAGTCTTGCAGCTCAGTTAGAAAAAATATTACAGCAGAGTAGGGATCAAACTCATATAAGCATGGCAGCTGGTCTCTAACAAATTCATTTAGAACTCTGGGTAAGCATTCCATACTTTCACCAAAGATACACATGAGTTAGCAACAATCTCCAGATGTGATTTTGAAAGCACATCTACAGGAAGGATATAAGCCTAGTGCATCGCTGGCTTTTCGGCCACACTCTACCCCAATTTTATTTTTAATCTTCCTCTTATAGTGCATACTGTAGGTTAGTACTGGACAACTTACTCTATAAATTTTGCTCTGCTGGATCATGCTTGGACACCGCAGCCTTTAGGTCTGAGCTATGTGAGAACTGCTCCCGAGTAGCTTTTTAAACCGTGAAAAGCTTTGTACATCACAAGATCACGATTACTTCAGAGTGTTACATCCCCATGACTTCCTTGTTCCAGAGTCTTGAGCCTGACACACACACGCAAAACTTTTACAATTTAGCAGTATCACAAAGTGATGTCCAATTGTTTAGGGCCCTCGGAACTGTCTCAACATAAACAGTATTTACTGTCAATATACGTATGGCAAATGGATGAGAACAACATGATGTGAAGATAAGTAAAAAGCAAGAGGAAATTTGCAAAACAAAAGTTGAAAGCAAAGAGACTTACAAGATGTAATTGGAAAAGAAATAATACCTAGGAGCATGGACTGAAAGAATCTTGTCTGTGTGAAGATCATTATCTGTGACATAACCACCTCTGATAGCCAGACTGCCATTACATTTGTTAACCGTGACCCAAGAAAAATGAGGGTTATTCCACCATAATAGAGGATTAAGTGCTGCATCTCAGGGCACTGATACTTTGAGGTAGTTTATAATACTTTTTCTATTTGTAGTCCTCAATTTTTAAGTTATTGAAAGAATGCTGATACTCTAAAAAGGGTGACAAAGCCCACATCTAGTATACTGTGTTTAGTTAGTCAACAAAAGGTAGTGGGGTTTTTTAAATGTATATCATTAAGCTCAAATTTTCTTACCTATGAGCACTTTTGGTTTTTTAACCTTCTAGAACTCCTTCCAAGTGTAGTTATATTATTAGACTTTAGCTCATATATAACATTTTTACCTACTCACTCCCATTTCAGCATACGGGTTGAAGTGTACTCCCTGGAACCACGACAAGTGGCTATTCTTAAGAAAACCAGGCCACATTCTGTAATTTCATACAAACAATACATAATTATGCTATTGCCAATCACTTCACAGATGCTCTGGGAATCCTAGGAGACAAATGCAGCTTACAAATTGAGAAGCTGTCTTACCACCTCAAATACACATTTTTCTTTCAAGTTTTCCAATTATGAAGTTAGCTAAGATCTTAAAATGTAGCTTCTACAATAATACACTATCAGTAACAGTTGCTGTTGCATCTGCAGCCATGCCTGTAAGTCTGTACATGCATCTGAAGTTAATAAAGAGGCTGATGACACTGTAAAATGGAGCCGTAACTATAGACTGATGGATTGTCAGTGCAATACTGTTCCATCTGGACGACGCTCTTGCTCGATGTGCCTACTCTTTAGATCACAAAAATACTGTGTTGGGTCTGGCTGAGTTAAGAGTTAATTTTCCCCACAGCAGCACTCCTCGTGCTGTGCTTTGCACTGGTAGCTAGAAGGGTGCTGGTAACATACCACCAGAGTTTTGGCTACTGCTGAGCAGGGCTGGCACAGCATCAAGGCTGTCTCTCCAACATTCCCCTCTCACCAGTAGGCTGGAAGTGGGCAAGATCTTGGGAGTGGACAGAGCCAGGACAGCAGACCCAAACTGAACAAAGGGATATTCCGTACCATATGATGTCTGCTCAGCAATAAAAGTGAAGAGCAGGAGGAAAGGTGGAGGGCATTTATTATTACAGTGTTTGTTACTGAGCAACCCCTATATAAACTGAAGTCCTACTTCCCGGGAAGTGGTTGGACATCACCTGCAGTGAATACATTTTTGGGGTTTGCTTTCCTTTTCTTCCACCTACGGCCACTGCTTTGTGAAACTGCTTTCACCTCCACCCATTAGGTTTTTACCATCTTTTTTTCTCTCCTCCGCCACCCCAAGCTGAGAAGGGGAGCGATAGAATAGCTTGATGGGCACCTGGCATCCAGCCAAGATCAACCCACCACAAATACGTGGAAGAAAGGTTTATTCCTAGTTAGGGTCCACAAGAAAAGAGAAATTTATGGCATCTACTAGTGAGTGCTGTCTTTCTGTCAAGATACGGACCGCCCACAGTCCTTCGCACTTCAGTGATCTGAGGGTATCAGTGTTCATGTTCTTGAAAATGCGTGTGCATATGTATGGATATATATACACACGATTTTCAACACACTGTTCTGTGCAAGAGTAATGCTGCATTCTGCTGCACTCCTTCTCCGACACCTTTCTTCTCCAAAATCTGTTGAGGATTAAATCAATTGTAACATTGAAACAGAGGTTATCCATAGTATGATTAAGACTCTATGAATAGGAAACTCTGGACTTTGGTCTTCACTCTCTTCTAAACTCAGCTGATACCAGCATCACTGTCCTCCTCAGCATAATTCAAGACCTGATTTTATCCACACTCACACACCTGAGTACAGCTTGACATGTTTTGCTTGGAAAATTGATGCAAGCAGTTCTATCTAACACTGATTTTTTGTGATATATGTAGTGGTGGGTGTGGGGAAAGAGAAAATTACAGTAGGCAGATCTCAGAAGATGGGGGGTGGGCAGGCAGGCAGCAGAGATGCAGACAAAAAAAAAACAAACACCAAAAAAACTCCAAACAACAGAAAAACCTGACACCCACGACAGATATGAGATGTCTTTTCCTCAATTAGAAAGGGAGAAAATGCAGGTTGGCAAGAACATATTATGAACAGGTTCATCTTAATCTCTCAAAATGACTTCTAAGAATACCTTCTTTGCTGTATGGTGCCTCACTTACAGTCAAGACTTGGAGGTTTGAGTTCAATGACAACTAGGGTCAATCCTAAACTTCTGTAGCAACTTCAACACACATTTCAAAACTTTCTCTAAATCCCAATTATCCTCTATCCAAAATAGCCCCATGTCCTTTGCCAAGTAGCAAGATCTTCTGTGACACCTATATGAAGTGTTGCACTGATTAAATTTCACACCCATTCATTCTCCTATATAACGATGTACGTTACACATTATCTTGTCTTATAGTGCAGTACTCACTAGTACTTTTTCCAGACAGAAGCCATTTAGAAAAATATACCTCTTCTCCACATTCTACGAATTGAGGAGACAAAACATAAGTTACTATTGAGATGTGCAGGAATGAGCATCTATTAAAACACAATAGAAGAAAGGCAATGATGGAAGGACCACTTGTACACTTACCTGGCTTCCGTCTCATTTAACTACAAACACCATTACAGAAGAGTGTACAGATGAATTACCAGTAACACAATACAACAGTTAACACAGTTTTCCTTTGAGTGCTTCCCTACAAATATTTTCAGTTAGCACAGAATAGGATTATATGATCAGCATCAGCTAATTTCTTAGTCTGCAAAGGGAGGACTGAAAGTATTTAATTCTTATTTTGACTCAGGAGCTCAAGACCAGCAAATGCAAAAACTTAGATCAACTAATCAGGGAAAGAAATGTATCAACAGATGAAAAGTGTTCTAAATTCTTCACTAGAGCTCCCAAATGTAGTGCTGAAGTTCATTCTTATCCAGCCTCCTCCTGCTACAGGCATCGTAGCTTTGAAGGATCTATAAACACGTCCTCTAATCTCATCCCAAATATCCTCCCAAACATGGATTTATACTCACTTCAGGCACCCAAGATGGATTTCTTATACAAAACTCAGGGGCGCATTTAATCTCATTAACCTACTTAGCCTGAATTACTCCTTTAGGTTCCCTAGAAAGGCTGATTTAACACATCTATTTAGACTGAAGATGATTCATACTCAAGGTTTCCCTCTTTTTTAGTGACTCTAAAGGAGTCTGAATGCGAAGCTCCTTAGCCTATACAAGGTAACTACATTTAAGCAGATGAATACTATACTAGGCAGCAGACCAAGTGCATATGGAATGGCAAAAGAGATCAAGCTGTTGATCCACGTTGCAGGTCAAAGAGAGGCACTGCCACTCCCTATGGCTGAGGTCACTATCCATTAGCAGCATGAAGGTTATGTTACATTGGGAAGACACTTTTCTCTTCCACAAATGACAGTGGATGAAGCTGCAATAAAATACATTTACCGTTTATTCATAATACTGCTGTCACTTTCCTAACTTTAGAAAGTGGTAACTGGGCTGTTTACCTGTAGAAAGGGATGAAATTTTATGCCCATAAAATACCCTTTTGCCATATTCTTTGTTCATTCAGTTCTACAAACTAGCAAATCCCACACACAATCTCTCTCAAAAGCTCATTCATAAGTCTGCTGACAGGATTTCAGCTTCTAAACACCATGTTCTTACCAAAGCAGTGCCTCCCCATCGCATACCAGGCCAAGACACCGCGTGCAATCTTTGCATTAGGTACATTCTCTTTTAGTATAGGTATTATTAAGATATACTGCTACTTTATTACAGGTATTGTTCTGAAAGAGTAACTAAGTGGACATCAGTATCACATGAGAACACATCAGACAAGGAGCAGCACTGCAGCAGCCCCTGTTTCAGAAAGAGTGGTGTAAAATAAATAAATACAGTGAAGTCAGGCAGCTGTTTGCCTTGTTCACAAGATGCGGGCAACCAAATGTTAACAAACGCCTACATTTAAAAGTCAGCAAACATGCATCTTACCTTTTCCTACACCAATACCTAAGAGTAGGTCAAACTAAATGTCAGTCCCTTCTTTATGAAAAATTCTCAATAAGATTAAAATCATGCTGCTTTATTCCTAGAGAAAGAGGTTTACAGCCAACCGTCCCTAGCCACGCTCCGTGCATTCAGACGCAGCAGTACCTTTACCAGCAGCCAAGCCTTCGCCTTTTTGTGCCCCAACTGAATACTCAAGAACTGCAGAGAATGAAGTCACAGTGGAGCTATGCACTTTTAAGAGACAAAGATTTACTAACTACATCCGACAAGTATTTCCTGGAGACATTTAATGAATTTTCACTTGTTTGCTGGATTTCAGATTATTTCGCTCCTGGCAATACAAAGATGGGCAAAACAGTCAAATTTTTATAAAAAGAATGGAAACTTCAGATATTTCAGTACCTACTTTTCTAAAACAGCATATAGGTGTAGTATAATCTTTAATAGCTTGCAATTGCTATCCTATGATTCTTTTAAACCCTTGAATACTTATGATAGTCAGGAAGCCTTAAGGAAATACACTTCTTTGGATTTAGAGGGTTTTCTTGGTAAATGAAAATGTACACAGATGAAAATAGGGAGTTACACTATAAAGACATACATAGAATCATAGAATTGTCAGGGTTGGAAGGGACCTTCAAGATCACCTAGTTCCAACCCCCCTGCCATGGGCAGGGACACCTCCCACTAGAGCAGGTAAGTTCACCACCTTACAGCAGCACAGGGTGGATGGGTGTTATTTGGGTATACACTACTGGGATAACGGGCTCTCACAACTATTTTACAAGCTCAAAAACTTGGCTTTCCAGTACTGAACTCTTAACTGACTGTGGGTTACAACATTTCCCATATTACAAGCGAGCTGTGGGTTCATGTAGGGAGGTCTAGACCACACCTGATGATGTTTCAGGTAACATCTAGGACTTTGAAAAATAGAATTTTTATTAAAAGACTCTTGTCTAGCTAGCCAGCAGCCCAGGTGAACACAGTAAGGTGTTCAGGAAGCACACAAAGATCAAGCAGAAATGAAAATCTAATAATTTCTCATCCTTATAGGGGTTTGGCTTCTTAATACCTTTTTAGGGTACTGAATAAGCTGTTTCTTCTCTGTAATTTAGGCAAAGTACTCAAGGCTGGTTTGAAATGCTTTGCTGCAAAGGGCAGTTGTGCTACACGGTGCCTTACCTTGAGTGCTCCCCAGAGAGACACCTGCATTAATACTGCCGTGGGAGACCAGCACCAGCCCAGCCTCAGCTCTGAGTGGTACTGCCACAAGGCCTTCCTGAAGACCAACTCAGAGTTTCACTGTACTTTGGCACACAACTGCTCACCACATTCACTAAGTCCTACTTAGAAGTAACAAGCTGATACCTCACCAGTGACTGGCTTTGGAGACAAGCACTAACTACAGTAGAAAACTGTATCCCATTCCTCAAATATTTTCTAGGAACTACTCTTCTTGATTTAGTTAAACATTTAACTGCCAGGGCAAGGACAAAACCAAACCAATTAACATTTCTGCAACCCCACTAGAACAAAAAAAAAATAATTCTGAATTCAATATATTTATATATCACTTAAACTTGTACAACATCAAAACAATACAAATCTGACAAAAGTTCTTTGTTTTCAATACAGCTGTGTATTTAGTAGAAAAGATGCCTTGTACATAGAGAGCAATAATTCTTTAAAACAACAGAAAGATCTACTTATAACTGCAAAGAACTTGAGCCCACTTATTTTGACAGCAGCACAAGTTTTCAAAAACACAACAAAAACAGCTGAATAATGATAATAATAAAAAAATTGCTACAGAATGAATGCTATTCCTTTAGACTAATAAAGACCACATATTTGGAGGGTTTGCTCCCTTAGAGGAGCCAGTAAAATCTGTAGAAATAGTGAACTACACTAAAAAACAAGAAACCCACCAAGTAATCAAAGGGGGGAAAATAATAATAAGAGCAAAACAAAATAAAAAAAAAAATCTTATATGGAGGAACACCATTTTCTCAAAAACCACCTTCCTAACTCACTTTGCAGTTTTGCAAGTGTCCTGTAAAATCATCAGCCAATTAAGTGCTTGTGATATATTAACAAAAATTACTCTCCTTTTTATTTCTTTGTTTTACAGGACTTACCTTCACTGCTCAAAAACCCTACCCATCCCAAACTCCCCAGGCTTTATGCAACACAGAAAAGTCAAGGATGGAAATATTTAGGTCCTCTAAAGATCTTGTCTATTTCCTCCACAGGAAAAAAAAAAACCAAACCAACACAAACCAGGGAACTTCTGTCCTCACACGCATACACACAAAAGGAAGCAAACAAACAGAGAAAGTATTTCAGCACAGGAGGCAGAAGATGGGGAGAGGTGGGCGCAGGGGGAATACGCTGCCTCCCAGCTGACCCTAAGATGCTGCACGCGTGTTAACGACCGCCTTAAAAATCCCCGACAACGGCAGAAGAGCCGAGCACAGCCTGCCTCCGCCCAGTTACAGAGGGGTTAACATTAGCTCGGTGTCAGCTCACTCTGTCCTTTCCCAGGTGCTCCTGCAAAGGCACATAAGCCCAAGAGCCCAGACCCAGAAAGGGAAGAATGCTTTTGGGAAGGAAAGGACCCACACCCACTGCTTGCACGGCCGGGTCAAACTGCCTGCTGGCATGGGGGGGTTTGTTGTTTCCTTTTCCTTTTGATAATGATAAACTGTTTTGGCTTTCCACTTAACAATTACCATCAGGAAAGAAAAAAAACCCACCCCATACTGAACACAGCTTTACATTTTACTACATCATTTTATCATTGAACAAATACTTCAGTGAAAAAGGAGAACCAATATTTTCCAGCTCAGCAGACTAGCTATTTGCTTTTGTACAGGAAAAAAAAAGCCCAACCAAATCACTACCAGGAATTTTTTTATCCCTTTAACATTGCCAAGTTCAACGAAAAGATGACATTTGGAAAGGCTTGGGGGGGGGGGAAGGGGCAGAGGAGTGGAAATGGGTAATGCCATGAATGTTTTCTCCTGCGTTTTCCTTTGACGCAGCAGTTGGTCCTGCTCTGGCATGTAAGCACTATAATATTAGACACCTGGAATGTGAGGAATGTCTGATAACCATACCCTAGCACGGGGATAATTCCACAGCCATAAACCAACGATCCAACCTTTGAGCCTTCCCCTGGAAAGCTGAAATGCAGTGACATTATGAAAAGGCTATTACGTGCAGTGTTGCTGCAGGTTATTTGTATATACATGACTGTGGATACTGGGAAACCATGTTGTCATCCATTGAGAACACTGTTAAGAAACTTAGCTGTTGGTTTTAATCTAAGCCCATAAACACCATGATGTGCCTCCAGTAATTTTAAGTGGTTACAATCCTACAATCTCTACCTGCAAACTTGACTTGGAAATGCTTCCTTTACCTGGCTTGTACCACTCTGCTTCTCATTTCATACGCTTACCATCAAACTATTGCTCCACAATAGGAAGATGTCACAAGTAAAAAAAAAAAAAAAAAAAAGGAAAAAAAGAAAAAAAAGAGAGGAAAAAACCCCAAACCAAACCAGAACACTGTCAAGCATTAGTTTGTGACATTCAAAAAAAGGCACAAACTCTGCAATAATTTCTACAAACAGGAGCAACACCTGTCCCCAAAAGCTTACCATTTCCTTGAAGCATGATATAACAAACAACAGGAGAAAAATATCCACAGATTGGAATACTTTATTAGAATAAACCAAACCAGATACACTTCTAATGAAGGATTAAAACATTTATTCTGGTATTTTGGATGACTTGTCAGCTTGGCTGCCAGGCACAAAGTGTCAAAAGCAGGCTTTGTGGCAGATAGTTAACTACTAAAGGGTCAAATACAGGACATTTCTGTAGTGTGAAAATTAGATCTGGGAAAGAGAAATGAAAGAACACAGAAAGAGAAAGAAAGAACACAGCCAAGACCAGAAAACAATCATGATACTTAATGTCAGCATTAAACGATCTTCCCTATCCCTGACCTTTGCCCTTCCTCTTTTCTGTAATTTCATACACACACACTAATGAAAATCACCCCGCTACTCACCTCATCAGCTACAGAAAATGATTGTCAAAATTTTGTTCGGTGAACTCCCCTTCACTGCTCCTGCAAACAAACCTTGCAAGGAACCTTTGGATTTAGAGAGAGGATATTTAAAGACCCTCCTCGCCTAACTCTACTCGCACTTAAGTCAGCAGGAGCATTACTAATTTCAGTAGCAGGAAACTTAAATCTGTGACAAACACTGCTGAAAAGTACCATCCATCTGAACATCTCAAATAACCTCAGAAGCATTCAACTTCAGCGCTGTGAAGCACTCCAGCCAAGTACACCAATCATTCCAGGAGCAGGGAAGAGCCAACCCAAGTTAAATGGCCAAGGTCACTGTAACTGGGTCACAAACCGTGCCCGATGGGAGAGAGCACCTCACTCTGACTGTTATTCCCCAATATTGGTTTCTTCATGTCCCAGTTTCTAGCTTCTCATCCAATCACTTGTTTTCTAACAATTTTTAATGCATACTCTGTTAAATCATCATCTGTTCTGGAGTATACTGCAGCTCCTGTTGCAAAATGACTGAGCTAGATCAGAGCTCAAATGGTATACAACCACTTGGCCAACCTCTGGGCACTGGCAATCTCCATTTCCAGACACTATAAGAGAAGGAGAAATCTTTTAAATAATAACTATTAATTTATTACATGGAAAGTGAACAAATGCACCGCTGATTTTATACAGCTCCAAGCAGTATAATAATAGAAGGGGTAATATATTGATATTTTAATACTAATATAAGATCATACAGTCTGCAAATCCTTGGTGCAGGCTGGTCAGAAAGCTCCTTCAAATCATTGCAGCTGTAGCTTCCTAGCAGACAGTCTCCAGAAAAGTCTCTCCATTCTTGAGTGCAGAGCGATGGAAACTACAGCCTGACACGTTAGTAAAACTGCACAAAACTGAAATAACAAGCAAGGGGTGTATCAAATACGTTTGGTTCAAACGAATTTCATAGTTAACTTAGAAGTGCAAGATGCTGAAGTGTCAGGGTACTGTAAAATTACACTATTGTACAACTACAAGATTTCAGGTATTTGTTCTGGCCTATATTTAATCTCTCTCACCAATTATTTTAATATGTAGAACTCTAGTCAGCAATGTTTTCATTAAACTTCCTTTCTTCACATATTCCAAGACACTCTCAAAACACCATTACCTTACATAAAATCAATGCAGAGTTCCTTCAGCACCTCTACTGTTTTTACATTTCCTTATTCACAATATTAGTTGAAGTTTTAGATTGGATTTATTCCCTGTGTCAGTCAGGTTTGAGGAATGGGAGCTAGATAACAATTATCCAACAGGAAACATTCAAGTTTTCTGCTGTGACTTCCTTCCCACACACCCACTCCTAGAAACTGCCTGAAACCCCTCCCAAAACCTGAGCAACTCTGATCTCACAGCTGACAATGCTTTTTGTAGATCATTTTTAAATCTTTGCTATCGCCAGACTTCCCAACCATGTACCCACATATACATACATACATACATGTGTACTCACTCCTGCCTTGCCCTTATATCTTGGAGTTTAGAAATCAATCATTGTGTATCTTGACTACAGAAAAACAAATCTTTGTTACTTGCCTGTATCACACCAAATACTGAGGTTCCATAACAATTTAAGTGGATCTGACGTGGCTATCACAGTTCTGCTCTTCCTCCATGCCACGTGTTCACTCTCCTTCTTTTACTTGTGCTGGCACTCACCTGACTCCGTAAGACGACAGTTTGATGAAATGAACTAATAGGAGAGATTCAGATTTATGTGTTTCTTAATGACTTTAGCTAACCAGGCCACTACTATACTACTCTACTACAAATACCATGCAAGAGAGAGGGTGAAAGCACCGGCAGTCCCAGTTTAGAGTGGTATGGAACTAGTCATGAAACAAGAGTTCCTAACAGACACAGGTCATCTGGTTCTTGATGGAGATCATAGGCAGTACTGTAATACACAGGATTACTGCTCCTCCTCCTCACGATTAAGCTATTACAACAGCCAGATAAGACTAAGCATACCAAAAGGGAGAGGTGCTTAATTACCTTGTGCATTTTTTTATGCGGTGAAAGTTAAGAGGCTGATTTCAGTAGGTTCAGGGTGTTTTGGACTAACAATGAACCTTAACTGGTTGCAAAGCCCTAATTCTCAAAAAAAAAAAAGAAATTGCAGAGAACAGCATTTAATTCCTGCTGTGTTTTGATACGGAAATGCTTGGACAATTAGGAAAATTTCTATTAACTGCAGTACCTTGATCTACTGGCTACCTGAATTTCAAAGTAGAGCAACGTTAAATCAATGCAGTGCCCGATCCTGCAGAGGATACACTTCTCAGAACAAGCCAAGGGAACTTCCATCTGCAGCCTCCTCCTATACCAAAGTCAAAGGCAGTCTTCAACAAGAACAGAAGCAAACTTTGTATGGGATGAATACTTCACTTGCCCAATTTTTGTCATGTCTGCCAAAATAAAATCTATATTTTGCCCTTCTGTGAGAGGCCTTACTTTTGCAATCTTGACTTTTAGCCAAAACTAGTTCCTTAATGAGGCTCTAGTAAGGAGAGAGTTTAAAAACAATTGCTAACGACACTGAAAACTACAATACTGTCTCAAATCCCGAGCAGAAGCACTTTGACAGAAAAACACACCTAAGCATAAACAATTGATTAAACAGTAATCTCCCACGCTGTAGATCTCTTTTGTACTGGAAGAGGCAAGCTGCCATATAAGCAATGTTTCAATAAATTCAGCTGACTAGAAAGCTGCAATTTCCACAGTCTTCTGGAATTTCTTAGACAAAGTATTTTCAAATGATTACTTCATAAAAATCACTTGAAGTATTTTGTTAGGTGCGAAGTTTTTCTACCGGTTGAGTACTGAAAAACCTCAACATCAGTTCACAGAGTGGAAATATGCAGTCACTCCCTGACAAGATAAGCATTACATCTCCATTTGCCTTTTACTATTCTTTTAAACTGAATAGAGAAGATTGCTCTTCAGAGATAGTCCAGATACAAATCTCCACTATCCAATTACTTATGTAATCTCTTTAAACTTCTCAATGGAAATCTCTTTCTCTCATAAATCAATCTACATCAGTTGCTTTGTGAAAAATCTTTAAGATAAATAGTAATACTTAGAGATACTATTTTTCCTCCAATTCTACATGATATACTTAGGTTCCTTTGGGAAATTACTTCATGTATCATGCAGGCTTTTAAAACAAAATGTACCTACTTGGAGGCTAGGCTTCTAACTCTCATCCTATAAACATCAGTCATCTAAAACAACTTCCAGAAGTATTGGAAAGCTTAGAAGTAGGCACACTGTAATTAAATAGGAGTTAAACTTCTAATCTATTGAAAATGTCATTAAGTGCCTACATGCATTTTTACGCTCTATAGTATATGAAGTAAAGCAATGAAAACATATACACAAGGAACATTAATATTCAGTCAGAAGGTGTATGAGCATGGGGTTTGACCTAACAAGACGACAGATTTCCAAGCTAATGACAGTCCATGCAATTCTTTTTCAGTTTATCTGCAGGCATTTAGTGCAGCTAAAGCTCTATTTTAAAAGGTATGTGAAAAGGTTAGGGAAGAAAGAGAGGATCGTGATTATTCACAGTCTAGCAAAAATCTGTTTTCTGCGATTCAGACTCTGGGGATTCTATAGTAAATTTAAGAGAAGAAGCTGGAATTTCCTGATCTGGCAGATATAACCTAGGGTGGGGGGAAGGATAATTCTCAAAAGAGCTTTCAAATGTGGGCTTGGAATTTTGCCAGGCAGAACAATGATTGATTTAAATCAGCCATAAAAAGAGAGATCTGATCTGCTGTCAAGTCTTTGAAATGGTAGAAGTTAATAGGAATCATCAGTGCTGCCTGCTTGTTTAATGAAAAATCAGTTCTTTTACATTTAGGTCTAAACTTTAACACACTTGCGGGCTGATCACTTCATGCTTTCCCTTGTCAGTATACCAAGCATCTCTTTTTAAGCTATGAAGAGCTGAACTTTTATAGGCAAAAACAATAAGGAAGAAAGGTAAGATTTTGCAATACAATAAAGCACTTGCATTCCTTCCTAAAGGTGATCTGCACGGCTCTTCACTGACTTGTTCAGTATATGGTAATTTTATCCTCTCACAACCTAACTCTTGTGTTTAATCAGTTTTTTGCACTGAATAAATAGTGGGAAAACTCTGCTCTTTATTGGAAGTCCGGGTGAAAAGGTCTAAATTTTGTCTTTTTTGCTGACTTCACTGCTTCACACCAAAGATACAAAAAGTGTTTCATGTTTCCCATCACATTTTCTCTCCTTCACCTTAACTGCTTTCTCTGTGTTAAAGTACTTGTATTTCTATCGCTCGTATTTACAATCAACAGATTGTAACGAGGTCTCTGGTTTGGTTTACATAAACTTACATAAATAGCAATATCACTTTAAAGAACTAGAGACATCCACCGAATGGTACCAGAGCTCTCTCTGGGTACCACTGGAGCAACAGTACTGCTCATTTCTTAACATCACAGTACTTCATTTCTGCATCAACACATACAACACATTCTGTCGAGAAGGGATTTCAAGAATCTAATCCTAACAGCAGACACATTTTATTTGGAATACTAATAATAGAAAAAAACCCAACAACAAACCAACCAACCAACAACAGCAAAACAAACACCACCAAACAAAGACCACCACGTTTAGGTTTTGATAATGACACCTGGCTTCATTTGACCAGAGCCTGCAGAAGAAATACACGGCCTTGTGCAACACAGATAGGCGGAGTTTGCAAAGTAACTAACAGTGTTGTCTTGTTTTTCCATGGCTGGATTCCATGCCTGGATTGTTCTTCCTGTTGTCCCTCTAAAGCCAGCTGCTGGGAGATATGCAAGGAAGCAGCAGTGCTTGGTGACCCTCACTGGCAGCCAAAGAATTAGTCTGGTTGACGGAGCATGGCAATCCACTGTGCCAGCTGAAAAAAAAAAAAAGCAGGCTAGAGCATTTTTTGATCTTTTCACTGAGCTTTGGGAAGCCAAAATCTCTTCCTTTCACAAACCTGACTAGGAAGCTTAACTGACGTTCAAAGGACCTTTACTGTACTGACACTCACTATGCTTAGGCAATAACCAAAGTCCTTTATGGATGGCCCAAATACTTGTGAATGGGCTGTAATTGAGAGCGTGCTGCAATATGGATAACAGCTTCAGGCAGTAGGGACAGAGCCAAAATGATCCATGTAGCACGATGCTCCTGTGATACTCACATTAGAGGGAGACAGTTAAGCCTGTCAGTAAAGCAAAGTGGGGCAGAGTATAGCTTGCAGAGAATGATTTGCAGTCACTAGGTGCAGAATGAGGTAGAGAAGCATCAGAGAAATCCCTCAGCTGAGGCACAGAGGATGTCTGTTGCCTGCAAACTCCCCACTAAGGCACTATAAGGATCAAAACCCCACCCCAGTCCTGACCCTCATGTCTTTGTTTCCTCCTGTTTTGCTTCCTCCAGCTGCTATATGCCTTAGGAAAAGAAAGCAGAAGGGAGAAAGCAATTTCCAAGGGCAAATGTAGCCCAAAACACAGCCACGGCCTTCTGAACTGTTTTTTGGGATCTGCAAATGAAGGCCTGGCTAAGCATGTCTTTGTGGCCACCTGGCTAAGCATGTCTTTGTGGCCCAAGAAGCAGAACTAACATGAACTGTACAGAGCAAATCATGCTCCTCCTGCCAGTCACTAACAGTCCTAGCTGTGTGGTTAAGCTGTCAACAAGCTAAAATGTACAGTGGTCTTCAGGGCATTGCAAAACGTTTCATTCTCCTGTTGTTGTCACCATTACCTACCTTTTTATTCCATACTATTCATACAGATGGAGTTTTGAATATGCTAAGGCCCACTCTTTCCATCACAGTCCTATCTTCTGCTTATTCACTTGAGCTATTTTCTGAATGAAAAGAGCAAAGATGAAATGCTAGGAGCAGACAGTGCACAGGACATGGCAATTGAAGCTGGGAACTGATGTTGATAAAAATCCGAGAGGAATTTATGGAGATTACAGGCAGTCTTTGATTGGTTAAATACTTCCAGTGATAGGCAGAACTCTCAATGCTATCTAGAGGACAGCAATTACATTTCACGGGAATTTCTACAGCATTGTTTCTTTTTATTCAGTTGTCTGAAATTTTTCTGGAGGGAAAAGCAAAGCGTTCCATTTTCAAAACTGAAACCTAGATTTTCCTGTTGCTTTTGATTACAGCAGCTCAGAAAACAGGCCTGGGATGTTCAGGTACCTCTTCCGTCTCATTCATTCAGGGAAGATGGCTTTTCAATAGCACCAAGTCACTCTGAGCCAAGAAAGGGACTGGAATCTGACTCTTTCACATTCCAGACCAGTACCCTGACTAACAAACAATAAAATCTTCCCGGTCTTTTACACTCCCAAAAGGGCCTCTAACAAAAAAATGTCATCAAAACAGAAAAATGGGACATTTTATACAGACCTATCAACACTGCAACTTCTGAGGGGAAAAAAAAAAACAGTAAAAAATGCCTGTTCATTCAAATATTTCAACCAACTTCAACTGCCACTTTGTCTTATGACGTGCATTTTCTCATGTATTTCCTCTCTTTTCTTCTGCCTGTCTTGTTACAAGTCCAGTGAAACACCTGGGGAAAAACACGTAGCACACTGCTGCCATACTGATGTTTTTCATAAAGTATTGAAGCAGCATTGCTTTCGTACACCATGGTCATGGGTGTCACCTGGAGCTTTCCCTGTCACAAATGTACCTCTTACAAATTAAACAGTCTGTCAGCAGCTGTTAGTATAATAATTATTCACTACATAATTTATGGCTTCCAGTGGAAAAAGAATGCAAAATAAACAGCATCTTTATAACTTTTAAAAGAATCACCTCTGTATATCTTATCTTGAAACGATACTTTTTTTTAAAAAATGAGAAAAAAATTAAAGGTAGAATTACTGTTCTTGCTAAAATGGCAAACAAACCAACCATGAAGTACGAAGAAGATTAGAAAATGCTAGGATCATCAAGAACGCCATGTAATTTAAAGGCAACTTCAAGATAGCCCTCAATCAAACCAAATATGCAGCCAGCAGGCCAGTTCTTTCAAGTATTCATCCACAGGTAGTAATTTAGAAAACAATCACAGTGGTGAATAAAAGCTGTTATGATCTATGAAGTACAGCAAGGTGTCATTCAGGAGAGTTGTTTCCAATCATCCATCTCTGAAAGTGCCTTCTGGAACAAACTTTAAAGAGTTGTTCCTTCCAAAGTCACATTTGAAGGAACAAGAAAACAATCGGAACTAGATGCTTCTAGCACATTTAGTAGTAGTAACTTTCATTCTGCACTGCAAAGAATGTAGCCTGAACAGAGGTAGCATTAATAAACCAATCACTAGATGCAATATAGGTTTTTCTCATCAAATACTAAAATTCAAGTTATTAGAAGTACGTGCTAAATCTTGGGTGTTGGAGATCTATATCAATACCATATAGAGTGGAGCTGGTCTGCAAAGTGAGAAAGAAATTTAATTTCTCTACTTTTGGTTGTAGGATTGATAGCTAGAGCAAAATGAAGCTTAAGATCATTTCACATTTTTTCTCTTTCTTTTGGGGAAAAAAAAAAAAAAGCAATCACAGAATAATGTAGGTGGGAAGGAACATCTGATCCAACGTCCCTGCCCAATGCAGGACAACTCTGAATTCAGACCAGGTTGCTGTGAGTCATGCCCACAACCACTCAGGGCCACCTCTTCTAGTGTTTGCCCACAAATGGCAGTTTGCACTGCTGATTTTTTTTTTTTGATTCAGTAAATCATTGCTATTCCATTTGCACTTACTTTTAAAGCTCTTCTGGGATACAGATTATATATTGGCCCATCAGTTTCAACATAATGAACAGTATAAATTCTATCTCCATGTTAAAACACTGTGGTTTCTATTAAAAAAAAAATAAATTAATTTCCCTCAGTTGCCTGCTGTTACTATCACATACTGCAATATCTTTATGGAAGACCAAAGTCAGTATTCATTCAGAATGCATTCTACATCAAATTTACCCTTGGTCTCCACATCATCCAGAGACTGAGATTTAACAAGATGAAGTTTCAGTACCAAGGCCAGTTTAAGGAAGATGATCCATATTTTCAAAGGGGAAAAAAAAGAAAAAAGTGGAAAACTCACTTTTCACTGATGCAGTAGTACTACAAGCATTTGTTTAGATACAACCTTTAATGGGATACTTTTTTAATCTTTACTCTTGTGGCTTTTAAGCCTTTCTACTTTGTTTCACAGCAAAGTTTCACAAACAGCTGTGTAGTACAACTTGAAGAGAGAGGTGTCAAACAGAAACAAAAGATGGAAAGGGAAGTATCTTCAGACTTTACTAACACAAAATTTTCTTCACAAACTCAACACTTCGTTGTCTGATAGTCTCATTTCTCTTTCCTAAATGCATCTGTCAGATCACCCAAACTGAGAAGTGCCAGATGAATACTGCCCCTATCATATTATATCATGAACCATTTTATTCTCCGAGAGAAACTCGAAGATGTTTTCACATGAAAATCAAACACATCTCAATCAGATAGGCTGAACTGAAGTACAGTAACGCACTATTTTTTAGTCTGAAACAGAACAGTAAATGAGATTTTTTTTTAATTGAATTCCGGGTTTGCCTCTTTTTATTAAAAACAAAAACATAAGCAATGACATTGCTGCCACAAGAAAGGTCCTCTCGCAAGTACTGCCAGCCCTCAACACCAGACACCTACAGTGGAAGTGCTTCCCAAGAACTTCAGGCAGCTGGCTGAAGCTGCTTTTCTAGTACATCTGCCATATCAAGAAGAAAATTTAAAATTATTGTGGGAACACTACTTTGGTTTTGGTTTGGGCTTTTTGTGTTTTGGTTTTGGTGTGGGGTTTTTTGTTGGTTGTTTGTTTGGGGTTGGTTTTTTTATAATACTATTCCTACGTTTTTAAAATACCAGGCAGATTAGGCACCACAACTTCGACCAAAAACCTCATAACTTTCAGTAAAACCTAACCAAAAAACCCACATTAAATACCAAGTGTAGGAGGTTCTACAGATTTTCAATACAAATCCCTTAACTGCTTTACATTTGTCCTCAAAGTGTATTTTCTTGCCCAAAATCTTGCCTGGTAAAAATGAAGTTTTGATCACTTTCATGTATTCTGAGCTAATGGGCCAGCCAGGTCCTGAATGCCAATCAGCAACTTGCCACAGCACAGAAGTCCACAGTGCATTCTAGATCACTGTAAGCCATACTAGCAAGTGAGGCAGAACGACAACCAGCCAAGCAAACAAGAACATAAGCAAGAACCAAAAAGCCTAATCCTAATAATTTGTTTTGCTATAAGCAATTCACCTTCTGGACCACAGTATAATTACTTTGGTTAACCATTGTAACCCATTAACAGTGCCTTAGCAAACCTCAAACTTTAAGTTCACCAAAGTCTTTCTCTCCAAGTATAGATACAAAAAGAGAGTCTAGCAATTATAAATAACAGAAGAAAACCAGAAAAGAACATACAAGGTTCAGAAACTTCAACAAATCATCTGTTTACTGTGTAAGTTCCTGCATATTAAGCCTTACTTACTGCAGTAGTAAACCAGTGACCTCACTAGCCTGACTAAAAGGCTTACGGTGTTTGTGTGCTCTGCTACATCCCGTAATTTCTCTAGTCACACTATTTCAGGAATGTCCTGTAGAGGTCTCAGATGATTAGTCACACCCAGAGCGTTCCACTGTTCACTAGAATGATTGTAAATATGTTAACAGTTCATGTCAAACACTGCAATACAACGTGACAGAGAGGTCTTTGCTCCTTGCCAGATTGATGCCTTGAATTGCATCCTCTTTTACGTACAATCATCTGCTACTCAATGTTTCAGCAAAATATATTTCAAAGATTTAATACTTCCATTCCAAACGATCCTTCTTCATGCTGTAACCCACTACAGCACCAGCTCAGCCTGCCACTTCTGTGCAAAACAAAGCTGGCAACTGCAAAAGAATGTGGGAAATATGAAAAACTTTGGCAAAACTCCTGCTGCCCAGGAACATTAAGATACGGAAACACAGAAGAAAAGACTTGGATTTCTGCGGCTTCTCTACAGGTCTACACTCCAATTAAGTAAATTAAAGGGAATGCTGTTATGTACTTTAGAAAGGTGAAATTCAAGCCAGACCTTCAGAGATCTCATCATCCGAACAATATTCTGTTTTCTCTATTTCACTCCAACTGCATTGCCATTCCAAGCCCAGTTTTGGCAGTTTGTCACCGTTCACTCCGGAATGTAGTACTGCATGGGTTTGTGCCTTAAACTCCTACTGGAGCTTATTTTGCAAATCTCTCTGAGAGAAGTCCACAGCTCTCCAAACTAGCATGGTTCACCCCTGTACAGTTCCATCCAAACTAAAAAGGGGCTAAGTGCAAGTCTTTGAGCTTTGTACTAAGAGTCTCAAGCAACAAAACCCCAAAATACCATTTGGGTCAGATCCTGTATACAATAAATCTGTCCATTACTGGGAATGTGTTTACAGTCGATGCAAAAATGCACTCATACATAACATTTGCAAGGTCATACTTTAAAATTTATCACAAATTACTGTATAACTTGGAATAATACGTTAAGCACTCACAGAATGAGATAAAAGGACTTGATTTTGGGGTTTGGTAATATGTGAATACACGGACCACACATTTTGTAGGTCTTGGGAATAGGGGAGTGAGATTTGGACAGCACAGTGGGCTTAGGTATACCTGGGAATACATCTCCAAGGGGTAGACAAAAAGCAGAATTAAGTATCATAGAACCAGGACCTAACTTCTGTCAAAGTTTTAGCAACAAATTAAGAACAGAAGTAATGTGTTAATACATTCTTAACCAGACTTCACTTCCTAAAGAAAATAACCTGCTAGGCTTCTAAACATCTGAAGGCTCATGAGTTTCTCACAGGATGATTGCCGTATCTCTTTTAAAAAATAAACCATTTAAATTACATTATTTGGTGCTGTACCAAGAAATGATGCTTAAAAAGATACCTCAAGCTGGGTATTCACAGTGTAACTCAAGACAGCCAAAATGTTTTAAAATTTAAACCAAACCTCAATTAACACCACACATTTGCCAAGAGAAGTAGAGGTACACCTGAGTGGCGGGTGATTTATGCAACAGAAATGTCACTTAGCTCACCAGGCAATTCTGTATCGTACGCATTTCAGATAAAAACACCAAAGATTAATTATAGGTCAAAGGAGCTTTATAAGCAACAGTAACCACATTTCACAGAAGCAAAGTCCATTACATTCCATTACACGTCCCACTTTCCCCCTTGCCCTCCCAAAAGCAAGAATAATGTTTAAGTGTTCCCTCCCTAGTTCAGCTCATAGCTACTCCAGCCTTAACGCACTACAGGCCAGTAACAACTGGGCTCCACTGGATCTTTGTAGAACAGAGGTCAAAACCAGCACCCCCTGGTCAACCTCTGCATCAGTCAGGCTACAGTGAGGACAGCAGCACACACTTAAAGGTCCTACGCAGCCAAAACGGCTCGTGAACACGAATCAAGTCACAGGATGAGACTGTAATCATTTGCTAAATAACAGCCTTTCAAAAGTCCAGTTCATAATTCGGAATCACGTCTCCTTCTCTGATGCACAGTAACCGTTTTAGATGGAAGAATTGCAATTTTGCACAGGTTTTTTTCTAACAGGAATCAAGAGTTTTCACAGAGATCTTTTGTGAACACCGGTGAAGAGGCAGAAAGTTGTAAGACAACATAAACATTTTTAGCATAATCAAGAAATGAAGAATGAATGAAGACTGAAGGGACTAGGCTTTGAATAGGAGTACTCTTTCTCAGTCAGATCACCAGGCTGCGAGGCAGGCATTTTTGGACTAGACTACAGTGTAACAATTGACGGTATTAAACGGAGGAAAAAACCCACCCCATTGTTTCCTCAACAAGAACAAATAAATGTCCTTCCCTGACAATTTTCTACAATCCACCTCAGGCGGTGGAGCAAGGTTAAAATATCTACTTTTTCAGCTGAAGTGGGCCATACTTCCTCTTCTGGAGAACCACACAGCAAATCACCCTGTCCTCCAATGACCAGAAGTGTCCCAGACAGTGACAGGCAGAAGCGACCAGAATTGCTCTTCCACATGGGGATCACAAGAAAAACACTGCCATGTAGCTGTGTGATAAGGAGACACCTGTGCTCTGGTCAAACCCTGTTACTCAACAAGATGCTGCTAAGACATAGGCCTGCCACGTAGCTGAAAGGCAAGCACCATTCATCACGCCTCGGGCATATTTGCTGCCATATGGCATGACGTGCTTGTACACAATCTGCAGGATACCAAAAGTTCATCTGCCACGGGATTAAAAAAAAATCCCTGCATCTCTGTCAGACATCCCCAGCAATACGAGGGAGGTAAAGCTCTTAAGAATGAAGGGCCAGGCACTGAATCAGAGTAAGAATTCTCCACGGGCCAGATCTGTAGGCCATAAGATACACTTATCTGGACAAGACCACAGTTAGCACTTCAAAGTACTTTAAGAAGAAACAATAGGTGTGTGAAATACTGTTCCTTCATTAACAACATGATAAGAGTTGCTAATAAAAGACAGTGTCCTAGCAGGATTTAGGTAAAGTACAGATTCTTCTGGATCTTTTCCTCTACACCAAAAGGAAAAAAATAATTGGTATTTCTAGACACTGAAAGCCTGGTTATCAGACCAAACAGCATATTATGGAAGGCATCCCAGTACGGTTGCTCTTTTTGTTTTTCAAACAAATATTGAAGTTTGATTTAATGGATTGAAAAAAATAGCACAGACACACCAAAGCAGGTCCAACATACAGTACTGTACAACACGCAGCAAGAATATGCAGAAATTTGTTTGCTCTCCCAAGACAATACCTCTTTACATACCCAAAGAATTACTTTGAATACAATATATATTCAGAGTTGATGAGATAAAGTTGCCTTTCCTCAAGTACAAACAGTATCCAAGTTCAAAGGATAGCATCTGATCTTGCTCTATGAGATGCAAATGATTGTTTCACTTGACAGAATACATTTAGATCACTGACAGACTACATCTAGCCCCAAAGTCCTAACCAACTAGAAAATTCCAAAAGCAAATTAGCCTTAGAAAAGTACACCGAAAAAAGGGAGACAGGGGGGAAGCAATCTCTCCCCTAAGAAGCCCTTTCATTAATTAGCCTTTTATAAAAACAAACACCAGAGATTGACTTTATTGGGTAGGAACCTTACCATCGCTAACGTTTTTGCACAGAAAAAGTCACTGAGAAGAGCAGTAAGATTCAGCAGCACTCAAAATGTGCTATTTAAAGAGACCCACATCCTACATACACAAAGCAAAACCCTACAAAATATTCCAGCGACACAACAGGGAAACCCTGACTACTGCATCTCTCCCCTTTTCAGCCAATAGCTATTCCTTCCAAATGAAGGACCAGTCAATTTGTCCAGGTGGATGGCTCCCCCCAAATACATGAGGACAAATGGCTCCAGTTTGTTTCACAAAACAAAACATTCAGCATCTTGAGTTACACCATCATTCCGGTGAGATACTTTGCAGCAGAGTCCAAAACACATTTTATGAATCATTAGGAAAAAAAAAAAGGCATGAAAGTCAAAGGATTTCCAATCTTATTTCATACACAGTGGAAATTAGCCATCAATAAAAGCATGCTGTCAACAGCAGCACATTCCCAGAAAACGGAATCTAATTCTACAACTGTTAAATGACAAAATTTATCTTCAACAAGAGCTTCACAGTAACAAATGTTTAAAAAGTCAATTAAAAGTTCTTAACATCATGAAGGTTTCTTGGCGACAGAAAGCATGCTGAGTATGAAGATGTCTGTGACAGCTGTACTGCTCATTCACAGCAAAGCAAAGGTGAACACAGAGACACGGAGAAGAAACTGTAGAAACCCAACAAAAGAAATGGACACCTAAGAAGACAGGTTCCTGGCAGCTAGGCTTGATCTGCACCTGGGTTTCTACAGCACCACTCTCCCCTTTTGCTCCCAGCTCTGGCCTTGCCTCCTGCCACACACCATCACTACTACCTATTCAGTGACACAACGAGCTGATTCAGTTGGAAAACAAGCCTAAGAACAAAGGGTTTCATTTTAGTCAAATAATCTCCTGGGGCCAGTTTACTATTTGATGTCAGGAGATGGACAGGTAAACAGAACCGTGACAGTCAGCGGGCTGTGTTGTCCCTCTGCAACCCTTTCCCACTTCCCCTGCAGGTTGTTAATAACATGTTAATAACAACATGTTCAAAGAATCTTCACCAAAAGGTTGAACACAAGTTATTCAACTGGAGAAAGACAAGAACTCCTAACACAATCTGGACAGGTCTCTGGAGTTGCAAGTAATTTGTCCTGTTGGATCTATACATTGACCCTTTCCTGTAAAAATGAAAACATTCACAACCACTACTTCAAAGTAAGTCCTGGTTTGAGTGAGAACAGAATTAATTCTGTTCAATAATTTTGAAGAGCTCAGCTCTTCTAACTAACTGCACTGTCTGAAGTTAGCAGCCTGTTCTCACAGGCAGTGTCTGCTCCTAGCAGTGATAACACCCCATGTTTAGAGTTACTACCAAGGATTGGTGTGCAGACCAAGGCCACTGCTGGATCTTGT
>WUAM01000260.1:8004944-8025338 GCA_024336885.1 Actenoides hombroni
AGAGGGTGTTTACAAAAGAACATTCGGTTGTGGGGGGGGGCTTACACTGAACATCTAAGGTGCAGATGGGTTTCAAGGGACAAGTTCTATTGACCTAATATAGCCAGGACACATGGCTACATCTCAGTTCCATTGTTCTCTCCAGGAGTCTGTCATTAAATAACCAGGGGACAGATCAAATTGACCATGTAGGTTTTGTTAGTGTTGCAATTGCAGCTAAAGAAAGGAGCAGAAATTCCATGGATAACACCGTATCCTCCTCTTGGGAGAAAGCCCCAGTTTCCTCCCTGGGTTGTGAAGTGAAAGTTGGGTGGTATACATCAAAATAAGCCTTTTTTTGGCCAACATCTCATTCAACGGCCTCTTCTATGCCGAGGAAGCAAAATGTTTTCTAAATATCTCACAGAACCTCCTCTAATTCCAATCAAAGGTTCTCATGAACAGCGGAGCAGCTGAGATTACAGGACAAGTTTGTTCAAGAATCTCAGTGCAACCATGTCACCTTAGTTCAGCAACACTCCACTTAGATAACTGGACTGTCACCATCCCATTAGCAATACTTTGTCTTTTCCCCAGCTGGAGGGAAGGTAGGATCCTCTTAACTCTTTTTCAAAGAAATCCAGCTGTTTGAGAGTCTTGGGGGTGGCATCCAGCAGGGAGTGAGATGCTCAGCTTGGTGAGAAATCCACTGTGGAGACCCATTGCAAACGGCCATAGAGGTGTGAAAACAGCTAAAGAGGGCTGAGGGGGAGCCACAAAAGGAAGAAATCAAACCTTTATAGCCTAGTCTGGAAGCAGTTATGAGTACACTGTGCAGGGGGAGGTCTAGACGCTGTATTTCAGTCAAAACCAGGTTATCACTGCCCTCATCAAGTGCAGAAAGCCCTATGCAAGCTGGGAAGCTGTCAGCTGGGGTAGTGAAATCTGGAGGCTGTGTTAGCAAACCCTGCAAAGAGATGCCCGTGTTTCCATCTGCGCTGGCTCGCATCCCGCGGGTTCAGCATGTGGGTGGCATGAGTTTACCTGGGCTTGCAAAATGCCGTGTGGAGCTACCCTCCATCAGCTGAGACAGTTTGTTCACCCCGTCAAGTGGCTGCTTCCTTATCACTCACTGAAGCAGTTCAGCTCTTCAGGATCCAAGTGATAAATCAGCTGCATCATCACAAACACATTTTTTTTACTGAAGAGACTTTTCGCTCGAGGCAAAGGTTTCCCCCTTACAATAAAAACTGGAAGCTGTGGAAGGTAATTCTGCACGCGCTCAAGTGTTGTCAGGTTTTAGTTTCACTGTTAAATTAATTATGTAGTCAGGGTGTCTACAGGGTCTCATCTCTAAGGAGGAAAAAAGAATTAATATGAACACCGTGGTCAGGTCTGTGGGTTTTCTACTGGTCTGTTTTGTAGAGTGGAAGGTCAAAAAGGAAGAAGGGAGATTCAGTGGAGTGAAACAGGCACTTAGGAGGCAATTCAGAAGACCTAACTTGTGCATCAACTTTAGCACAGAATGAATCACCCGAGATGATCAGACAAACCATCTGTCTCAGTTGACTACGACAGGAGCCTGGGAGACCAGCTTAGAAAAAACATTGCTAACCCGCAGCTTGCACGAGGGGCTTGATCAGCATTGCCACTAAGCTGTTCTAAGTGCTGTTTACACACCAGGAGTACATAGCCTGAAGTGCTGGGCTAATTCAGGGAAGGAATGATTTGGAAGGGTCTATCAAAACCTGTTCTGCTTGTCAGCTAAGCCATAATCATATCTCTAGTTTCTGGAGATGAGTGTTCCGGCACCTCCTTCCACATAAAACTATCCCTTTTTAAGTAGGAATGAAAAATCTGGCTTGGGATTTCAGTTGTCTAAAAACACAGTATTTTAAAAATGCTTAATTATTGCCATTCCTTTCCTCCAGCAGTTCTGAGGTCCAACTCCTGCTAGTACCTGTAAGGAGCTTGAATATTTGTCTCTCAAGTTCAAGGCTGAGTTCTGGGTCTCTGGACCATATAGATTTGAGCTGGAATAATCAAGACAATGATTTTTCTTTCTCTTTTTCCACACTTGCTGTGGTGGTGCAGTGTCAATGTGGGGAGCATGGGGATGTGTTCTCTGCTGATTTCATGTTGACTCAGCACTCAATTGCTTATGTCACTTAGATACATGCATTTTTTGATGGAAATTGCCACAGGATAGACTGCCTAAAGCTGTGCACAGAGACATTCTGATTTTTGAGGTTCAGGGGCTGGTCTGAAGTCGTGAGAAGAAGATGATCATAAGATGTGGCCTTCAAACTAATGGCAGTTAATGTCTTGGGGGCGTGTATCAGTCATCATAGTGCTGTAAACACGCTTAGGATGTAACACTGAAAGAAGGTGTCTACTGACACCCTGTGCCGAGACACGGCTCGAGCCTCCAAGAGTACTGGCATGATGAGCAAGATTTCAGGTATGAGGGGCGGACACCAAGGTTGTGAAGAAGATGACAGTAGGTCAGTTGTCCTTAAAGCTGGAATTAACTATCTCGGTGTGGTTTTCTGCCAGAGGTGCATTACTGGGTGGGCACATATTTTACAAAACACCCCAGGCTCATAGTCAACTTCAGAGTACAAATCCGTGTGAAATCTCAGCTGTGTGCAAGGACTGAGGACCTTGTTGTTCCCATGCTGTCCTGGACGCTGAGCTGAGAGCTAGCTCTTGCTGGTGGTATCCTGAGAGATTTCTGAGTGTTGAACTAGGTGCAAACAGGCTCGTGTCACCATCAAGAACCCCACCAAGAACCCGTGTGGACAAGGATGTTCAAGCTGCATTAGATACCACCACCTAGTGGAAGAAAAAGGTTGTACCATAGTGGTGCAGTGCTGGTCTTTGAGCTGGCTCTCCCAGTCTCTCTCTGATGGAGATTTGGGCTGGAGCCCCCTTTGCTGTACAGATGTGGCCGGAACAAGATGTTCCCTTCTTATTTACTTTGGCAAAAAACTGTGAAATTACTACATTGCAGCACCATGAACGTTGTGGGCCTCCCATCTTCATTGCTGGGCCTTATTCCCAAATTCCTGATGATTATAAGCAAATTAATGAGCTGTGATTACCCTGGGAGCTACTTCCCTGGTGTCCACATACACACACACCCCTCCCTCTTCTGAAAGAGAGCTATAGCAGACACAATTGCTCTGACGTGAATATACTGGGTTCCATCAGCTGGATGGAAGCAAGTGGAGAAGATCTGATGTATTTTAAACCTGGAGACTTTCTGCTGTCAAATGACACACAGAAATTTTGTCTCTTGCGGCAAGCCGAGTAAGATAAGACGAAGTTGGGAGAGGCAGGCAGAGCTGACCTTTTGGCCCTCTAAACTACAGCACAAAGTAGTCTGTTGAGAACAAGCCCAAGGGTTGCATCAGGTGGCATCATCTACCTTTTGGGGACTGAGGGTCACTGGGGACAGACATCTACACTCAGAGTCAGAGTTGAGGCTGATCCAGATGGAGGAACCTTTTGCTGTGTCTGGGAGTGTGAAAACCCACATTTGGAAGTTTTGCTTATTAAAGTTATTTATGGGAGGAAAACTTTTGAAACCATCCCATGTGGGGTCTAACCACAGCAAGGAACTGAGACCTCGGAGGTAACTCTTCCCTGATTCTCCTTGCTAGCAGCAGGGGTCAGGCAGAGTGCTCTGAGATCACCCACCCTTGCCCAGAAGGTGCAGGGGGGACCATCGGGCATCGTGGTACCTCGTCGCTGGGGCTGTGCAGATGCAGCAAAGGGATTCCGAGGGACATCAAGGAGAGACAAACCACAAAATGAAGACCGAGTCAGAGCTGCTTCAGGCCAAGTGCCCTTCTCCTGGGCTCCGATCTTGCTCTTCCAGCTGGGATTGCCATGGACTCCGTCTGTCTTTAAGCAGCCAAGTGAGACACCCAGGACTTCAATCATTCCTGCTCTTCTGTGCGTGGGTGTAATTGATAGTGCTGTCAAGAACCTGCAATTAAGCAAGTTGTCTTTCCAGCTACTTCACACCATCAATTATCTCTCTTGCTGGGTGAAGGGCAAGCTGTTCCAGTGCAGAACATTTGCAAATAATGAGGTACAACAAAACCTTTGGCATCAGCTGCTCTTGGAGACAGAATATCAACAATGTTTCTGGTAACCAGTTTTGTTTTTCATCATCCTTCTTGCGAAAGGTGATGAAAAAACCCTTCAACGAGCTCAGGAAAAGGGGAAAAAAACCCCTTGAAATCCTTGTGAATCCAAATAAAGAAATGAGCATGGGAAATGTTATCCTATTTATTGGAATTTGAAACGCTTAAATGTCTAATTGCTGAAAATCCCGCTTGACCAGGGTTTGAGCCTCTTGAAAAGGTTAAGGATTAGTATGGCACAAGAGCAGGGGAAAACCATTTCTTTCAAATCATCTGAAATGAAACCCTGCACCTTTCCCTTCTGAATGAGGCTTTGGCAGGAAGCCACCAGGCCAGAGATGTAATCTCGGCTCCACCTCTGAGGTATTGTGAGGCTCTCAGCAAATATATTAAACTTATCAGCCTTTTCTTCCCTGTCTGTCAAGCAACACTAATAAATCTTTTTTTTTGCCTTGAGGTATCCCAAGGGTTTTCATTACAAGCTCGAATATAAAAGATCGTAGCAGAGCGTGGCTACACAGCAGCTGTATTAATAAGGCAGTTTTGCAGGATACTGGTTGCTGGTACATTCACAGTCTCCCCACCAAGACCAACCCTCCTGCTGTTTCCAATTAAGTGATTAACAAGCATCCTCAAATAGCCTTGAGTCCTATTTTCTAAGCTATTGATTGTCTTGGAATCGCAGAATTATCAAATGGTTTGGGTTAGGAGCCTTTAAAGTTCATTTTAGTCCAATCCCCCCCCCTGCAGTGGGCAGGGACATCTTCAGCAGGTTGCTCAGAGCCCCATTCAACTCCACGTTAGAATCACAGAATCATTTCAGTTGGAAAATGCCTTCAGGATCATTGGGTCCACCCATTAATCTAACACTGCCGATCCCACAACTAAACCGTGTCCCTCAGCACTGCATTTATATCTTAAATACCTCCAGGGATGGTGACTCCATTGCATCCCTGGTCTTCTCCCTGCAAGTCTAATTTTTTGATGGGTTCTATACAATCAAAGCCAAAAAGACAACAGTAAGATACAGGCACACTAATTTATTCCTCTAGCAGTTGTGCATCCAAGTCTTACGTTGGTCATTTTCAGACTTTCTTGTATTCAGTGAAGAAAAAAGGCTCTCTGGAGACCAATCTCTCAGACATGCCTGTCCCTCGACAGCCTTATCATCAAAAGTTAGAAGAGACGGGTCCTGCCCAGTCAGTTATGGCCTTTAACTGGGGAGGGTGTGTGGAGGGCTATTTAGAAAAAAAGAAGGGTTTTTTTTTCCCTCTTGTACCACAGCAAGGAAGTGTGTGTGTGTGTCCAGTCCATGCTATGGTTCCCAGCTTCTAAGCACTGGGCTGCCTTTGGCTGGGCTTCATGGACTCCTACTGCCCTTTGTGAAGGGAGTGACTCTGGAAAGAACAGATACTGCCAAAATCACTTATAATAAGCTGTTTTCCAGAACATTCCTTTACAAATTGTCCTTGACAGAGGCAGATAGTCTTAAGGCCACTTCCTAAACTGTAATTAATATAAGGGAAGAGGACAAACTAAACCAAAAGAAGACTCCTCACAAAACCCAGACCATGGGATCCTCCAAGCTGAGTATGCAAACAAAGTGATTGCCACCCAGTAAAATTCCATTGGATTTCACAGATGTTCAGTGTTATGCATCACTTTGCATATTTAAATCTGCAAATTGCTGCCAGGCAAGGCAAACCCCAAGAAAACTCCAAATTATTCATCGGCATCCACCAAGCCCTGCTTCTGGGATGTGTATAAAGGAGGTGCTCAGGAGTGTCAGAGTAGAGGGGGCCTCTTTTTAAGTTGCACAGTCTGCTATCCTCCAGCATCCTCTCCTCGAGCCAGCAGCTGTCAGCTGGAAGGTCTTGTCATGGAAGAAAGTTCTTCTCATCATCTTCTGCTGCAAGTGGCATGAGCTGCTGACAAAGCAGCACTTTCCCCTCTGCTGTGCTGTTTGGAAGAGGTTATGGAACCTGGAGCTACAGCAGCCAAAGCCTCCAAAGCACAGATGGGAGTAAATGGATTTCTTCTGGCTGAAGACTCACACAGGGGATCTATGGGTGCAGGGACATCCATACCAACAGTGAAGGTGGGAGTCATGGGTTAGGCTTCCACAGCAGGAGCTGCAAAAACAAAGGTATTCAAGTGGTGCATGTCAACGAGAGCCTGCTGAAGCCTTTTGATGTGAAGATTGACCCCAAAACCCAAGACATCTGCAAGCAGGAGAAAGAGCAGATGAAGAGCCTCAATAACCAGTTTGCCTCTGTGATTTTCAAGGTGAGACCTGAGACAAGGAATGCTGAGGTTTAAATGTGAAGGCAACATTTTTGTGCTCAGGTCTTCGATTCGTCTCCTTCCCTCATCTTATTGCACGAGCCTTGTGCTGGTTTTAGCATTTGTGACTCCAGTATCATGAGCTGCAAGGGCAGATCTAGGTGATAATGTTATTTTAATCTGGTTTATGTGCTTTGATAAGCTGCAGATAGTAGAAGAGTTGTTCCTCCAAGGTATCTTACTAAGCATCTGCACTGTTGGCTTCTCTCTGTGCAGCTGGACCTTGTAAAGTTGCATTGTCTCCTATCCATAAGTGATGGTTTCCACAATCAGCCAATTAATATGCAGGTCTGTTTAAATACTCCATGCTTTCTGTAGCTGCCACACAAGCTGTGCTGTCTAGGGCTTTGTTGGAGAATGGGGAGCAGCATGTCCAGTTTGCCCTGGAATTATAGGGTTATGAAGATCACAATGCCCCCTTTTTTGTCTTCCCTTCAATCCACAAAGAACCTCTGGAACCTTGACTTGGACAGGAGGAAACGGCCCCAAGTTGCACCAGGGGAATTAGGAACATTTTTTTTCCCCTCAGGGGTTGTCAAGGCCTGGAACAGCCTGCCCAAGGAAGTGGCTGAATCACCATCATTGGATATGTTTAAAAGTCGTGTAGATGTGGTGCTGAGGGACGTGGTTTGGCAGTGAACTTGGTAGAGTTAGGTTAACGGTTGGACTCTAAGATCTTAAAGGTCTTTTCCAACATGTACAACTCCATGATTCTATGTTTTCTACACCTCTGTGGCATTTCTTTCATCTTTATCAAAGAACATTGCCTCACACTGGTTCCATTGATCTAGAGAAGATCTTACCAGTGCTGAGGAGACAAGAGGGTTTATCTGCTGGCCTGTTTTCTGTTGGATCATTTTGATGATTGCAAAGAACTAACTGCACCAAATTAGATCATTGGACTAACTACAGCCACTTGGAAAATAGCTAAAATTGCTCCAGCAAGAATTCTGGCAGGAGACCATGCTTCTGAAACAGGTTCAAAGCATCCAATAAGCAGAGCAGAATTATGACTCACCAGTAATTCAGCACCTATAGAAACTGGTGTAATTTTCGGACCATCTAATTCATTATAGAGTTTATAACAGGAAGTAATGGAAAACCTTAATTATTAGTTCTAATTAGAACAAAGTATTGGTAAAACAGGACTTCTGGCAGTAGAGGGACAAGTCCAGCCTTTCTGTACTGTTTCAGAGTTGATACTTGATTTTGGAAACACTTGGCTGTCCTAAAAACAACCTCAATACTTCCCAATTTTGGGTGCTCGGAAGAAGTGAGAATCTCTCTTTCAAAGGTGAGTGTGGCAAGAAAGAGGGCAGGGAAAGTAGGGACCTCTCGTGTGTCCCCTGACAGGTGTCCTCTCTGCAAACATCTCTTCTTGATATCGAGCAGCATGGGGACTGTGCCCTCAAAGATGCCCAGCAGAAGCTGCAGAATGCCCTCCAGAAGGCCAAGGATGAGTTGTCTTGCATGCTGTGGGACTACCAGAAGCTGGCCCTGAATATGGAGATTGCAACATACAAGTCTCTACCGGAGGGTGAAGAGAGAAGGTGGGTGACACTGCAACCATGTATAGGCAGCGGTCGGTCCTTGGGACTCTTCAGCAAAGACAAGGAGACTGGAAAATGCTAGGAATGGTAGTTACATGATGGACAACCTTGTGACTCTCTTCTCCTTGGGAGCTCTGTAAGAGTGTGTAAGTAAGCTCAAGGTTTTCTACTTTCCTTACAACATTAAACCCTCTAGTTCTGTCTGGCAGGGGCAGGAGAGAGGCTGCATCCTTCCCAGGAGTGATTCAGCTTGTGTTTTCCCATGACAGTCGTCACCACTCCTTGCAACACCATCTCTGGCTGTGAAGCCGACCTGGGATGTGGATCTGGTAGACAGTCCAGAAGGTGCAAATCTTCCTGTAGTGCTGGTAGAGCATCCCTACCTGAAGATGCTGGTGCCTGTCACAGAGGACTCTCCTCCAGAAGCTGCATCCCTAGGAGTGAATAATTTAGGTCTGGAGGTAGGGACCATTCATGCCAACGCTCAGCCTCTCTGGGCACTGGTGGACTCTGCAGTAGGACTTCAGGGAGCTATGGTGAGAGTTGCAGAGCTGCAAAGAGCATGTGAAACTCAGCTCGCCCACAACAGGTGTGCTGGTCAGGGGTGAGGATCCCAACTGGACCTCCATGCCCTGGGAATACCAGTAACTAAACTTCATTTGTGGGAGTCAGGACAACCAGGATGTAAGACCTGAAGTAGAAAAATGAAAGCCCTGCTTCACTTCCAGTGGTAAAAATGTCCTCACCTCCACCTTCCACACAAGGAAGAGACACACTGGGAACAAGAATGCTGTAGCATCATGAAACCACATCAGAGAAACTTCATCAGGATCACATCAAAAAATGGGACACTTAAATTCCTTTTGATTTCTGCTGTTTCTTTAAAGGGCTGGTGGTTGTGTTGGGGCATGTATCATCACTCAGTTCCTGACTCCCACTAGCCTTCTCTTTTTTTCCATGATTATGCCTTTGCTATCTATGAAACAAGTTGTGATATTTAATTCAGAATCCTTTCCCTAGAGTGCTCTGGAAAGTGCTTCTGGAAATGAGCTCTCTAGGACTCACCATTTCATTAAAGTCTACCTGATGTAACAAGAGTCAAGTCCGTGGAGTTGTAGGGGTGAGACACATGGGGCACAGAGATGAGGATCGGGACTCCAGCGATGTTCTCTGTTCACAGTCTTGGAGCAGTTCATCCATATGCAGGTAGGCGAGTCATAGAAGAAAACTCAGTTCAAAAACCCACATTTCACCTTCTGTAGTTAGCAAAGACTAATTATGTCGCTTGTACTCCCAGCAGCTTCCTTGCTTATTGTCCGGACATGTGCGTACATCACAGCACCCTCATTTCTAACTTGATGACTCAAGAACTTTAAACTTTTTTTACTCTTTTTTTTTTTTTCCAATAAATTGCATGGAGAACAAAAGTGTTGCCGCTTGGGTTTTAGCATTTGCCAGGAATAGAGAAATGGCCCATTCTGAAACTGGTCAAGACATACCTGCCGATGAGAAGCAGAGGTGCCTCGAGAGTGTCATGTAGATCTGGTCTGTGGATGGTGTAAATTATAGAAGTCTTTTAAAGTCAGCTGATTTATGCTGATTTGCACCAAATTTGGCTCCCAGACAATGATATTCAGTGGGTGTTTTAAGATTCAGAGAGAAACCATCTCATTCTCTTTGCAGTTTTATGGTGTCTACCACAGAGCTGTGACAGCAAAATGCATTTTATACCTCTTCAAAATCTGCTGCAATAGAGTCTTTATAGGGAAGAAAAAAAACACCAAGCCACCTCAGGAATATGCTTGGTTGCTTTTTTTCAGCATAATTTTAGGAATCTACCAGTTCAGGATTTCAAAACAGATCAAAGGGAGATACTTTATTGTACATTTGAGCAGATTAAAAAAAAAAAAAAAGAAGCCAACAAATTAGTAACATCAATCAACCACAAAGGACTAAAGTGGTTTTGTGATTAAACTGATGAAAGCCAATGAGCAGAACAAAGAAATGAACCAGAGGAAAGTTGGACAGATGCATCTTTTACAAAAGATATGTTTTGCAAAAGGGGGAATCTAGAGGGAAGCTCTTTCCTAACCAAAGCAATTGTTGTGATTCAGAACTGGAAGAGCTTTCTCTCCCCACATCATTGTCATTTGATAGGAACCTATTTCTCAATCAAATATGATGAATACAAAAGAAAACCGGCACAACCTTTAATGAAGAAAACCACAGGAAAGATCTGACAAGAAAAGAGCAATCAAGCCGCCATAAATATTCACTAAGAGGGGGTTAAGTATCTCATAAAGGTTTTGGTGTTCCCACTGAAAATGATTCTGTTGCTTTTTATGGAAGAGAAGAATAAGTCAGAGAAATGACACAAAATTAGAGTTACTTTCTCGCCTCCAAACTTCCCCCATCACCATTTCAAGATCTGATAAGTTAATTTAGCAAGGGCTTTCCTTTAAACCTGTAACAGGTCTTGGAACTTCAGCGCTTCAGGAACCAGCCAGGGAGTTGCACCAGGAATTCAGCAGTATCTCACAAAGCTGCACAAGTCAAATCGTACGTGGGCTTGGGCACTAGGGCTTTAGCATAACAAAAGGAAGAGTTTATCTCCAGCTGGCTGAACGTGCTCCCCAAGAGGATGCGACCCACCTTCCATGGGCAATTCCTTCCGTATGGCTCAGAGAATTGATTCCACCCAAGAAAAAAAGCTTCAGCTGGAAGGAAGAAGGACTCCTGTAGATTTCTAGGGAAGTTGTTGTAACCTAATAACAACTGCAGTATTTTTTTTCCTTTTCTAATCTCTTTGCTTTCACAGGCAGTGTGATGCCATCCCATGCAGGGGCCCAGATTCCCACGCATCCCACACTCATTCCCATTGTGCAGTTCTGTGGGAGGAAGACACTGACATGAAAAAGATCAAAAAAAAAAAAAAAAAAAAAGTCCTGTGCTTTGTTGCAAGCCTCAGCTTTACAGGTGCTCATCCCTGCATGGAGATATGATAGATGCGTGCACCAGGAACCGAGCAGATCTAGAGAGCGTGTGATGTTGTGCACTCTCATTAAGACTTCAAAGGTGCTGAAGAAATTTGGCGCCCAAAGGGTGGGACTAATATCATCTGACTTTAACCATCCAGAAGTGGGGCGCCTGGTCTCGTTGTCTGGTTGTCTAGACTGCCTCTGGTAGTCAATAAGAAGAGAGGTAAGTACCTCCAGAGGTGGGTTACTCCCACTTTCCTTAGCTGCCTATTTTAGGGTGTGATGAGTCACTGTCTGGAGATGCCTATCTCTTTCCATTAGCCAGAGAGGGAGTCTCAAAGATGAAATTAGAATACATGGTGAGTTTGATGGCTGAGGGAGGGAGGAAGGTACACCCAGGCCCAGTGTTTGATGAATTTTATGAGGAACATCCTTTGAAAATCCCAGCCTCGACTTCTAACCTAGAGCAGATGTAGGCTAATGGGAGGGGAAAATGCATTACCAGATTGAAGTCTCTCGGACAACGTTGGCTTTAGGCTACAAGGGAACGAAGCTGCACTGATCAAATCAATTCTTTTACATCTCATGAATGACATAGACAAGAGCCTACACAGCCCAAGAAACTGAGTGGCCAAAAACCGTGTTACGACCCAGTCTTACACCTATCAAATTATGTCAACACAGGTAGGTTATTGCCATTGTCCTATCCAAATGCCATGAGTTTTCTACAGCTGTGGATAATTACAGAGATGGAACACGGCTCTTTGAGACTATCGCATAAAGCGTATTTTAAGAGCTAGTTCAGATTCATCTCCAGAGGCAACAAACAAATTAGTCAACTTCACATGTTCTTATAATTAATTCCATTTTCAGCAGCACATTCAGGGAGAAAAATGCTGACAAAGGGAGAGATTGCAAGTTGTCAAAATGACTCATCCAATCCCTCATCAAAATATTTTCTTTTTCTGCTTCCTCAGTCCTTCACCTCCTATTTTTTCCAAGTCTAAAAGATGCAATTTTGGCTTCAGAGTGCTTTCCTACTCTGCCATGCTTACAATAACAACTTGTCAGTTGTTGAGATCCTATGTGGTAAGAGCCGAAACACGCGTTATTCCTTGGAAAGACATAAAAGACTTTAAGTGAACCTTCTGCAGAGCTGCCATCTCACTGGGATTCAGGAGCAACACCAGGGAATTGGCTAACACAGAAATTTTACCCAATACTGAGCAGCTTATGCACAAAAATCTCTTACTGATCAGCAAGCCAGTGGCCTTGGTAAGGCATTAGGAACTGGGTCTGCCGCATCGTGGTCGGTTCATAGACATTGAATTGTAGTCCTTGTTATGTTCCAGGTGTCTCCCACACAGCAGGAATGTCCAACGGGCTGCATAAAGGGAGCAGTGGTACACCAGCCTTCAGTTTGGCTTCTGGTCCAGGATGCAGTTTTCCCATAGAAAGCTCATAACAATTGCCTTTGTACTTGTCCGTGGATTCAGATCCGCCTCTGATAAATCTCGCTTCTGATAAATCCTTGTTTAGAACTTAAAGGATCTGGGGAGTTACAAGCTTTAGCTTGAAGTCTGTCATACTTGTTTTAACTGATACTGCCAACCGTGCTGGCAACCCAGCATGAACTGTGAGCCTAAAATACTATAAACAAAGGTGTAGTCTGAAAGTCATGCTGTAAATACATTGAATTATCCCATTCGTATAGGACAAAAGTATCAGTTTAAGCAACTAATTTATACCACCAGCCCCTCAAACTTACACAAGTTGCAATTACACGTTCAATTAATAGCCTGGTGGATCTTGGTGCTGCAGTCACGTCCTATGGTTTCAGTGAGCATGTTTTGTTTTAAAGAACTTGATACTAGAAGGTTTAATGTTTTTAAGGAGGTTTAGCATTGGTTTTAAGACTTCCACTGCCTGATCCTAACTCTTGGAAAATGTTTTCGCAGAAGGTTAATGAGGATGAGGGAACACAGCTAGTGGTGTCTTCAGATACCATCCCGTTGTGTCTATAACATGAAAACTTCTCCAAGCATTGCTCTCCTTTGGTCAGGAAGGGCTGAGGGCATTTAGCTGTTTGTGTTATAAGGTCTCTTTTTTTCCCAGACACTTTACTCTGAAAGAGCTGAAAGGGCCCTATTGTGAGTTTGGAGAAGGCCCCAAGACACTTGGCAGATAGGTTTGTTGTCTCACCTCCTTGGGCTGATGATTACGAGAGAGGAATTCATCTTGTCAATGTGAGTCAAAGCCATCTCTGGTGTCCAGTCTAATCCACTCATTAAGACTTCCTCTGTTGATGGAGAAGGACCAGAGCCTGTGGAGTGTGAATCACCCCAGTTCCCCTGAGCATGGACCCAGGGGCTGTTTCTCTTAGAGATATATCTCCACTGAGTGTCAAGGACGTGACTGGCAAAGTCACTCAACGTTTAGGTGTTGCGTCTTGAATGAGGTGAATCTCACCAGGCTGAAATGTGCTACTGTTGCTTTTTTGTTCCCTGTAGAGACTACCAGAAGATGAATCAAAAAAAGGTCTTTGACATCCAGCTTGGTAGAAGCTCCAGTATAAGGAGGGCCAAAGATTTAACTGTGTCAAGTGGACTTCAGCTCAAGAATTTGCAGCATTACTCAAGTGAAAATGTCACTGACTGCCCAGAAGGTAAATCTGGTAAGGAAACTGAAATATGAAGCAGTTCCTGGATGAAACCTGCTCTTTTTCAGCGGTGTTTCATGGTGGTAAGAGGAGGTCAGTGTGAAATGCTCCATGGGAATGTTTTTTGAGGGGAGGTGCATTTTGAGTTCTTGTGTATGAATCCAGACCCATGACTCAGTGAATTTGCTGGTGCTTCAGGTGCAGAAATGATCCATCCATCACAACACAACCTCCATGGTGCTTTTTCACGGTTGACTCTTATTTTTTTTGTTACTTTTCCGCACCCAAAGATTGTGAAATTACCCCCACAAAGTGCAAGTCTGCAAAGCACGCCATCATACACCAAAATCCATGAGACACAAAACCCCAAATGACACACTGCAAACAAATCACAAAGAGTTTCTTCAAAAATGTTTGCTAAACTATAATTAGCGTAAGTTAGGGGAACACTTCAAACCGTAATATATTCTAAGCCAACTTGCAAACAGAGCACTTTTAGATTCCTTTTTATTTCCTCACTAGTTAGTATTTGCTGGGCTGCTTTGCATTTTGAGGAGCATTTATTGCTGCTAGGCAAACCAAACCCTTAAGCGCTTTAAATTAATGTCCTGATCCTATCAAGGCCAGCTTCCCAAATATATATAAGGGGCAGCATCACCGTGTCACTCCAATGGGATCTCTGTTCCTCTCCTGCGGAAGAGCTTTCCCTCAACTTTCATATTCCACCTTCAAATAAAGCCACGATGAGCAGACAGGCGCCCACGGTGAGATCGGTCCTGGGACGAAGAGGCTTCAGTTCAGCTTCGGAGATTTGTGGTCGAAGCTACGCCGCTTCTGCTTGCCAACCTGTCCGGTGCGGAGCTGGTGCCTATAGCAGCAGGAGCGTCTGCAACCTGGGCGGAAACAGGAGAATTTCCTACGTGAATGGTGTCTGCGGTACTGGATGTTTTGGAGAGTTCGGTTTCGGAGGCGTAGGCTACGGTAGTGTTGGAGGAAGGGTTGGCCTTTGTGGTCCCAGGGGATATAGTATTGTGAGAGGTTTCCCTGATCGCAAGGGTGACGGCATCCAAGGTATCTGCATTGATGAACGGCTTCTGAAGCCCCTCTGCGTTGGGGTTGACCCGCTGGAACATGAAATACGCTGTCAGGAGAAGGAACAGATCAAGACCCTCAACACCCAATTTGCCTGCTTCATTGACAAGGTGAGTGCAAACCTGCTCCATGCCTGCACTTCTTGGAGGAGAATAAACCACGGCCAGCCTCCCCCAGAACCCCAGTCCAGCTCGTGCCGTGAATCACTGAGCTGGGTCCGTGCAAGGGTCCAAATTCCCACCGACTCACGTTGGTTCACAGTGCAATTGGGGAAAGGCTCATTTCAGCCACGTGCCGGTAGTAGCATTTGGTGGTGTTTGTATTGTGGACTTTCTTTCAGGTGTCTTCTCTCTGAATGGCCTCAGCTCAAGGCTGGATTTCTCATTCCAGCCTTGTTCTACCTCACCCAGAAGTTACAGCCCTGATGGGCTCATCTTTCTGTCTAGTATTAAACCCTTTTTTCCTCTTTGTCTTTAAATATAGTGATGGTTCCAACACATTCCTCAAGGCAAAGGAATTTAATCTTGATTCAGGCACTTAAACATCGGATGTCTAAGTCTGAGCTGTCACCTTAGCATCCTTTTGTAGAAAGGACAGAGGCAAAACAGGCTCCATCCCCTGGAAACTCAATTTCATCATAAAATACTTCAGAGCCACCATCTAGATGAGCTTTATTCCTATTCGTTGGTGAGAAAGGTAGACTTTTAGACTTACAAATAATTTAGACATGTGACTTTTAGATTTCTAAACAAGGGCAGATAATTTTATGATCATCACGACATGTCATCTCTCACTTCCCCAAACCCCACATTCTTACACCTGCAGTTGCACAGTTAAACTGCAGACAGCGGAACCAAGTGTTGACTCAATCCATTCACCCCTTTACCTGAAGAGCTGCTGTTTTTTTGGCCTGCAGGTCCGATTCCTGGAGCAGCAGAACAAAGTGCTGGAGACCAAGTGGGGCCTCCTGCAGCAATACGTGCTACCGAAGAAAGGGAAAAACCTGGAACTGTACTTTGAGAACTACATCTGCGACCTGAGGAAGCGCCTGGACTGCTTGCTGTGTGAAAAGCAAAAACTGGGCAGCGAAGAGTGTGCCACAAGCCAGCTAGTGGAGGAGTTCAAGTGCAAGTAAGGAACTTCAGGTCTCCTCTAGCTGTTGGCATTTCGCTTCTCCTCTGGTTCATCTCAGGCAACATCTCCCAGACATGTGGCACATCCCCTTTGGGGATGTCACATTCTTCCGTCTCGCTCGCAAACTCTTTGCATTGTTAATGCTGCTGTGCATGGAGAAGCTTCTGATCTTGTGATGGTCTGATGCTTGGTCTCCAGACACTGGTCTTGCAGTGCCTGACGGCAGTCTCTGAGCAAGCGGAGGTTGCTATTTGTACCTGATGGCTCACATCTATGTGTCTGATAGGACTGCTTGCCTCAGCCCCTTTCTTCTCCTTTCCCAACAGATACGAAGAGGAAATCAACAGGCGCACCACTGTGGAGAATGAGTTTGTGGCACTCAAAAAGGTGAGAAGCTCAAAATACCTGAATCGTTATACCTCTAACAGGTTTATTTGGTGTAAAGGTTTGCTGAAATAGTGCATTATTAACAAACACCTGACAAAAAAAAATGTTACAATGAGCAGGAGGAGGGAGGCCTCTGAAGAGACGCAGGGTCAGAAAAAGAGGCAAATGAAAGTAGTAAAAGTAATGTATCCTCAAAGCTTACATCACCAGCACTCCAGCAACAGCTTTGTCACCCCAAGCACATTCTTGAAGTGTAATGGGAGGGTGTATTTATGGAAGGGGGATGGAGTGGGAGAGGTCACACAGGGATACCTGGTGTCTAAGACGCTGCTTATTTTCTGACTGTCTCTTCACATCCTTTATACCTGGACATCAGAAAAGCAGAAATCATTTGAACAATATTAAAACATTATGTTTACTCATTAGTCAAATCTGAGTTTGTAGCTAGGTCCGAAGCAATAAATAAACTAATCCCTGCGAGTCACGTTGGTATGGTTTTGTTTTCCTTTAGGAGACACCAGGGCATCTTGACTCATCCTCTCACACCTTTCTACTCTCAAAATCTTGTTAAAACATGTTCCTCTTCAATTGGCACTGCCTCTGTCTTCTGTGTGTTTCTCCAATGTTTTCACTGAGATTGGGCCCGAACGTGTCTCCTCTCTTTCAGGATGCAGACTGTATCTTTCTAAACAAGGAAGAGCTGGAGGTGAAGGTGGATCTGTTAAGAAGGCAGTTGGAGTTGCTGAAATGTGTGTTTGAGGAGGTGAGTTTCTCTGGTCTGTCCCAGGAGTCTGGTGGTGCTGTCTCATCCTTCAGGTGTTCCAAATTTCTGGAACTTGAAACTCCTCTTGGACATGTCTCATCCCAAGACCTGAATGGAAATGCAAGGTTGATATGATATTAACATCATTATGCTGGAAATAGGGTGGTTCCCCCTTTCTTAATGCAGCTCCAGGTATGAATTGGCTCTATCCTAACTACCCCTGAGAAAGGAGATGCGTCTGTCTCGTTACTCCGGATTGCTCTGATTAGAGCTGAAGGAGCTCCCAGCTGAATCCTGTCATTAACAGCAGTAAAGCAGCTGAAGATGACAGGATGCCAAGGGTTCAGTCACTTCAAATTCCTTGCCCTTGATGTGGACAGAATTGCTGCAGGTCAGCATGTAGGTCAGCAGCTGACATGTGGCAACTCATCCAGCAGGGAGCATTTTCTGCTGAGCCAACCTGAGGGACATTTCTTGACTTGTTGTATCCAACCCAGCTGAGCAGAGTGGCTCGCTGTCCCAGCCCTTCCTTCACTCCAAAGTCTGAGAGTTGCTAAGAGCTGACTAAGCCATTCCCCAACCTGCAGGAACGAGCTCAAGTAGATCGCCAACTATGCGACACTTCGGTCATCGTGAAAATGGACAACAACCGAGATCTGGACATGGAAAGTATCATCAAGAATGTCGAGTGCTGGTACCAAGAAATAGCTCAGAAAAGCAAAGAAGAAGTGGATGCTTTCTACCAAACCAGGGTGAGTAAGAAGAAAGCTGGGTGTCTGCCTGGCACCTTAACTGTCAAAAACGATGATTGTCTGGTTTCTTGCTTTCAGTTTCAGGAGCTTCAGGATAAGAGGGGCAAGTACTGCGACGATCTGCAAAGCAACAAGTGTGAGATTTCAGAGCTAACCAGGATGATACAGAAGCTGCAGTGTGAACTGGAGAACGTAAAGAAGCAGGTAGGAGGGGCCCAGAGGTGATGTTTCCAGAAAAAGCAGTGTCTGGGAGGACAGCTTAGATATGGGGGAAGATGATTCATTGGCCTTGAGTAGACTTAATATCTGCTCTGTGCTGTAATTGGAAAAGATATGGTTTAAAAGTGGATAGAGAGTGGTTTGGGTTTTTTTATTTTTCTCTGTTTGCAATTGGGAGAGCTGATAAATTCAAACCCAGAATACCCGGGAATTAGGAAATGAAGCCTTGAAGACACCTGCACTGTTATCCTCCCCTCTGACAGGTCTCCTGCCTGCAAACCTCCATTTGTGATGTTGAGCAGCGTGGTGACTGTGCCCTCAAAGATGCCCGGGAGAAGCATGTGGAGCTGCAGAATGCCCTCCAGAAGGCCAAGGATGAACTGGCTTGCATGCTGCGTGACTACCAGGAGCTGCTGAATGTCAAACTGGCCCTGGATATTGAGATTGCAACATATAAAACTCTACTGGAGGGTGAAGAGAGCAGGTGGGTGTAAGAGACCTTGTCCCTTTTCTCCTGTGTATCGCAGGCCAGAACGATTCCAGCTCCCAAGTGAATTTTGCAGCTCCGGGATCTTCCCAGGATCACAGCAGCTGGGACTGGAGAGATGGCTGGAGGCCATACAGGCCACCCTTCTGCCAGCAAAAACAGTTCCTGTCCTAGGGATAGTCAGACGTGTTACAACAAAGGATTAAGTGGGCTGGATGTATGGTTGGAATTCATGAGTAACGGCAGGTTTCCAGATGTGCATGCAATGGGTTAATGGGATAACGCGTGTTTCTCTTCTCTCCCCTAACAGGATATGTGTGGGGAACCCGGTGAGCGTGTGTAAGTAACCCAAAGATTTTCAGCCATGAGGGTTTCTCATTTAGGAAGGGCAGTTTGTGGAGTAGCATTATCTGTCCCATATCAGCTCCCTCTCCCTTTGCCTCTGCCTCCCTTTTCCGTTTCAGCCCAGGCTGATGTGGAAGGTTTGGAACCAGAAATCTCAAGTACCTCTGAATTTTAAAAAAATCAGCTTTTGGAGGGAGGGACAAATTCATGACCCTTTTCTACTCTTGGAGAGAACAGTGAGCTGTCCTGGTCAACCCACCAGGCATTGCACTGCTGTGTATTGAACCTGGGAAAAAAAAATATGCCACCAGCCAGACCAGCAACATGGGAACTGGGAGGATCTGTATGGGGATGTGTTGGGACATGGGGGAGGAGCTGGAAGGAGCAGGGGCTCAGATATGTTGGACAAATCTAGAGGAAATCAGGTTTGGTAGGTTCTGTCACTCATGAAAGAACTTGCCTTGTGAGAGTCTCCCAGTTTTCCTCTCTAAATAATTCATCCCGTGGGCTGTCTTGCAGCTGTGGTCAGCAGTGGCTACAATATCCCCGACGACTGCGGGATGCTGGCTGCAAACGGGGCCGCGTGCGGCTACGGCTCCCTGGGGAGACGGTCCGGACGACACAGCTCCCAGAACGGAGGATTCAGCTCCCGGAGCGCTGGGATCCACCCCAAGAGAGTCATTAGCTCGGTGGCCAAGCAGTGTGTCCCGGAGGTGTTTTGCCAAGCTGGAGTGGTCAACTGCAAAAATGGGGGATTCAGCTCCCGGAGTGGGGGGTACCCAGCCCGCACCGTCATCAGCACTGGAAACGGGGGGTTGAATGCTCGGATGGGGGCTTGCCAGGCTGGTGGGGTGGTCAGCTTTGGAAACCAAGGCTGCGTCATCAGGCAGCTTGCTGGGGCTCCCGTTGTCGTTGCAAACAGCCCCGAAGTCGTGGGGTGCAACAACGGCGTGGTGGGGAACTACGGAGTGGTCAGAGACCCGTGCGTTGTTCCGTAAGGTCATCAGCTGGGTGGGTGTCACAGCCAGCAATGGTGGAGAGCAACGCTTAGAGGCCACAGCTCCTACCCACAAGATGATGCAGGATAGTTTCTCTGCCCACCAGTAGCAATGTTTGTCACCAAGCCCATTCCCACATTTATTAACACCAGATAGATACCCCACCGAGTTATGTCTTCAAGAGTCTCCAACCCTACAGGCACATCTAGCAAGCTTCTCCAGCAGGTGCTCAACACACTGTTCTTCCTGTGAGTTTATACTGTCACAGCTCTAAGGGTTTTCCTCTTGTGCTGCCTTCTCCCTTTGGTGTTTCCCATAATGAGCAGATTCATTAACAGTGTTCTTCCTTACAAACCACCTCTTTTTCTTCCAGCTCCTCCCAAAGCATTTCAGAAAAGAGAGTGATGATTTAACTTTTCCAGGAGGCACTACAAAGTCCACACTTTTTTTTTAACTTTTTTTTTTTTTCTAACCCCCCTTCCGCCCCCCCCCCACCGAAGAACAGTTTGCCGGATCGTGACTACATGTATCCGCCATCCCGGACACCGGGCGCG
>WUAM01000260.1:8025844-8037739 GCA_024336885.1 Actenoides hombroni
TCTGCAAAGGCAACTTGCATTGTATGCCCAGGCTCCCCTCTGACCTGTGGCAACAGGAGTGGCTTGGTTTGTGCTGCCCCCCCCCTCAAAAAAGCCAAGGGAAGTTCTTGGTGCTTAAATTTCTGAGTTGACATCTTGTACTCACATGAACAGAGCTTCTTTCACTGACTGCTCAAACTTCCCAGCTTTTCACCGCGCCTTCAATAAACTGCATCGAAAGTACGTGTTTCGTCTCTGAATTTTTCCATAAATGGTATTGAAAGAAATGACAAAATGGGTGAAGAAGGATTCACTTGCAGTCTGCAGGGGGAAGAACGAACCAAACAGATCTTTGGATTCTTTTTAGGCAGTTTGGAGCATGGTGGGACTCGGGTGCTGGGAAAGTCCAGTGGTGTTTATTCTATTTACCTCCTTATATCACCTACGCATCACCTAGAAGGTATTTCATAGCCCAAGTGACAACTGATGCCAAAGATCACCAGAAACCTCCAAAATTAGTTCTGAGAACTGTAAGATGTCCTCTACGACAAGTAGCTTGTAGCTTCATTCATCACTGCAACCTCAGAACAGCCTATTTCTTTGATCCTTCCATGTCGCAGTAGTTGAATGAAGACAGATGCCAAGGTTGACCTTCTGGGCTCAACGGGCTTGTGATAAGGGACGTGCTCTGCCAGAGCCAGAACTATTTCAGACATAAAAACCTCTCCTTTGGTGACGTTAGGGTTGACAAAGTGTGACATTTACTCTGTATGAATTAAAAGGCAAAGGTCTGAGTTACGAGATCTCTTCACCGTAATGGGGTGGGATCAACTTAATCTCAGTTTTGGGAGTCTTCCACGTAGGGCTCGAGATGTGAGCTGGTTTACTGGGGGGCTCATTTCATGGAAAGAAACCAACATTTCCATGGGGTGATTCATCTGACCAAGCACAGGTGCCTAATTTAGCGTGAAACACATCAAGCTCTAGACTCTACTGACTGCATCAATTAGATCTCTCCTGGCTCTGCAGGCAGCCCGGGGCAGGGCAAATGGAGACACCACCATGCAAGACGCCGGCATGTACTCAGACAAATACATCCCGCCTGTCATCCGCTGGAGTCGCAGACGCTATTATCACAGTGAACTTCTTCCTGTCTCCAGTGCATGAGGAATTACAGGTCACACGGCACCACTAATCTCCCAGATCTCACAGGGCAAAATTCTCATTGCAACCTAAAAAAAGAAAAGTGAGTATTAAAAACTGACTCATGGAAGAAGATAAGCACCTTTGAGGAAGAATATGAGATGTCATTTCTATGCTGAGTAGAAACTGTTTCATCTAACTTTGACCACCTGTGTGTCAGGCTCTGGTTAGGTGATGTGAACACTGCAGCCAAGCCCCATTCACCACAAGGAAACCCAGTTCAGCCGTTTATAGAACTCTTAAGTGGCTACAATTAGATGAGACGGAGCCCACCAAGGTGGGTAATTTTACATCTGAGCTTAATGCATTCACTGCTTGCAAAAGTAAGGTGTAAAGAAGGTGAGCCCAGAGACCTGATGAGATATTGGGCAGATCCAGTTAACTGCCTGGATGTCACCGATTCCCTTTGTGGTTTCCAGACATCGCTCTGGGCCATGGGCAGGCAGCGTGCTCAAGACAACTGTCCAGGAACCACCACGGCTCAAAGTTTGGTCCTTCCTTGTGGCTATGAGGAGACACGGCCGTCCCTTCGCAATCCACAGCCAGACCATCTCGGCTCAGCTTTGTTTCAGAGGCCACTTTTCATTGGGTCTTTGTAGTTGCTAGAAAAGACGGCTGCTTGAGGAAGAGGAGGTGGAGGAAGCCACAGCTTTGGGACCTGGGGTTAGTCCTCACCAGCTGCTGCTGGTTGACTCGACCAGTTGGTCTTGCCCTGGTTTTGCATGAACACTCCCAGCCTCAAAGGGGAAATCTTAGCAAGCCCCAGGTTTTCCAAAGCTTTCCCCTCCTGACCATTAAAGTCGGGACACCAAAGTGTCCCCAGATAAGAGGAGACACAAGACTGGGCCGTCGGTTGCAGTGCCTCATTCCCTTCCTCAGGGGAGAAGTGCAGACAGGAGTGTAAAATAGCTTCCTACCATTAACAAGGGTGACTTCTCTCATCCCAGCCAAGGAAGCAGCAGGCGACTACCTAATTTCTGTGGGAGAATAATTAACTTTTAGTGGACTGAATAATAGAGAGAAGAAAGGAAGATGATACTACCTCTTCCAAAATGAGGGCACCTCCTTCCCTCCTCATGTTTGAGCCAACACCCAAATATTCTCAGCTATAATTTCAGCAAACCAAAGAGGAAAATGAAGGCTGCATTTATTTTTTGCTCCATGGCTACAGCTGAGTGGGCCAGCTCTTAGGACTTTGTCAGAGGAGCAAAAGGAAAAGATTCATCTCAGATGGTTTTCAAACCACTTATTAAAGCTTGCATTACCAGCTCAGGAACACTTCCTGGTAAGTGATTGCCATTTTTCCTTCCCACCTTATTATTTTTTTTCAATCTCGAGGATAGTGTAGACTTTTTTTGTGTGTGTGTGTGTGTGTGTTGTTACTTTGAATAGCAATTATCTGAAACAAACAGTTTCTATAAGTTGAGGAACTGGATTCTCTGTCAGTTGAAAATACCTACAGAAAACCTTTTGATAACTGAGAAATGTTCCCATTCAGTTATTTTAGTAAAAAATATTAACAAATTTAAAATAACCCTTCTAGTCATTTCATTCTGTGAAATGTTTTGTTTTTGATGATTTGGCTGACCAATGCCAGCACTCCAAAGCCTACCACGGTTGAGGAGATGAAGAAGAAAGTGGGAAGAAGTGAAACCATCTAGACTAAGTGCATGGTCCAGGTCTCCTCCATCATCCAGGGGGACAGATGGGCAACTGGGAGGGTGCCCGCTCCAAAAGCCAAGCCTGTCTTGGGTGTGTGGCAAAAAGAGCAGTATGAAGACAGGAGCAACTCTCCTCCTATGTTGGGCAACCTCCTGCAAATGTGTCACCACCTTTTATACCCATCATTTTCTATTTCAACCATCCTGTCCAGGGTGGAATGCTTCTGCCACAAATTCATCTGCAAAAAGACAGCCTCATCACACTGACCAACTCACCCTGAACTTTATAGACTAGAAAGGGTGATTCATCTTCTCCTGAAGCATCTCGCTGCACTAAATGCACCAAGACAAGAACATGGGAAGAGGAGGAAGAGGTGGGACTCTTACAGGAACAGAGAGAAAGTCACCTCCGAGAAAGTCATCTCCATGGTGTGTCCCTGCACTACAAGGCAGCAGAGGCAGCATGACTGACTGCAGTGAATATTTGAACTGGTAATTAACCCGAGCGGAATGCATTAAACAAGGAAATGTTCTCTGAGTCAAGATCGCCATTTAAGCTTTTTCACTTGCTCATTATTCTCTTCGTGTGTGTGTGTGATAGTTTCTGTAATGTTTTTTTTCCATGTCAAAAGTAGAAACCATTCACCACTAGCCCAACAAGACCACACAGGCTCAAAAGACCAATTTACCTCGTCCAGCCATGTCCAACACAAGGGATATTTTCAAAGTTTGCCACTAGACGGGCTCTTTCCCTTCCTGCTCTGCCCCTTTCTTCCCCGAAATGAGCTGAAGATGCCGGACCTCTGCGGTCTAGTATTGGCCAATGGGTCTTTGAGGCCTTTTTAGCTCAGAAGCAGCAGCAAAGGCAAAAGCAAACTCATGCAGGCTTTTGAATCAGTAGCAATGGCAAGAAATTTGAACAGCTTTGATGAAACAAGGACTCTCTTCGGTCTCTGCAAGTCAATGGAGACCTCAGTGGTGGACCACACACACGATGCAGCAGGCGGCACAAGATGTGGACGTATGCACCATAGCAGTGACTTTCAACATCTCAAGAGATCGCAGGGGCCCTGGCACGGGCAGAAGGTTTGGAATTTATAGCAGCAGAGGAGCTTGCGGAGTGAATCATGGTGGTGGTGACCCTGATCCCACTCATTCCACGAGCGGTGAAAACAGGAGGGAAGAAAGCTCCCAGCAGCAGTGCAGCTCAGGGGCTAAATTATCTGTGACTATGAAATACAGGGATAAAGAAATCTCAGGAACAAATCTGCCTCCTTTGCTGATAGGGTAGGAGCTGGAATTTTGCTTTACTCTTCGGTGAATTCCTTCCAGAGCCCAACTGGGAAGTCGTCAGCCACATCAGAAAGAAATGGTTTTTTGTGGGGGGGAAATAAATCAGCTTGTGCAATTTCTATCCTAGGTGTTAAAAAAATATTATTTAAATAGCTCAGAATTTCCTGGAGGACAGGAGTTACGTTTTTATGGCCTGACAAAGCAGGTGCAGATTTATTGCACGTTTTACCATTACTCAGGCAATCATTACCAGGGATCATTTATCTTTTTTTTTTATTCCCCCTTCAGCTATCCAATTTTCAAGCTATCTATCCAGCTCCCAGAAAGCGCGGTGGTTTTATTTCCCCTTTCTGACCCTTGGACTAAATGAGATTTTCTAGCTTTCTGTTCTGTAATGAACATCTTAATGCATTATCTCTTTATCATTATTATTACTATAATTATTACTATATTATTATTACTCCTAGCACACCGAGGTGGCAGCCAAGTGGGGTGTCTCGTGGCTGCACAGACGGGAAATCCAAGGCTGCATTTTCAGCCTGAGGAAGCGGATGGACACTTTGCAGGAGAGGTGGGAACAAATGATACCCTAAGATCCTGCCGCAAAGCAGATCGTGAATAAATACAGGTAAGAAATTAGCCGGTAATTAGTTCCTCCTGGGAACACTCATTCCTTGCAGCCAGACGGCTCCACAATCCACATCATATTTAGAAGCAAGCTGTTTCTTCTGATGTGGTCAATTTTGCTAACGGGAGGGAGGGGGAAGGTTTTAGTCAGAGATCTCACTTGGAAAGGGAGATATTCTGGGCTCGAGGTCTCGGCTCAGTATGTGGGTGAAGGATTCTCCACCTCCATGTGTACAAGCACTATAGGATCACACTGGATCTTTCTCACCTCTCTTAATACATTTTTCTTTCCTTTTAAGGTGTTTTAATGAAAACTCCAGTTTTCTTTGGATGCTTCAGCTCAGCTTCACCGGAATAAAGTGAATGTTGGACCTTTCTGTTTGGTGGCCAAATGGAACATCTGGGTAAATTCAGACCTTGCTGCCCCTCAGTATTTTTGAGGGTTCAAGGTTTCTCTTTTTACATCAACGAAACCTTTCCAGGAGGTCTGCTCTTCTCGAAACGCAGGCTCAACTTTCTTTCTGCACGTTTTTCTAGGCTTGGGTCATTGAGGTGGCTCAAGGAAACTCCCAACCGCAGACAACACGATCCGCAAGTCTGCTGAGAACAAACGAAAGGAACCCAAACCCCAACCAGCCATGCAGACCAACTGGCTGGTTGAGTGTGAACTGCTTGGTGTCTGGCATGCGGCTGGTCCTGCGTTGACTCCTGAGGAGCTGGACGGTGCGCACCGTGCCACGACAGAGCCCCGGGGCAGGGCGGATTTTGTTGAAGCAGGAGCTGGAACTGCTGAGATGGGTGTTTGAAGAGGTAGCAATTCCTCCCTTTCTGTCCGCAGGGAAACGCAGGTTATGTTATTTTTTCCTGGAAACACCCTCATCTTCAGCACAGCCCAGTTTAGCGTAGACAGAGCTGGGTTTTGGAGCTGGGCTCCCTGCTTATCCAACGTATTCACTAATAGTGCTTATGTGCAGGTTGCACATGGGAATGAAAATCCCAGTGATATTCTTCAGGGTTCGGGTGCTACCTGCACGGGGAACCCTCTGTCTATATCCAGTGCTCATGGTCCAGTTCAGTTGGTGGATTTATCCTTTTTTCAGGATTAAAGGAGGCTTGGTACATTCCTCAGCGATGAATCACTCCAGGTCAGATTGTAGCTGCAGGATGAAGACTCACATTATACAATTAGTTCTGCATTTCCCCAAAAGTGATGCAAATGAGGGGGAATCACTCTGGACAGCAGCTTTTTGCAACCTTTAGGCACAAGCTTTGCAACATCTCCGTCACTGTGAAAATGGACAACCGATAGGACACAGGTGCCACCAGAACCCCCCAGCACTGAGCAGAGCTCAAAGCACAGCAGACATCAAGGCTTTGTACCATAAATGAAGGACCCATCACCTACTGAATCCCACTGCAGAGGAACAACTGCCAGCTTTAGAGAAGCCCAGATGTTGACATAGGAGAGTATTAAACAGGACCTCTGCCAGCTTTCTTGAAATAGGCTGTTTTGTACAAAAGAAATCAAACTAAAAAAGTTAATATGTAAAGAAAGCAGGCAGGTGGAAGGAGAAAGCATACAAATCTTTTACATTTTAAGGTGCTCTTTCAGTTCCAGGGACAAGGGAAGAGGATTCGGTGTAATTGAGAAGCAAGGCCTGAACACTCAGCATCTGAGACCTCCGGCTTTGATGAAACCATGAGCTGGCCCTGCAGTGCTCTGCTTGTGACAGTGATGAAGAGTTTGGGTGGGAAGGAGGTGCTAAACCTCTGCAGAGAAACAGGTAATTATGCCAAACCCAGTAGCAATCTCATAAGCAACTGCTGCTCTTTATCATATACTCTTGGAGCAACTTGAAAGAAGTCACTCAAAGGGGGTATGACGTTTTGGGGACAGTGCACTTTGGGTGTTTGTCAGTCGTTAATTGAAATGAGGACAACGAAGCCACGGTTGTCATGCTCAGTAATTAAAGGGAAAGTAAAGCCACCTGTCTGTCCTTTGACAAGCAGCCTGTCTGCAGACGGATATTTATGATGCTGAGCAGCTTGGTGACGGCATTTGCAAGAACGCCTGGGAGAAAAAAAAAAATCATGAAATGCTCTCTACGTTAAGCCAAGGAGGAGCTGGAAGGCCGGGTGTGCAATTATTAGGATGCCTCGAACACCAAGCTGGCTTTTGGTCATTGAGATTTCCACATGCATGCCATTTCTGGATGCAGAACAAGAGAGGCAGGTGCTTAACATTCCCTGGTATCACACGCAGTGCCCAGCAGGCAGATTACCCCACAGGATAGTCAATGAGAAAAAGCAACCACGTAATAGCGAGAACAAAGAGAGTAACGAGGCAAAACACCAATGCATGGATGTTGCTATAAGAAATTACACTGGGATTCCCCAGATGAATCTCCTCACCATGTGCATCCCCACTGAGCGGAGGAGGCAGATGGTGCCTGGGCCGCTCGGGATCACCTGGGTGAGGAGTTAAGAGCGGGAGTTTAAATGAGATAGAGAATTTCTCAGACCTAGTCAGTGCAGTTTCTTCTGAAAGGTGCAGCTTTGCCTAGTAACGTATTTCCTTTTCTTGTCCGACATGGCCCGGGAGTCCTGTTGGCACAGCTGTGAAAAGTGTATGGTTCAGGGGCAGATTTTCTCTTGTCCATTTCTCTGTGCTGTTTCTGGCTTTCTTTCCCAGTTACCGAGCACCTGGGTTTTCATGCAGCGCAGGTTCCCGAGTCTGGTGTGATGGTCTGTGATAGTGGCCCAACTGGATTCCAAACCCAGTATGGGCACATCTCTGGCCGTGAAAGACAGGGTTTTCTAAAACAGGAGATTTAGGTCAAGAAGTGAAGGAATCCACCTCGGAAACCCGGTGAAATCAAAGTGTGACTCTGTGTCTCCGGAGGCACAGTGATCTGGTGCTGGAGGACAGAGCTGCGGCAGAGAAGCATTGAGATTTGGGAGGAGGGATTGCCAGGCCAGAGGTATAATCATTGTTGTTGCTTGTCTTTGTCTCCTTGAATGTGTGGTTTGCTGGCAATTCAGAAAGTTAACCTCTGGAAATGGAGGTTACAACCCTGTAGGCTTGCTGAGCTGGGGAAGTAAAGGCTGTGATGCCCAATGTTTCATCTGGCTGCTCTACAAAAGGTAAGCAACTTTGAAGCAAGTGTTTCTTGAGTATTAGGGCTGTGATGAATGGAAGTTGTTTGCAAAATCCTCTAGGACAAATACGGCTCCTTATCTCTAGTTAACCCAGAGGAGACAACCCTAATACAGAGCTTATGCACCAAGCTGCCACCTCTGGAGTGACACATTGCAAGTTTTTTGCCTGTTGGTGGCAAAATGAATCACAAAAGCAGCTCCAACCATTCATTAAGATAATAGGTACAGCCTCTAGAAGCTGTGCCTTCTGTAATCTCCTTAATCTGAGCGGCCATCAGGAAGGCTTAATGAATAGGTGCTTGTAAACACAGCATTGTTGTTTCTCCCGGTTCCTATTCGTCCTTTTATTTTGCTGAGGCTGGTAGCCGCATACAGATACCACCCCTGCTCTTGGATCATGCCCCCATGGCCCTGCAAAGCATTGTCTCCTTGTCTCCGAGTTCTGGTGACTTTAGAAAACAATCTTTTGCTCGGTGATTCCAAACTCTCTCAGTGACTGTACATAGAGCCCATGCGTCTAGCTTCAACTTGGTGACTAGTTTCAAGGTGGCTGAATGCAGGTAAGAGGACTCCCACGCCAGAAGTGTTTTTATCATCTCACATTATTTCACCTGCCAAGTAATTTTTACAAAGCCAGTAGCAGGGTTTGCCCTCCACTGAACATCCTGCCTTGTCCCTCTCTTCAGAGCGACGATTTTAATCCAACACGGCACAGAGAGATTGTATTGCTGATAAAAGCTCTGCGTTCTCTGCTCTGCTGCCAATAAACTGCATGAAGTGTTTGTGCATCATCACTGCTTCACTTTTTTTTTTTAAAGAAACCTGTTTATAAGTTTGCAACATTAACTCTATTACATTAACCACACACACTGAACAACTTCTTTCCATGGTCATTATTTTAGACACCCATGTGCACACACAGACATAGGTTTACAGGCCTTATTGATGGGAACTAGTTGAAATTCAGTGGCTGAATTTCCCTCCTCCCACACTCTTCCCTTTCACTCTGCTGCTGGAAGGCATCTCTGGAGTCCCTGGTTGGCTTAGTGCATGAAGGAACTTGCTTTCTAGTTAAAAAAGTCTGTACCGTAGAAGATACAGCTGTCCTGTGAAGCAGTACAACATTGTTTCCAACCTCAAAATCTGATGTGGTTCTCCTGGCTCCCTTTCACAAGCGTCTCCCACCGTTCCCCAGAACATTTGCAGCGCAAACCTCATGCCCTTGGTGTGATGTTGCTCTCCCTATGCAGTGGTGGTTCCAACGCTTAGCCCTGGCTGTTGTGCTTTGATCACGACACCCACAGCCACACCAATTCCACCCCATTACTCAGAGCCCTAATAGTCCATCTAATAGTCCATTGTCCCCGAGTTGTTAGCACAAAGCTGGTCAGATGATGCAAAAGTGCCTCTCAAATTCCTGTGTGAAAGAGGAACATTACAAAGGATGAGGGTGGACACCTGTGGTGTTTGGTACGAAACCTATTTGTCTCTTGCACAATAAGGTGGTAAGTAAGAACTGTGAAGGAGAGTTTCTCAGCTTAGGTCACCTGGTAACACCATCACAACAGAGATTTTAGAAATCCAAGCAGGCTGCTTTGTGGTCCTGCTGGAACTCTGACTGCTGCAGTCAAACAGCCCCAAGTCACAGAAGCTCTGTCTGAAAGATGTAGCTCTGCATCCAAAGCCCAGGTTTTCCACCACACAAACAATGAACTGCCCAGAATGTGACAAAGTTGCCATGAATGAAGCACCTGGATTTGCTGTCTGGGCAACGAGTGTGGCCTGTGCAGCACAGAGGATGCAGGCAGGGCAGACCTCTGCCTCTGGCTAGCAGGTAGCGCTCCATGATCCTTGGTGAGATGTCATCTTTGGGAGCAATATTCTTTTCTGCTTAGCTTCCTACCATGATACCCCAACATCTCCTCATCAATCGTGGTGACAGGACCCACTCTGGTCTCCCACAGTTTATTATTGTCCATCAGAAAGACTGCAGAAAGAGGGCAAAGGTTTTGGCAAGATCTTCTCTGGCAGCACCGCAAATGCAGGTGGTGCACATGGGCTCTGACCACTGATGCACCAGAAACAGACTGGAAGGAACCTCAGGAATTATCTTGTCCATCTTCTTGCCCCAAAGCAGCACAAATGGCCAGGGGCAAGCCAGGCTGAGGGTGAACAGCTACTGTGGGGCAAGGTTACTGGGAGGAAAGAAAGCAAAGTACACCGTTGTGATGGAAGGAGCTCAGACCATCATCTGGTCCCCACAAATCCACCATCTGCTTTGATGTGGGAGCAGAATCAAGCTGTAGTTAAGCGACTGGGAACAGCCACCTTTGGAGGGCTGGACCCATGAAACCAGAGGGAGATGTCCCAGGGGCCTCATTAGCCATTTTAATGGTGACTTCGCGGTCCCTTTCACAAGGAGCCACAAAAACTGCCCAGCCTGCAGGGAGGAGGGAGAGGACCAGCGGGGCCAAGCCCTGCCAGCCCCGTTTTCTCAGAAGGTCTTAAAAAGCAGTTTTCTCAGTGGGAGAAGGCAGACTTTGATAGCTGGGTTGCTAGAATCATAACAGGAGGCTGGAGAACCCCTAGGCTCTCCTTATCTGTACGGATGGCTTAACAGGTCCCAATTTAGTAAGGTGCTTAAGCAGAATTAATTTATCCTAATGCATCTGGGTACATGTAAGTCTCAAAGGCTTAAGTCTCGTGGAAGCCACTGAACTGTGGTTCAAGGCATATTTAGGGCCAAGGACCTCAGGGGTTTCCCTGGTAAATTGGGGTGTAAGCTGCTGCTTTAAAGCTTCGCTGAATCCCATCAGCCCGAAAACAGTGCCTTCATCTCTTCCTGGTAAAGAGGAAGGTGATTCCCTTTCTACAGCTCTTCAAACATCATCTGGCCTGCCATATGCCAGGACAAAACATGGAGACATGAAAGAGGTCTCTGTGAAGAAGGCACTTGCGTCTGACTTGAGCTGACTAGAGCCCTGACTTGAGCCAGTGCTGTGCATGTGTGTGGCCGATGAAATAAAAGCGATTTTAATCCTTCTCTTCGGAAGACCAAATCACATCAGAGTGTTTCCTCCTTTGAAGCTGATGTAACCAGCGCTCAGGGCTTCCACCCTGTGACTGCAAACTGGCTTTGTGAAAGCTCAGCAGAGAGAAACCACAAGCGCTGCCCTGAACCATCTCCCTCTGATGTGCAAGGCTGGGCACCTGGAAGAAGCCACTTCTTAGGGCTGCAAGGAGGATCCAAAGGCTGAAGTGCAGGTTTGCTGCTTTCAGTCCATGGGGAAACAACCTGACAGAACGTCATACATAAGAAGGGTTCTCAGGGCTCGCAGGCAGTGGATGAACCCACGTTGTCCCACGAACAACATTTTCCCTGCTTTCCACCAAAGCCAGGGGCTTGGAGGGTCTACAGCCCTCAAATGACACATGTATCACACTTGTGGCACAAGACACTGTACGGTGGGTGGGTGAGCAGAGATAAGGAGGAGAACAGGAACCTGATCTGAACCAGATCCAGATTTCTCACAGCTGGAAAAACTGGCAAGCCACTACCCTCAGGGATGAAGGGCCATGTCTTTCTTGCCATGAAAAGAGCTAAGTCTCTCAGTGTGCTTCCCTTGGATCACAGAGCAGTGGCTGCTCCTGGTCACCATCCTCGAGGCCCCATCCCTGCCCCACTGCAGCTGCACCCACCAAACTAGTGCACAGGGCTGAGTCACACAGAAAGCAGAATACAGCCACCCGGGCCAGTAATCTGACAGCCCGGACTCTCTGGTTTGCAGCTTGCCCATGGTTACACCCACCTAAAAGAGTTCATGAAAGTCACATTGTAGGCTAAGGGAGATGCTTTAGCCCATCCGTGAATGCCCTATTCCTAGGCAGTGCTCCAGGTTTGGCTCCAGACCACACACACGCTCGTCCTCTACCATGCCTTCACCAACACTTCAGCACAAAATAAAAAAAATAA
>WUAM01000260.1:8037770-8058097 GCA_024336885.1 Actenoides hombroni
CAACCAGCCAAACAATCCCCCCCAAAACCAAACCCAATATAAAATTAAAAAACCCAACAAAATAATAAAATAAATAAAATTAAAATCAAATCAAATCAAAATCAAAATCAAAAAATAAAATATCTCAAAAATATTTCCACCTTTCACTTACTAGAGAAAAGTTCTGGTGCTGGATTCCATCATGCAGAATGACAGGAAGGACACAGTGCCCAAAACCTCATTTGCTTTCTCCAGCCATCTCAACCTCACAAATGAAAGAACACCGCATTGCAAGACACACATCCTTGGGCCGATGCAGCTACAACAGAACTGCTGAACGTTTGCATATAGGATTTTATAGCTCATTTCAACCCATTATGAGACCTGGTAAAAAAAACCCAAACCCATGGAAGATCTTTATGAGGAGAGACTCCACAAATATTCTAAATAATTCTAATTCCTTCTGTATTATTTTTACTTCAAGGCAACCTGTTTCAAGTTTACAACAGCACTGACCAGAAGTCCTTCCAGAACCGGTTCATTTTGCCCCAACAAAGATGCCAAGACCTCCTAGGGCAGGCTGGGCCATCACTTGGGATTCTGCGATTAGACCCCTTTGTTAAGGCAAAAAAAAAGAGAAACTTTATTTGTTTCCAAGCAGACTCAAAAAAAGTCTTTTAAAGAATTTCAGTTAAGATGATACGGTGCCTTCTCATTGACAGATATTACTGGAAGAACTCAACGTCAAACAGGCATGACACAGGAATATGAGGAAAAAAAGTGCACTCCAGCTAACATTTCTCAACCTGCCCGTAACACTTTGCTTCCCTGCATTGCATCCCCGGCTGTTGTTTGCATAAATTCACCAGTCACATCACGCCCGGACACTAAACACGATTGTCACCTTCCCTGGGCATAACTCGGTGATCGATCGCTGTCCGAAGCGAAGCCTTTCCCAGAAATGCCTTGTCTTTGATTCTAGATATTCCAAGGGGCACCTGAAGCCCAGCTGGACCAGCGCCTCGACTTCACGTAAGGAACCCTCGATTTGCCAGAGCGTTCTCCCCGTGACTAAGCTCGTCCTCGGCACCATCTCACGTGGTACCCGCTCCGTTGATACAGAAACCCCCAGCCCCATCCTGCTCCGCTTACCGGCACACGAGCCGGAAAACGCGGTCGCAGCCGGATCGCCTACAAGAGCCGTGGCCATTCCCCTGAGAGGAAGAAACGAACGCTTACGAGACCGCTCCTGACAGCGTCGGTGCCGTGCTTTGGCAGATTCGCCTTCCCGCTCCCCTATTGCCACTGGCCATTGCTCAAGAGCCAGCCCCGAGCTGGTGAGAGACCCTGGAAAGAGGCGGCATCGCCACGACATTTTGCAGGAGGTCCCGAAACATAATTAAACGCTGTGGTGAAACCAAACCGTAAACAAGCCATGAATAAAAAACCCTTGAATTATTTTGCTAAACTATAATTACACAATAAGGAAGCAGATTAATTAAGTAAAATATAAGTCCTGAAACTGAAGCTTGCAAGCAAAGCAGTTTATTTTAATTTCCACATTATTTCATATGAGATAGAAGCGTTTGCTGTGGGTTTAAAATGTTGGATGCCATTCCTTGCTGCCAGGCAGACCAAACCCAGTGGATAAATTAAATTTTTGCATCTCAGGCACCTCCTAAAATGTATATAAGGAGCAGGGCTCTGCCTCAGAGAAGCTAAAGGAGATCTCCTTCTTTCACTCCCTGCTCCTCTCTTGCTGTTCTGCTTTGTCACTCCCGCTGCACCTCCCTGTCTGCCCCAGCCACCATGAGTCGACAGTGCTACACCTCCAGCTCTCTCCTGGGAAGACGGGGCTTCTCCTCCGCGTCCGCCGTCTGTGCCCTCGGCAGGGCCAACAGCAGCTCGGCCTCCGTCTGCCAGCCGGTGGGACGGAGATGCGGGATCGGCGGCTTCAGCAGCCGGAGCGTCTGCGACCTGGGGAGAGGGCAAAGGATTTCCTTCGGCGGCAGCTGCCGCGGCGGGGTCTACGGCGGCGCCGGCGTCGGACGTTGCGGCGTGGCTTACGCTGGAGGCCGCTTTGGCATGGGCACGGTCATGGGGTTTGGTAACTGCGGAAGCTACGGGGGCCTGGGCGGCTACAGAGGTCTCGGGGACGGCGTGGCTATCGGAGGCTTCGGCAATGGCATCGGCGTCGGCCTCGGCGGAGGCAGATCTGAAGGGATTCGGGGCGTCAGCATCCACCCGGAGCTCCTCAAGCCCCTTTGCGTGGGGGTCGACCCCGAGGAGTGCCAAGTAAGGACCCATGAGAAAGAGCAGATCAAGAACCTCAACAACCAGTTCGCCTGCTTCATCGACAAGGTGAGACCCTGCTTCCCTCCGTGCAGGCTGCTTGTCCCATGCCTCTAGTCTCTGGTGGATGGATTGTCTCTAGAGAGACAATGTTGGTAGCTCTTTCTCCTGGCACCCTGGTGTTGTAAATGTTTCTGACAGACTGTGGCGGTCCTGACCTGGAGACTGTTTGGATTTAAGCCTTGCACCAAGGCGACCACACCAGTATTTGACCTTTCAGTGGTCACCAATCTGCTGAATAGATAAATCAGAAGCGGCTCCATGGATGCAGTAAATCAAAACCTGTGAGAGAAGGGATGGAGACACAGAGACGTAAAAAAAAAGGCAAAATAGGAAGCTTTGTTACAAGTGTATAATCTGATGTCGTTACCACATCTCTATAAACTCCGAAGGACTTTTAAACATTTTAAAACATTTTGTGTGCTTCACTAAGGAGATGTAGAAAGAGAAAAGTTTAGCTAAAATGAGATGAACAATTTTTTAACTTCTCTGTCCCTCTGCGCTGTGAATGAAAAGATTTGGTGATTTCCAAACCAGATGTAATTTATCTTTGGTTTCCTAGCTAAGCCTAAAGGTTTTCATTACTGTTTAGAGATGTGTTATAGGAAATGATTTTGCAGACAGCAGAGGAATCTTTGCTCTGTTTGATCTTGATTTTCCTCATGAGTTGTTCTGCAGCTGGAAAGACCAAACCCATGCAAGAGGAGCAACTCCGCTTCCTCCCATTTGAAAAATGACTTATTCATGATCCATAAAGGTTCTCAAGGACTAGAGAGCTCTTTAATCACGGGGCGAAAGGCATGATACGCATCCGCGGTTAGAGTTAAAATCAGATACATTCAAATGAGATCCTGGATGGAGCTTTTAGTGCCATGAAAGACTCATGACTGTACTCAGCCCATCAAGGGAGGCAGTGGCTTCTCCATCATCCAGTCCAGCAGGGGAAGAGGTGGTGCTGGGCTGAACTGAGATTTGGTTAAACAGATGATTGGCCTCGAAACAGAGCAAACACACCTACGTTGTTCAGCCTGTGATACGAGTCCTGGGTGGGACCCGGTTTAGCTCAGAGGAGACGCTGGTCTCAGTCAGGCTGCTGAGAAATCAGCATTTAACCATTTGCATTTCTGATTTTAGTTTTGCTTTTTACTTTTGGGAGCGGAGAAACCCAAAGAGCCTTTGCCTGGGCCAAGAGCGGGGCGGGTTGCGTGACTCTCACATCTCTTGCTTCCCCAGGTCCGGCTGCTGGAACAGCAGAACAAGGTGCTGACCACCAAGTGGGAGCTGCTGCAGCAGTATGTCCTCCCAGCTTCCAGGAGAAACCTGGAGCCTGTGTTTGAGAACTTCATCTGCAACCTGAGGAAGCAGCTGGAGTGTGTGCTGGGGGAGCGAGAGAGGCTGGAAAATGAGGAGAGGTGCCTCAGGGACCTGGTTCAAGAGTTCAAGTGCAAGTAAGTAACACGCAGAGAGAAGCTGCAGACTGGGGTGTTTGTTGGCCTGAGTGGTGCTGCTGAGCGTGAAGCCAATGAAATCACAGTGGATGGGTCCAAAAACTGGGGCACAGGGAGGGGACTAGAGCAGGGCACACCAGTCCTGGGTTGGTTTGCTGTACTGGGGTCCCACTGCGGCACCAGAGATGCTGGTGATGGAGTGGAAGAGCTCTTCAACCACAGTGTGCCCTCAGGGAGAGGGACTCACTTTTCCTCTTCCTTGTGCTCCTGCACATCACTGTGTTTTGCCATATCAAATCTCCCAAGTCAGCTGTGCCTGTGGCTTCCCCAAACTTTGTGTCCCTTGTGCCCTCTGTTCCCACAAACCCCTCAGCCTGTTAGTCTCCACCCCATGTTTTACCCACATTGTCCCCTTTGCGGGTCTTTCTCTCTTCTTAGAGGGAATGTGGCAATTGGGTTTTCAGCCTACACTGCAGATATTCCTTAATAGCTCCCCACGTCCTCTGCTAAGCCATGACCCAGGATACTTGGTGGCTGGTGCTGTACAGCACAGAAGGAAGATCTCTTTCTCCAGAGACCTTACAGTCAAGCATCTCAGACGCTTTTTTTTTTTTTCCCCCGAGCCAGCACCGAGGAGGTCAGACTCATAGAATCATAGAAGCATCTTGTGAAAGTTCTTCTAGGTCCCAATTACGTGGTCATTACTCACTGGCTTTCCTTCCCAGTGCACCTGGTAGTTGCAAAGGTTGCTCAAGCTTCTGACCTCCCTCGGGGCATTTTGGCTACAGTCTCCCCATAAACACTCATAGCAGAGTCCTGGCTGCTTCAGAAAAACATCACACAAAGCAGCCAAGCTAGAAGAAACAAGTCCAAGCCTTCAGCTGAGGTAGAGTGTTCTGCATTTCTAGTGGCTTGACCTCATTTACTGCCAGGCACCGGTACTGATGGCATGGACAGTTTCAAATTGCTGAACAAAGCCCAGCGGGGAAGGAAGAAATAGCAACAAAGCAAAAACCAGACAGGAGCGACAAGGGAGAGGCTCCGGTTTTACGCACGTTTCCCGTGTTCTCCATTGGCCCCCTGGGTGGTGGTGATGGGACCCCTGAGGCTCAGCATCCCACCCCTCCCCATTCCTCTTGCAGGTACGAGGATGAGATCAACAAGCGCACAGCTGCAGAGAATGAGTTTGTGGTCCTCAAGAAGGTGAGTCACAGGGGCAACGCCAGCAAGACCGCTGCGGGTGGCAAGACCTTCGTGTGGGGCCAGGGAGAGAAGTGGGGAGTCCTGGCACCATGACACCACCTGAGTCCTCCTTGGGTAGCCCCGAAACAGAGGCAACCCGATGGATTTGGAGAACCCCGCTCAGGCTGTAAGCACACACAGTGCAAACCCAGATAGTTGCAAGGGCTGGAAACAGTGAGGTTCCCTTCACATCTAAACGAAATCATGGGGGTTTTGCCACAGCCCTCGTTTCCCCACCTCTTTCCACTGAATATGCGATGTCTCTTCAGGATGTGGACTGTCTCTACTTGACCAAGGAGGAGCTGGAGGTGAGAGTGGGCCTCCTGAGGCAGCAGCTGGAGTTCCTCAAGTGCATCTATGCTGAGGTAAGAGCTCCCTGTCTGCTGCCCCAGGGATGACGCATCATCCGCTGCCCCCCCCCGAGCTCCTACCCCAAAACTAAACACAGGGAAAGGTGTCTTTTCTGAAAATCCTGCAATTGCGCCCCAAAAAATCCGTATCTCTTTGTATGTATTTGAAAGCAACACTTGGGGAAGGCAAAGGGTGCTATTGGTTGTCTCCTCTATCGCTGGCTGCAAAGGAAGGGATCTTTTACATGAAAAAAGCCCCTCAAATTCTAATCCAAACCGTCCCTGGAAACCACAGAAACATCTCTCTTCAAAACCCAAATATTTGTAGCACTTCGCTTTTTAAGCTACGTTAGTCAAAATATTTTGCTGAAAGTGACACTTTTGTCTAAAATGTACCAAGTTTTTAACAAAACACACCAGGGACACTCTCATTTGCACCTTTTCTTGCCGAACACCTCCCAGAAGCCTGTAGGCAACGGGGCCCAAAAGCTCACACCCCTCAGGGATTCACAGCCCAGAAACCTGCTGCTGCAGCCTGAAGCACCGGGTTCCAATGAAGCCAGTCGCTCCGCCAGCATTCCCCACCCTTCCGTAGGGAACTGCACGCAGCAGTCTCATATCGTACCACCAAAACAGGTCCCAGCTGCCAGGTCTTGCTGGAAACCAGTCACCCACGGGAAGAACCCTACGCCTTAGCTGGGTGTTAGTGGGAGAACCTCCCCAACGCTCCACCTTCTCACCAGACACCCCTTTGCCTGACTGGCTTGGGCTGGTTGAGGAAAGGGGATTGACACGTGATGGATCTTGCAGGAGAGAGCTCAGATGGATTGCCAGCTGTGTGACACCTCTGTCATCGTGCAAATGGACAACAGCCGGGACCTGGACATGGAGGGCATCATCAAAAGTGTTGAGTGCTGCTATGAGGAGATTGCCCAGAAGAGCAAGGCCGAAGTGGAGGCTTTCTACCAAACCAGGGTGAGTATTCACAGCACTGGCACAGATGACAATGAAATCTCTTGGCCGACCAAACTCTTGAGGGCCATTTCTCTCCTCTGTGACACAAATTTAGCCCACCCCACCGAGTGCATTGCTAAAGAAAGTCATGCCAAAAAAAAAAACCCCAAACCCTTCAACCTTAAAACTGTGTTTGGAGACTTTCCTGTAAAACCAGAGCACAGCAGATCACGGTGTTGCTTCAGAGAGGTCTCCTCTGTGCACATCATCAAGAACACCATAACCTTCCTAAAGGGCAGACGCACAGGACCTACCTGGGACTGCCACCTCGTCTGGGCTGAGGTCACGTCTGGGTGCTCCCCGGGAGCACCGACGTCAGTGTGGCTCTGGGGAGTCACCACCTTCCCTGGAAGGGGTGATTCGGGTGTGTTAACGTCACCGTCTCCTCGCGCAACAGCTGGAGGAGCTCCACAGCAGCAGAGGCAAGTTCTGCGATGACCTGAGGAACAACCAGAGCGAGATCGCCGAGCTGAACCGGATGATCCAGAAGCTGCAGTGTGAATCGGATAACGTGAAGAAGCAGGTAGGATGAAGGGTTGACTGCTGCATGGGCAGCGGGCTGTGGAACTTCTCCAGCAAAGGGCTTTGTCCTCATCAGCTCCCACCCTGCTGAGATGAAAAGAATATCACACCCACACCCCCCCCCCCAACTTAAGCCTATATTTGTGGCTTCTCATCTGCTGTCAATACGCAAAGGAGCAGATTTATTCCTTACTTATAAAATAAGCAGAAGCCGGTTGGTTTGGCTGTAGAAGGAAGAGTGTTTGCTGTATGCACTGAGGTGCAGCCAACAGGTTCCCCCCCCTCCCCTCCATCCCTGCCATCATGTGTCCAGCCTAAATCTAGTCTCTTGGGCACCTCCTAGCTGAGAAACAAGGGGCTACATGAGAAACCCTGTGGAGATACCTCTTGATATCCCCACTGGAGACCCTCTTGCCCGTTACCGTCCACAGATCGCAGCTCTGCAGACAGCCATTTGCGATGCTGAGCAGCGGGGTGACTGTGCCCTCAAAGATGCCCGGCAGAAGCTGGTGGACCTGCAGACTGCACTGCAGCAAGCCAAGGACAAGATGGCATGTTTGCTGAGAGACTACCAGGAGCTGCTGAACGTCAAGCTGGCCCTGGACATTGAGATTGCCACTTACAGAACGCTGCTGGAAGGAGAAGAGAGCAGGTAGGAGCATCCCTGGCTGCGCCTTGTAGTGATGGTTGGCAAAACCCAATGGGAGGAGAATGAGGCAGTGAGAAATGCTGGGTGGAAGCAGCTCCTCATGGGTGCAGAGAGGACTATCACTGTTTTATCTCCCTTTATGGGTCCGGAGGGGAGCATTGCTCCCATTTCCTCCTCATCCTCCCAGGGCAGCTGGATTGCAGCGCACTGAGTGTGCTGCAGTCGGATCCCTTGCTTGCAGTACGGAAAGAGGATGGGGTATGAAGATATCTACAGGACCTGGGGATCCAGCCCCACAGTGGGTGGGCAATTTGGACCGAACCAAACCTCTCACCTGGGTGCACAGAAAAGCTGATGTACCCGCAGGGTTTCTGAGGAGGCAATAACTGGGCAGACCCTCTGTTTGTTTGCGTATTTGAGGAGCATTTCCTTCAACACATCTTTGAGACGTTTCTTTTCTTAACAGGATATGTACCGGCAACCCTGTGAGCGTAGGTAAGCTACGGAAGAATTCCCTTAATTTCCTTACGAGCCTTTAAAGCTTTTAAGTTTCCTTGTCGGTTGTGGTTTTGCTACTCTGGGAGTGACTGAGCCCGTTTCTCTCCACAGCTGTGGTCAGCGGTGGTGGCACCGTTGGGGAGTGTCGGTCCCTCTCCGGAATCGGAGGCAAATGCAACGTCAAGACAGGAGGGGCCGGCGCGGGGCTAGGGGTGGTCTCCTCCTTCGGTGTTGGCGGTGCCGGCTTTAGCGCCCGGAGCGTAGATTGTCTCCCCAGGGTTGGGGCTGGATTCGGGGCAAGGAGCACAGTGAGCTGCGTGGGGCGAGAGGTCATCTCCGGAGTGGAGGGGATGCAGTGTGCCACCGGCGTGGGCAACCTGGGCAACGTCATGTGCGCCGGCATGGAGCAGTGCAGCCCGGGTGCCGTCATCATTCCCGGGGCAGGGGTCTGCGGTGCCGGGAGCAGGTACAGCACAGCTGTGCGCGTGGTCAGAACAACCCGGTAGAGACCGGAGGGCAACAGTACGTATCACATTTGAAAATAATCAGCATTTCTGCAATAAAACAGTATTCCCCTTCCCTCTGACAGCGACAGGGATCACACAACCATGCGCTGCCCGCGCCCACACAATTAGGCTCGGTCGCTCTGCCCAAAACTCTTTGCATGAGCAAAACCCACCTTCTCCTGCATGTTCTTCATGGGGTGGGGGAAACTTAACCCTCATGGTCTTGGTCAGGTAAGATTTTTTTTTCATTTCAGAGAGGCCACACCCGGCTTCACACATCGTCTTGGCTTTTAAGTGAGCCTTCCCTGCTTGACCCCATTTCAGGAGAGATTTCTATTTCCCCAACGCAGCTGTTGCAAAAGGATGAAAAATTTGGCCATCCCCACTTCAGAAAGAGAAGCCACATTTTAATTGTCCGAGATGAAGCAGCAGCTACTATTTAACTTCTTTAATGACACCCGAAATTCCAATTTTTCCTGTTTAGGAGAGGGTTGGTAATGCTTATGCAAATTGGGTCCAAGTTGCTACACCGGGTTTGGTAGAGCAGATTTTAATCACACACCGACGAGCACCTTATATTGCTGTAGTTAAAATGCATGCGTTGTTTTTCCTGTCTGCACTCGATAGACGGATTTAATGCTTTGAAACGTGTAAGTGAACAGCGTCGATGATCCTTCGCTTACTCCAAACTTTCAGCTGTACCTTCAATAAACCACAGGCATAGTTCACGCTTTGCTTCATGGCTTTTATTTCCCTCCCTGGGAAGCATAGACATTTTCTCCGACATGAATCTCCGAAGGGGTTGGGGGCTGGTAGCTCGCAAGAAGTGGAATTTTAACAAAGTTTTTTTTTTGAGACTTTGTCTGCTCTCCTTCCTGATGCACTTTTGCATACCTTTATTCCATTCAGAGACTAGCGTGGCCACAAGGAGGTCTGGAAACGTGGTGTAAACCAGGGCATTTAACTGCTCGTGGGGATGCGCAGCTCAGCTGGGATCTCTCACGCTGTCGGGGAATCTCTGGAGGCAGAACAAAAATGCAGCCAGGCCCTTGTTTAAAGAAATCAGTGAGAACCAGCTCAGGTAGTAACGAAAAGAAAAGAATCCCACACCCCACCCCTGAAACCCTCTCGCAAGAGTAGGCTAATTTTAAAAGAAAGCAAGAGAAGAGAGGACCTTCCCAAAACGCGGCACCAGGGCCCCTCCTCCTCACGCGTCTCACCTTCCTTAAAACACATGAACCTGCACAAAGATCAGAGTCTGCAGGACATACCTGGACTTCCTCCTCCAACATCCCTGGCATGGAGGGGGAAAAAAACCCTTCTCCTGTCATTTCAGGAGCCCCTTTTCTCTGCAGGGTTCCCCATTTTCCAAGAAATGGTGATCTACTGGAAGGTTTCTATAACATGGCTGGGGAGGGCTTGCCACGGTGGCACTCATCACAGCTGGATGCACAGCTGGATGCTGGGAAAACCAGCTGGCCCTGCCGGCTTCTTCCCTCCCACGGCTCACCTGAGGCCCCTAAGACAACTTCACTCTGAACGGCCCTTTGGAGATATCCCTCTCCTCACCCAGTCTGGAAGCAGCACAGGGTGTGGGCAGGTCAGTGTACCCCACGAAAGGTACACCAAGAAGGACTGGATGTTGTCATTTACTCCCCGATGTCCTATTCCACTTCCTAGACTTCACTGGTGACTCACATCTTGTCTGCCCCAGCTTCTCCATGACTGGAGGCTGAGCTCAACCATTCTACCAGGCTTGGTCTGTCCATACTGGTGTGATGGAGATGAACCCATCACCGGCTGAGCATCTGCTTCTGCTTCTCTCCCAGCACAGAGGCTGTGCCAAGCATGGGGGACTCAGGACCCCCGTGTCTGCAGTGTTTTTCTGATGGGTCATTTTCTAATACGGGAGATGCCTGGGCTGAGGAGGTGGTGAAAGCCAAATGGATCAGCCCTTGCCAAGAAGGTAAAACCCACCCACCTAAAGAGGATGTTTTTCAAAATGGTTGTCTTCATCTTTTCTGTCTCAACGCCTATGACTTGGACTTCATCTCATTTGTATGTAAATAACGAGCAGAAACACCCAAACAAGAAGCTTCTAGTGCCCCAATAGCTCATAATTTATGTTGATCACCTCCCTGCAAAACAATCCCTGCACACCAAAACCCGGCCAGCTCCCCAGGGTACCAAAGCAGCCCAGCAGCTCTTGCATTTCTGGAAGAATACCTTTAATCATCCCAGCCCTTCTCAGCTCCAAGGTATTGCAAAACCCATGTTTTCTGCAGCCTGCTTGATTAATGTAGAATAGGCTATTTTGAAGAGGAAAAAAAAAGGTCAGGAGAATGTTTTTTGGGGCAGTTTGGAGGTCCAGTCCTGCTCAGTGTCACTCTGGACATGCCTCTTGGTAGATTGGCAGAGTTTAGTAAAGTTGGACCAAACCGACAGATGCAAAAAGCCACATCTGCCTCTGGGTATGGAGCCCACAAACCTCAGCTCTTCCACACAATTAACCAGCCCAGTAAAGAAATGGTGTGTTTTTCACCCAGCCTTCTCATCGCTCACATACCTTGTGGACAGTGGGCTGAAGGAAGAAGAGTGTGGGAGCCTAAAATGACAATTCCCTCTTTCTTGTTGGCAGCCCCACCTTTAATCCCATTATATTCATTCAGCTCTAGTATCTGATCAGAACCCGTTTGTCAGCTTCAGGACAATTTGCTGGGGTCAAGAAAGCATGAAGAAAAAACCTCATTTTCCCATTGCACCCAGGCTTTGAATTTTATGCAAATAACCAAGGCAATAGATGTTCATGAATTTCAAGTGATGTCCCAGGCAGATTCAGACCAATGTTTTCCATAGCAAAGCAAGACAACCTGTACCAACCAGGAATTTCTATGTGAGTGACCCAACTCTCCTGGTTTGAGCCTGCCTGGCAGCACTTCTCCAAGGATAATCAGATGTTTGGTCTTCTGTATCCAGTAGAACATGAAGCATCTGCTTAATTCTTATTCCAGAGATGCCAGTGGGATTTTAGCTCATACTTAATGGTACTGGAGCACATGAATGAATTTTGAAGGGCATGTAGAGTCCTGTCCTGCAAATATATTTAAGCTCCAGTCATGCGCACAGCATGGGCACTGCCACCAGGACAGCAACACGCTGAAAACGAACGGAGCTCTTAAATACAAAGAATAAAATACTCTGAACATTGCAATCCTACAAAGTCTGAGATGCCAGAAAATGTCACCACACCCTATTGAAGTTGCTCTTTTTTTTTTTTTTTCTTTCTTTTCTTTTCCCCAAGGACTCCAGGAAGTAAAATAAGGAGAATTTGTGGGAGTATTTTTCATGCTGGTTAAATCTTTGCTTTTGGCAACATTTTGAACAGAAAGGTTCAAAGGTCTTTAAAAGAAATCACAGCTGTAAAGAGCTGGAAACTCAGGACTGATTACATATTAACGTCAACATGCAAATACGAACCTTCCACAAAGCCGGGCGAAGAATTTTTCAGAAAATCTGCCTCTTTCATCGAAATGTTTTTTTAGATCAAGATGAGAGTGCACTGATCACATCATCAGCCGGCTGGAGACGTTGCGACGGCAGCCTCTGGGTGGGATGGAGTTGTCCTCTGAAGATGCCAATATCTCTAGAAAGGAAGCCTAGGAAACCTGCCACAGACTAGATACCTACTGCTAAATGGCCACAATTTGAGGTGACATTTAAGTACGGTGTCTCACAGTAAGATGATGGATCGGGACCTCTTTGCACTAGTGTTGCATTAAAGGTAAAGACATTTGGCAGAAAATAAACCCCCCTTGCATTCCAGCTTGTCCTCAGACATCAGAGGGGCTGGGGAGCAACTAGTCAGCACAAAAAGCTCAGGCAGATGGTCTCTGCCCAACCACTGTGAACAGGCAGACTGGATAAAATAAAGCCCTCCAAGAGACATCAGGCTTCATCAACATCACACCCGCACTCTGCCTGCAGGTGAAGAAGCCCAGTGAAATATTTTTGTTCGGGTTTAGCCATTTCATTCTCACCGCTTTTCGCTCAAGTCAACTCAGAGGACTCTCCAACTAAGCTCTGTACTGATCTACTGCATCTCACAAAGTAGCAGAGGGGTATCCAAGTAGCTATTTATCTTTTTTTCACCCTTTTTTTATTTCTTTTCTTCTGCTTCACGGCTAGGAAATAAAAGAATACACCCCTGCAAGCACACAGAGGCTTTGCACTAAGGCTGAGCTCTCCCTGCCAAAAACGAGGGAGTTAGATAACTCTTCTAGCTGAGCAGATACGCACCGGCTCCAATAGGCGTGTTGGAGGGCGATCAGCGTTTAACAAGTCTCAATGAGACAGCTGGCTGCCTGGCACGTCAAAACCATGAAGGCACTAAATTGATCGCTGGACTTCCACGCAACCAAGCCCAGATCCCCAGAGGGATAAAAAGGGCATCCCCATGCTCGCTTCCACCAGAGAGCTGCACTCACTCTCTGCTGCTTCTCGCCAGTGCTTGGATCTTACCTCCCGCTGCGATGAACCGGCAAACTCTCAGCATGAGGGCAGGAGGTGGAGGCAGATCTTACAGCACTGCCTCAGCTATCGTCCCAAGTGGCAACAGGGCTGGCTTTAGTTCGATGTCTGTGGCACGGTCGGGTGGAGGTGGTTTCGGAAGGCTCATCGGAGGAGGTGGTGGTGGTGGTGGCGGTGGTTTTGGCAGCAGGAGCCTTTACAACCTTGGTGGTAGCAAGAGGATCTCCATCGGTGTTGGAAGCAGCTTCAGAGCTGCTTTTGGGAGTGGAGCTGGTGCTGGCTCCGGCCTGGGAGGTGGCGGTGGTGGTGGCTGTGGAGTTGGTGGTGGTGGAGCTGCTGGCAGTCTTGGACTTGGTCTTGGTGGTGGAGGTGGTGGATATGGCTTTGGTGGAGGTGCTGGAGGGCTTGGCTTTGGTGGAGGTGCTGGTGGGCTTGGCTTTGGTGGTGGACACGGAGGTGGTGGAGGGTTTGGCTTTGGTGGAGTAGGAGGGCTGGGAGGATTCAGTGGAGGGCTGGGTGGTGGCAGGAACTCAGCAGGATTTGGTGGTGGCCCACCTGGAGTCGGTACAATCCAAGAAGTGACTGTCAACCAGAGTCTTCTGGCACCACTGAACCTGGAGATAGATCCAAACATCCATCAGGTGCGAAAAGATGAGAAGGAGCAAATCAAGACCCTCAACAACAAGTTTGCCTCTTTCATTGACAAGGTGAGACTTCATCAAGTGCTCTGGAACCATGACAGAGTGAGACAGTCTTGTAGTTGCAAAAATGAGACTTCATAGATCTACAGGCTATTGCAAATTTCCCATCTGCGTGTCTTCATGAAAGTAATCAGAATGTTCTTCTAAACAGTCACAAGGCGGAAAACTAGACTAGAAACTAGCAATAGAAAGGGTTAGATTTGGGTTTTGTGCCTGAGAAATAGGAGCTATGAGCTCAAATGGAGTAGGACATTTTCAGGTCCAGATCTCACTGGTTAGCCCAGCTCCCTGTGGAGCAGAGGTGTCAGCCCTTATGGCTTTATTGCCTGCATGATAAAGTCATTTTTCATATTGACTCAAGTCCTTCCTTGGGATTTACTTGGGTGTGGTATAGATGAGCAAAAGGAAAAGCAATTAATTACTTGTCTTTTAACTTGTAGTACTCAGGTCTCAGCTTTAATGAGGGAAGATCAGTATCTCTTACAAAGAAAGAAAAACCAAAGGATGTTAAGGAACACAAGTGATGAGAGAGCAGAACCCACATTTTCTAATGATGTTCATTATCTTGCTAAATTACATTGTCTCTAAAGAGAACTGCCCACTGGGGGCAGATTTGCTGAGCTACTGGATGGGCTACCATAGCCCTAGACAATCTGCAGGCTATTCACAGCTGGACTGGTTTGGGATTTCCATGGTGTGCGCTGTGCATCAGTCCCAGTTACCATCAGCACGCTCACAGGTATCTTCTGCTAAGCCCCTTCTGCTTCCCAATGCTCAGGTTCGCTTCTTGGAGCAACAGAACAAGGTGCTTGAGACCAAATGGACCCTCCTGCAGGACCAAGGTCAAAAAAATAACTCGGGCAAAAACAACCTGGACCCACTCTTTGAGGCTTACATCAACAACTTGAAACGGCAGCTGGCCAACCTGCTCAATGAGAGAGGACGCATGGACGGGGAGCTGAAGAACATGCAAGACCTCGTTGAGGATTTCAAGAACAAGTGAGTGCCTGTTAGGGGCACATCCAGGCACTGTGGGGTGAAACTGGATGCAATGGTTCAGCTTAGCATTAGGCAGTAGGATTAATCTCACTTAAAGTTAACTTCCTGAAAGTCGAACTTCTAGCCTGAGGTATTCATCAAACTTTCTGTGGCAAAGGGAAAAAATTATCTCCAGTTTGTGCTCTAGACCGTATCACAGTACCTAACTAATCCCCCTCTAATATACCACTCCTGTGAGGTATCTCACCCTGGAGAACCTCTGTCTTCCTCAACAGCAGAAGAAAAATGGTCCATCAACATTTTTCTAATCAGAAAAACCAGATTCACACGGGACAAAACAACTTGTGATGACACTTGCAAAGGAAAACCATCTAAACCAGCTTTACCCTTCTTGTTCCATCTGCATTATGTCAAAATGTCGTTTCAACTCTTTGAGAAATGGGATTCTCACGAAATTGAGACGGGCAGTTTCCGGGAGGTTGATTTGGAAAGGCCATACCCAGCCCAGATGATCCTGCAGTCCTACCTGGACAACTATTCTACTTACCAAGGTATGATCCAGCACATCTTTCCCTTTACCCCTGCAGATATGAAGAGGAAATCAACCGACGCACAGCAGCGGAGAATGAATTTGTGGTGCTGAAGAAGGTGGGTGAGACACGGCTGCTGAGCTAACCTCAACCATTGCGCAGGTTGGGAATGTCCTAAAGGGTGGGAGATCTCCTGGAGCTGCACCCTCATCCTTTCAAAGCTGTCATTTGGATTGTGGCTTTGGGGAAAAGGAATGGAGGGGCTTGGATGGTGGAAGTAAAAGTTTTGTCCCACTGCTGTCCCACAACACGCATGTGCTTGCCTGGGCAAAACAGACCATGTAGAAACAGAAATAGTAGTGTCAGGAACCCCGGGTAGCAAGGCCAAAAGGCCTGCTCCCCCCCACTTTATAATAGAATCACAGAAAGGTTTTGGTTGGAAGAGACAACAAAGATCATCTAGTTCCAACCCCCTTTCCACGGGCAGCAACACCTTCAAGTAGACCAGGTTGCTCAAGGCCCTGTCCAACCTGGCCTTGAACACTTCCAGGGAGGGGACATCCACAGCTTTCTCGGGCAACCTGTGCCCGGGTCTCACCAAAATCCACTGGCAATGTTACACAGAGCGTTTCTTTTGGCCAAGAGACGTCCTCTTGGTGCTCTTCCAGGGGGATGTGCCAAGCACAGCTTCTCCAGTCAGGGAGCACCACTGCAGCAGCGGAAGGAGTAACCTCATCTCCGAGCTTGGCCAGTTCTTTGCTGAGCCAGAGAAAAGGTACCAGCTGCTGCAGATGTCCCCATGGTTGCTCTTTTCCAGGATGTGGATGCTGCTTACATGAATAAGGTGGAGCTGGAGGCCAAGGTGGATGCCCTGACTGATGAACTCAGCTTCCTCCGAGCCCTCTATGATGCGGTACAGGCACCCTCCTCCCCTGATTTCTGTCCTGCTGTCACCCCTGTCACTGGCCAGTGACTACCACCACTGACAGCATTTGGAAAGGTAAGTGCATCTGGCTGGGGTCTCTTGTGCTTCCTCGCAGGAGCTGGCTCAGCTCAGTGCACAAGTGTCCGACACCGCTGTCATTCTGTCAATGGACAACAACCGGGACCTGGATCTCAGCAGCATCATCGCTGAAGTCAAAGCTCAGTACGAAGACATTGCCAACAAGAGCCGGGCCGAGGCAGAGGCTTGGTACCAAACCAAGGTGAACAGACCCAGAGATGCCATGGATGCATTTCTGGGGAAAATTACTGCTGTCCCTGTAAGAGGCTGTTTGAGCCACATCTGAACGTCTCAGATGGTTTACTCTTCCTTCTGAACCTCAGTTCGAGGAGCTGCAGGCCACGGCTGGGAAGCACGGCGACGACCTGCGCAACACAAAGGGGGAAATCTCGGAGCTCAACCGGCTGATCCAGAGGATCCGCTCAGAGATAGAGAACACGAGGAACCAGGTAGGGATGGCAAAAGGAGCCCATGGAGCCCTGTTCTGTGGTCCCTTAGCACCTCAGCTCTGCTTCGCTGATCGGGGACTTGAGCAGCCACAGAGTATGATGTACCTTGTTAAAGGTGTTGAATTCCCTGACAGAAAGGGTACTGAGCTGGAGCACACATTAAACCATTCTTGCCAGGCTGACATTTCGACTCCAGCCACGTTAGCTACGGGTGACTGACCTCAGTCATAACTTTTTCCATTAACATCCCAACCAGAATGGTTTTCTTCCTTGGGTGGCTCTTACCCAAAAAGAAAAGCAGCATTTAGGAGTCCCACTGCCTCCTCTTGCAGTGTGCCACCCTGCAGACAGCAATTGGAGACTCCGAGGAGCGTGGGGAGCTGGCCCTCAAAGATGCCAAGGCAAAGATGATTGACCTGGAGGATGCCCTGCAGAAAGCCAAAGCTGACATGGCTCGGCAGCTCCGTGAGTACCAGGAGCTCATGAACGTCAAGCTGGCCCTGGACATTGAGATTGCAACCTACAGGAAGCTGCTGGAGGGAGAGGAGAGCAGGTGGGAGCAAAATCCCTGCAGGAATAATACCCACTATTGTTTTGTCCCTGACAGCAGTTGGTCCTCCCGCCTGTCTCCTTTCGTTTGCTCTAATCTTCCCTTTATCTGCCTTCCAACAGGCTGAGCGGAGAGGGACTCAACCCTATCAGCTACTGTAAGTATCACAGTGTTTGTCTTGCTTTGGGCCCGCTGGGAGCAGACACTGTGAGCACCCCTGGGAAGAGGGAGGTTTTGTCCAATAAGAGGCATCCAGAGCCCTCTGCCAGCATTAGTGGCTTGCATGGGAAACTGAAATTGGATGCAGGTCCTGTGGGCCAAGGTGCTGATGACGGTGCTTTCTGGAACTGGGTGACTGCCAAGCAGATGTCCAAACCCCTGGTTGCTTTTTCTTGCAGCTGTCATCAGCTCCAGCTCTGGCATGGCTGGTGGAGCTGGGGTAGGAGGAGGAGGATTTGGTGGACTGAGCCTAAGTGGAGGAGGTGGTGGAAGCAGTTTTGGTCTTGGAGGCGGCGGTGGAAGCGGCTTTGGTCTTGGAGGAGGCGGCGGTGGAGGAGGCTACAGCTTTGGAAGTGGAGGAGGACTTGGACTCGGGGGAGGCGGTGGTGGTCTTGGAGGTGGATTTGGAGGAGGCAGCGGTCTCAGCATTGCAAGTGGTCTTGGCCACGGTGGAGGAGGCAGCAGCAATCTGAGCACCAGCGGAGGGAATTTCAGCTCCGGCAGTGCAAAAGGCACCAACCCAGGTGTGAAAATTGTCTCCAAAACCTCCTCCAGCAAAAAGAGCATAAAAAGCCAAAGCCTGAAGAATGCTACACAGCCCGAGTAAAACCAAGACCAGACCATCCCCCAACCCATCACTCCCACATTGCTCCTGCGTTACTCCTGTCTTGCTCCTGCACGACACCATCCTCTCCACCCACCTCTGCCCCAGCTCCTCGCACTGTAGTTCTCAAGCATTTGGATCACAGCTCAAGAAAAGCAGCAGAGCACGTGTCACCCAGATCTCTCAACGTACACAAAACAGGATTAAAAGACAGAAATGGGCCTAATTAATTTTTTGAATGGGGAATTGTTGGTTGTTTTTTTTTTTTGTTTGCTTTTAATGAGGCTGAGCAGCTTGGAATTGTGGCTACCTGGCAGCCACCAGTCACTCAGACAGATCAAAGGGCAGTGAAGATGCCATAAGTTGGGTTTTCAGCTCAGTTCTGGCCCACGGGAGCCCAGGAATGGGCTGGGAACTTGGCTTCCATTCTGCCTGCTTTGCCTTCACTGCTGGGACCAACCAAACTCCCTCCTTCGAGTTTAGCAACTCACCTTTATCACAGACGTGGGTTATTTTTCTGCTATGTAGAAATACACCAGGAGGCTGCTGAAAAATCCCCAGGCAGTGGTTTGCAAGTGCGGAGCCCTTCTTAAAATGTCCCTTACTATGGGAGCTCATTCAGAGTCATTTCTGAGTCCCTTGAGTGCAATGGAAAAATCCCTCTTCTCCCCATTCCCAGCTGAGCTTTGAAATACATGTTTCTCCCAGATGTTCTGAGCATCTGGAGCATGTGTCAGGCACATGAGCCTAACACGTTGAGAGCGTAATAGTAGGAAGGCAATCAGAGATACCTCCCTCTGCAAAGTACCACCCACGGGGATGTGGATTCAACTTGCAACAAGCTTATCTAAAAGGAAGCCCAAACTACGCTCCCATTCCTGTCCTTTCTCGTCTTAAATGGAAGGTTGCCCATAGTGGCACTTTACACATAATCCCGTGGGTGTATTTTGTCAGAGGAGCCATCAGTGACTGATCCAGAGCATATGGAAGAGGGTTTGTTTTCTAAATTACAGGATTTAAAAAATTCAAAGTGATATCTGAGGCAGAGAGCTCTTCAAAAGCAAGACTGGTGCTGGCAGTTAAATTGGGGTGTTGTCCCATCTCACGCTAGGTTTTGTTGGAATGGCTTAAAAAACAAACAAACAAAAAAAGCCAAAATCATCCAACATCCAAGCCTCGCTGACTTCCACCACTGTTGTGGTAGCAGCAGTCGAGGTGGACACCTGAGACAGTGGAAAACTGCCCAAAGGGCCGTGTCCACACTGCTGTATTTCAGCATCTCCAGCATGTGTGGGTTCCTCTGCCAAAAGAAAGACATTTGGTAAACTGCAAAGGTTTCAGCCCAGCACACGAGAAATGAGGCAATGGGGAGCAGGAGCCCAAAGGCACACCAGTGCCCAAAATCTACTTCCCTCTTTTTGATGGAATTTACTGCTCCAGCCTTCCACCACGTCTTCTTATTTTTGTGAAAGTACCACTTAAAAAAAAAAAAAAAAAAAAAGAGAAAATTGCAGCTTTTTATACTTCAATGATAGTGATATGATGCTGTGTTTTCCTTCCTCTCTCTTTTTGGAATGTGTCCAATAAAAGTGGATGGTAATTTATTTGTTCCTGCATCTTTTTATTCTAAAACAGACCCAGGAGCATGAAATATTCCCACCCTTCAGCAGAGTGAGCTGAAGGGGGATTTTGCTTTACTTTGGGGGGGCGGAGTTTCAAAATTTTACAAAGATTAGAATGAAAAGTTTGAAATCAGTTGTCCCAGAACAAATGGGAGAAATGGGAAAAAAAAAAAAAAGGAGGAGGAGAAGGGTGGGGCTTTATCCATTAAATGACAAAAAAACCCTAATCACTCTTCATTTCTTGACACGTGATTTGGGTTAATCCTTTCTTCCACGAAAGGGAGAGCTCAGGCAAAAACTCAGTATTTAATTTTCGCTTTCTTAAAAAAGCTGTACCAAACCCAAGCACATAGAGGGCCCTGGGGGAGGATTTTATCAGGACAATCTAGATTGAGGATGGGTTTCGGTGAGCTGGAGCGGAGCAACTCACCGTCCAGAGGAGGTGTTTTGGTGTTTTGGTCAGTCCACATTGCGAAAGGAGGAGAGAAAAATGCAAAAGGGGGGGGGGGGGAAAAGCAAACCCCAACAAACCTGCGGTGAAAGACCAACAAGCTATTGCTTCT
>WUAM01000260.1:8068284-8078466 GCA_024336885.1 Actenoides hombroni
GCTCTAGTGGGAGGTGTCCCTGCCCATGGCAGGGGGGTTGGAATTGGATGATCTTTAAGGTCCCTTCCAACCCTGACCGTTCTATGATTCAAGCACCTGACCATGTTCCTCAGCCTGTTTTAAGAAGATACCACTGAAGTTTCCAAAGCAGTGGCATTTGTAACAGGCAGGGATCCCAGCTGGGCTACTGCTACTAAACTGTATTTTGTGGTGATTTAGGTTTTGGTTGGTTGGTTTTTTGTCATCCCCCCCTTTAATTATTTTTGTGTGTGTTTTTTATTGTTGTTGTTGGATTTTGTTTGTTTGCTTTAACTATTGAAAATGTCAAATATAAGTTTGGTTTTTGTTTGTTTTTAATGGAAGTTTGCACAACTCGTTGTGTGCCGCCCCGCATCAACACATGGGTCACCCACCACCAACGCTGAACCCTCCATGAAATGTGTTTGTGAGCTGCACTGCCAAGCCCTTACCTTGGGCATCTCCTGGGCATCTCTGCAGCCTCCATCAACCTGGTGCCACAGGCTGCTGCTGGGTCCTTCTCCTGTGGTCTGAGGGCAAAGACGCAAAGGAAGCAAAAGAAGTCATCTTCTAGTTGCTGCCTCCTGATTTGCAGAGACCTGGGAAACTCACATATTCAAGTCAAACTCTTAACTTTAGGTGGCAACTTCAACACTAGGTAAAATGTACCAAACACATAATTTCAACGTTTCCTATGGGAATGACCCTTTCTCTGGAATGCTGCAACATCTCCCCCTAACATTTCTCAAGTGAAGCATTGCAGCTTTTTGACTCAAAAGCAGAATTTTTGTCAAGGAAAATGATTTTGTTTCAATTTTCCTGCAAATGAAATAAGACACGAAATAGCTGCAGGGAAGGTAGCACAGGACACAGCAAAACCAGCAGCAGAACAACGTTCCCAGCTGCCATCTGTGAGGCACGTTTGGTCTGAGTGTTGCTGTTTAAACAGGGAAGCAACATCCCACTGCCTGGAGAGGCTGGAGATGGGAGCCTGGAGATGCCAAGGGCTGTGGGACAGCAGCAGGGACCTGCAGGGTCAGGGGCAGGGCAATAGAGCACTCCCTGGTAAATAAATGTGAGTGCCCACAAAATTGGTGCACTTTCACTGGATACACTTTCCAAGGCACGTGAATAATCCGTGTTTATCTGACCAGCTCTGAGGAAGTCTTTGTGCAGCTCCAGTTTGGTTTAATAGGGAGAAATTAAACTTCACACCCATGTCACGGCTCTTTGCAAGGAAACTCGAGTGAGGAGAAGCAGTCGGTGCAGGATGGAGCTGAGGGATGTGCCACGTGCAGGCACAGAGCTGATCTGAAAGCATGGGACTTCCCAGCAACACCGCTTCCAGGGCTCAGTTTTCTTTACTGGGAGAAAAGATGTACCCTGGAGCCACGAGAAAGGGAGAGATGCTACAACACTGCCGCGATAACCTCCCGTGTTTAAAGATCTCACTTTCCACGAGGGGTTGGCTCGGTGGAGATCACAGCCCCAGCAGCCCTACTCAGGGGTTAAAGACAGGATCAGAAACCATCACAACTCGATCTGGGATATTTAGGTTTCTTCAGGAACCACCACCTAAGCACCAGTGTTTCATGCAGAACAGGATAAAGGAGGTATCAGTTAATGCCCACCTAAGGCTAGAGGCTCTTTCAAGACGCAACAAGCCACAGGGGAAACAAGACCTCCCCGCTCTGTAGAAAGCATCAGGCAACAACAACAATAATGAAGGCAAAGTTATTCCAAAACCTGGACTGCATCAGTGTCTCTGTGTGAGACTAGAAGCAAGCAATTACCTGGAGAAAGCAGGTCACACCTACACTTCAAAGTCACCTGGTTGTTAGAGCTGACTGGCCTCCAGATACTGCTGGGAACGGGCTCAAAGGACTGCAACACCCATCACGGGGCAACACCTATGGGAAAGCTTCTGAGGAGCTCATCCTAATTCATCCCTTCAGGAAATGAGATTCACGGACACTCGCCTCCTGCTCAGGAGGTCTCTCAGAGGTGCCTGTCCCTGCAGCACAGGGATGCTGGGAGTTGTGTGGTCCCCCGTAGAAGCAGCTCAGGGTGAGCCAGCAGGACTTCATTAACTTGGGATGAAATAGTAAATTACCATCAAATGAGTAGGGTTTGAATTTAGGTTAGCAGCCCAAGTTTAACCCAAAGGCTTTAATTTAAGCAATTAACCTAAATTACAGCCTTGACTTTACTGATAATTAAACTGAGATTAGGTAGCACAGGTGAACCTACCCAAGTTAGTAGGACATGCTCTTATTTTACAAATATATGTATTTTTTGCAAACTAAACACACAGAAGCACTTCTAAAAAAAAAAAAAATCAGCCTTGTCTGAGAAAGGGTGTCCATCATCAGATGAAGGCTTCCAAAGTGGGTACTGGAGAGGAGCAGCAGTACAGAGAGATGGAGAGGAGATGGTGAAAAGCTGCTGGAGGAATCCCCTGTTCACTGAAAACGGTTCGAATTTCTCACTAAAGGGGCTGGAGTTGCCTCTATTGCCTTGCTGGAGTCAGAACTCACCTTCCTTATCTCAGAGTTATCACCTTGATACCAACATGATGCCAGAGCCAAACTCAGCCAAGACTTTCATCCCAGGTTTGCAGCATGGTGTAAAGGGATCTCATACCTCTTGGCCTGGGACTTGCACCCGCTGCTGCCTTCTCCCTCTGCTCAGCCTGGTAGGAAGAAATGAGGAGGGGAATGGGAAGAAAAAGGCTTCGGAGCCTGCTCAACCTTGCAGATGGCCTCTGCCGCGTCAGGGGGGGGCTCTCACCCAGCGGGACCTGCCCAAACACAGCTCCCTTTGTTTCCTTAAGAGGAAAAACTACAGAGCAGCTTGAGTGAGCATAAGCATTATCCTCTGGTGGAGGAGAAGTCCGTATCAGACGGAGCTATCTGCATCAGAGCAGCAAATTCATCACCTGCCTGGAGCTGCAGGGTGCACAAGGAGACACTCCCCCAGGAGCTACCTGGAAACCCCGTGTTTCATCAACAGAGCAGGGTGGAGGCCCCCTCTTTGCCATCACCCCATACCCCAAACCTGTAGCTACAGCTCCTTGTGCTCACAGTTCTGCCTTTTGTAATTACCTCTCAAATTCCTTCCAGATGAGTGACAACCGCATCACCTCCACCCTAGTGCAAATGTGAAATGGAAAGAAATTAATTTCTTTTTACTTAGTTGGAGGAGCTGTACTATTACTATTATTAACAGTGGACTCCAACGCAGTTGGCATAGTCTTTAGCCAAAAAAGGCAAGTTTCATATGTAAAAGGTGCCCGAGGGGAAAAAGGAAAGTACTGACGCATCACGCTTAGTTAGTAACCAAGGGTGGGTTTCAGCACACCCTGAGTCAGCTACCTGGTCTACCCAAAGAGTGCTGGTGAAGGTGCAAAGCTCTCTCCATCCGTCTACCTTAGGATGGGAGAACCTGCCCTTTGGTAGTGGTCTCCACTGGCTACATAAGAATACAGCAAAACTTTCAGATAGTCAACGTTACCTGGGATGGAAAGTGCCCCAGAGGGCAATTCCCAAAGAAGCCATAGGCTGGGAACTTGCACCTGCCTTTGAGTACCTTGCTCTCTGGGACTTGCATCTACATGAATCCAGCGCGGTGCACATGGGGGGGAAGCAGTCTCCTGCCTTCAAGCCATGATGTCTGGTGGCAAATGGTCGATTGGTGGGCAAAACCCTGAGGCTGATCAGTAATCTGCTGCTTTTCGGATGCAGACCTGTTGGTTGCAATCCACGCGCCTCCAAGTTGCCACGGGTGCAAACGTGCTGTCAGACCCAACGAGGCAAAAATTGCAGCCCTTCCTTAATATAATATTATATACAATAATTTATATATAATAAAAGCTTGGTCGTGTAATAGACACTGAAATAAACTCACAGTTGCTACTTATTCCCCTCTCCATTTAAAAACTCCATTGTGAATGCTGTCCATCTGGAGGAAAACCCCTGTGGGGGAAACAAAGGGGACACAAAGTATTTCTGGGAGTTTTCTCTACCCAGAGGAAACCTCTACTCTTGCCCCTCTGCGAGACAGGGACCCATGGAAGCCCAACATCCCTTGCCTGTGGTGGTCCCTCAATATTAGGCTGCTCAGTCTTGCAGTCAACACAGGAGGAAGGTGTTGGGGGGGGGGGGATCCTTTTGCAAGTTCACCCTCTTGTATAAATAAATGATGTGTGAATCATCTTTTCCCGAACAACTCGAAACCACGGTGAGGGCCAGAAACACTTGCTGCCCCTCAAAATGAGTTGTTTTGCACGTTCTTCTGTTCCACTTGTTACTCAGACTGCCTGCCGTGCTACAAGCAAAGCCCAGGGCTGCGCTGGTACCTGCGGCTGAGGAAGGAGAGATCCAGGATGTCTCACTGCGTCCAGGTTGTCGTGGATCTGGGCAGATGGAACCTGCAGAGCACTGTCCCACGGGGATTCAAGCAGGCAGGACCACGCTTTCAGAGGTGCAGTGCTGAAAGAGTTGATACAATCTCTGGGAAACTACGTCATGTTTATAAACTCTGAGTTGGGAACAGCCCTGGAGCATTCCATTTCCATAGAACTACTGGATTCAAGGTTCCCATTCCCACAATTTTTCCTCCTCTTTTTTTTTTTCTTTTCTTTTTTTTTTCTGTTTTTTTTTTCCCCTTTTTGTTTTTTTCCATCCCACTAAAATACCCGTGTCCAAAACCTCAGCGCTGAGGCACGAGCACAGAGATCTGTGATAGAGCACAATGCCAACTGTCAAAACCCACACCCGAACAAAAGAACCTAACAAAACATTTCCTTTTCATCCCTGTGTATTTTTTTAGTGACAGAAGTAAGTCTGCAGGAGCAGGGTTTTCGGAAGAGATCAGCGCAGGGAGCTGAGCCTTCATAGGGAGGGAAGCAAAACTGTTTCTCGCAGCTGTATCGTGGTGGCACAGAGGGGGCCGCACAGCACCCATCACAAAGCCCCAGGAGAGGACAATTTCCTGCAGGGCTTGCTGTAAACACCCCTCTGCCCAACGCAGGTCCCTTTCCCTTACCCAAGGGCTGGTGATTTTTCCAAGCCTTGCTCGAGAACGGAGAAGGGGCGAAAGGAATCCCGAGGGATGAAGTTTTCAAATGAGAGAGGTGTTGAGTGACAGGCATTTGAACGGTGTTTTCCTCCCTGTGCCCAGCATGACTCACTGCAACTTTCAAACGCTTTGATATGGTGAAGAGTCTGGCTGTCTACAAAGACGGCAGAAGGCGACAGTTATTCCCAAACAATACCACTGCTCCTCAGAACCCTGCGTATTATTTCAGAAGGGCGTGTGTGTGGAGTGAGTTCACTCTCCAGAATGCTGTCGAACATGCCAAGCCTAATTAATTAGAAAGATGATCCACCTCATCAAACCCATCCCAGTCTCATACATGCATAAAAGGGCTCTCCTGAGCCCGTGGAGAGCACAGGTTCATCTTTCTCCTTTCCCTCCTACTCCTTGCTCCAGGCCAGCACCTTTGCTCCTTTGTTCCTGCTGCAGCATCCCTCCTGATCCGACAGCCAGCAATGTCTCGCCAGTCCACTGTCAGGATCCAGAGGGGAAGAAGTGGCTTCAGCGCTGCTTCGGCCATCGTCCCAAACACCTGCCGCACCAGCTTCAGCTCCTGCTCCGTCACCCGGGTTGGAAACTGCAATGCTGGCAGTGGGTTCGCTCGGGTCGGTGGTGGTGGCTTCGGAAGCAAAAGCCTCTACAACGTTGGCGGATGCAAGAGGATCTCTGTGGCTGGAAGGGGTGGTAGCTTCTATGGATCCGCAGGTTTTGGTGCTGGCGCCGGGAGCGTGTACGGTAGTGGCTTTGGCATGCCAGCTAACCTTGGCTATGGATACGGTGCATTCGGTGCTGGCGTGGGTGGCTCTGGATTCCCAGCTGGGGGCATCCATGAAGTCTCCATCAACCAAAACCTCCTGAAACCTCTCAACCTGGAGATTGACCCCAGCATCCAAAGGATCCGAAAGGAGGAGAAGGAACAAATCAAAACCCTCAACAATAAATTTGCCTCCTTCATTGACAAGGTGAGACATGAGCTTCTCTAAATATCTTGTCCTAATTTATTTTTTTTGATGTGGACTCTTTTCTTAGCTGCTTTACGAGCACATAAGCGGATCAAGAAGGAATAGAAGTGAGGAACAAGACTGGAAGATACCCAGTCTCTTGAAACTCCAGGGAATGGTACCTGCTACATAGTGGTTGCTATGACTTAATCATCCAGGTCCTCCTCATTTGCTGCTTGACATCTCATAAGCAGTGGAGAAAAAAAGCTCTAGAACACAACCCCATCCTTCTGGAGATGTTGGGCTCTCTCCATTGAGCATTACAAAAGCCTCGATAACATTTTTTTTTTTAGGTGGTTAAAGTGAGTTGCAAGCAACCCATTTAAAACGGCCAAGAAAGGAACCATGTGAACTGGCACTAGGGAGAAATAAGCTTCTCACTGCTTGAATTTCCTCAAAAGCATTTAAAGCGACCACTGCAACAGTTTGGACTGTTAGTTCAAAACAGCAAAATCTGACCCCACATTGTCTGCCCACCTCATTTCCTTGTTAACTCCATTAGCTGCACGAGAGCATCTGCTCGATTGGTGCTCTGGCTGAGCAGCTCCTCTTTGGTTTTAAGGCAGAGGCGACGTTATTTTGAGGTTTTTGTGGGGTGCTATACAGAGCTACACAGAAGGGAGGGAGGGAGAAGTGGCACTTGGCTATTGTTTTCTTAATAAGAGTGCAAAACCCTGTTTTGCTCCTTATCTGATTTACGGATGCACTCTTCACACGAAATGCACGCAAATTGCCTTGATTTAGCAAAACAACGAAGCTGGGGCAGGGTGCAAGAAACTCAGTAGCCGTTCCAGACTCTGTTTGCAATACTGAGCAGGGTCCCTGCAGTCAAATAGCAAATTCTCCCGTCAGATGAGAATTTGGCTGAGAAAACCATCTCAGAGAGGGGCACTTCACCACCGCAGCTGGTACGGAGACCCTGCATTTGCAAGGGAAATTTCTCCTCAATCTCTGCTCTTTCCAAGCACCTTCGGGATATTTCTCCTTGCAGGTCCGATTCCTTGAGCAACAAAACAAAGTGCTGGAAACCAAGTGGAGCCTGCTTCAGGAGCAGGGGATGAAAACAGTTAGGAACAACTTGGAGCCGCTTTTTGAGACTTACATCAACAACCTCAGGGTGCAGCTGAACAGTCTGCTGAGCGACAAGGGGAGGCTGGAGGGAGAGCTCGTCAACACACAGTACCTGGTTGAGGATTTCAAAAAGAAGTAAGTCTATCGAGCTAGTGGTCTACTGACCTAGGTAGGTGCAGACTTTCTCCGTGCAATGCCCTCGAGCCAACAGTGGGGTCCAGGGGAGTCTGGGATACAGGCATTCCCAACAGTGAAAGCCGTGGCCATGTCTTAAGATAAATGGTAATGGAGTAACAGATCCAAATACACAAACACTGGGGGGGGGGTAATTTAGAACATGATCAAAGACTTATTCACTAGATTACCTACCGAGAAGAAAAAAAAAAAAAAAAAAGTAAAAATCACATGGTAGGTCTGAGTTTCAGGACAGAGTTTTTAATTTGCTCAAGACAGGCAGAAGGAGTATAAGTAATGGTCAGAAATAGGAAAAAAAAAAAGAAGAAGATTCCTTAGAATTTTTTTGATGTACTTGTTTAGAGTGCTTTAGCCTAGGAGCATGTTCATGGTCTCTTATTCAGATGCTCTGTAGGAGAAAAGAGCACTGTATGCAAAATGCTCTTAAGGAAGTTCATTCCAGCAAACCAAAATCACCCCCGTCTGTAACTTGCCTAAACAGATGCTCCTTCTGCTTCCCTCCATTAGGTATGAAGATGAAATCAACAGGCGTACAGTGGCAGAAAATGAATTTGTGACACTCAAGAAGGTGAGAGCAAATTACAGCATGCCGTCTGATGACTACCCCTAGAGCTTTAACCACCTATTCATTCACAAATCCACTCACGTTCCAAAAGTTGTTTGGTTTTTTTTACGGTTTCTTCCTGGGACTGTTATTGCAGAGATGTGTATTCCTGACTCACTAACAGGAGTTTAAAACACATCACCTAAATCTCTCATCCTCCAGGATGTAGATGCTGCCTACATGAACAAAGTGGAACTACAAGCCAGGGTAGATGCGCTGACTGAAGAAATTAATTTCCTGAGAGCCCTCTATGAAGCCGTGAGTACAACCACCTCCCAAGATATCTCAGGGAAGAGCTTCCCTCCCTCCTTTCCTCTGAAAGCCTGTAATTTCTTCCCCCAGGAGCTGCTAAATCCTTCACCTCTTTATAGAGTTATACCAACTGTCTCCTTAGCTGTCTAGATAACAATCTGTAGCCTCTCCCAGGTCTGCACGCTCATCTGGGAGGCTGAAAAGGCATCTCTCCAGTGAATTAACTCACCCAATCCCCTGTGCACTTTGCAGGAGCTGTCTCAGATGCAGACCCAGATCTCTGACACCTCCGTGGTCCTCACCATGGACAACAACCGAAACCTGGACCTGGACAGCATCATCTCGGAGGTGAAAGCGCAGTACGAGGACATCGCCAACAGAAGCCGGGCGGAAGCAGAGTCCTGGTACCAAACCAAGGTGAAGAAACCGGGGGTTTCCATGCCGTTATCTTCATGTCTTGTCTTGAACAAGATAAAGGCTGACTCTTCCAAGAAAGCGTTCTTAAATGTTGCACCTTGCACGGCAGCACTCCAGCTGCCGGTCCGCGCTCGAGGAGGGACCCGTGCGTTCAGGCACCTGGGTTACTCCCGCAACGATGGGTTTTACCTCAGGTGACTGTTCCTCTCTCCGTGACAGTACGAAGAGCTGCAGGCTACGGCAGGCAGGCACGGGGACGACCTCCGGAACACCAAGCAGGAGATCTCCGAGCTCAACCGCCACGTCCAGCGGCTGCGGTCTGAAATCGACAGCGTGAAGAAACAGGTAAAAAAAGCAGCAAACCCCCTCCCCCACTTTCAACCAATTTACATCCTGGACTTGCAAGGGAGAGGAAGGAAAACGTCAGAGGCAACCTGGGCAGGCTCTGCTTAGTTTGATCCTTTTTTCACTAAAAACGGTTAAGCTGATGGTGCTGGAACAAGATCTTGTGATTTCAGGGTAGATAAAGAACGAGCCTGGGTCTTGTAAGGGGAATCTAACTGGGGGTTTCTGTTCTTCAGTGTGCAAACCTGAAAGCAGCCATCGCAGATGCTGAGGAACGTGGGGAGCTGGCCCTCAAGGATGCCAAAGCCAAACTGGCTGAGCTGGAAGATGCTCTGCAACAAGCCAAGGCAGACCTGGCTCGGCAGCTCCGCGAATACCAGGAGCTCATGAACGTCAAGCTGGCCCTGGACATTGAGATTGCAACCTACAGAAAGCTGCTGGAGGGCGAGGAGTGCAGGTGGGTGGGAAACACAACCCTCCCAGTCCTGATGTTGGAGGAGCAAAGCAACGTGAGCGCTGGAGATGCTCAGCATTTCTGAACTGCTAAACAGGGGGTGGGGAGGGGAGAAGATTGTCCTGGCTAATGGAAATCACATCAAATTATGACGATTTTTTTTCCCTCTCCAAAGTCCTTTAGGAAATGTACTGTATTTCCCCTGTCCCCTACCACCCCAAACAGACTTCCTAGCCTCTTACCTTGTCGTGTTCTGTCCCCTAACAGGCTGGCTGGAGACGGCGTCCCGGTGAACATCTGTAAGTCCCTAAAACACACACAATTACCTTATTCAGGCATTAGCCTGTCTCTGCACCAAGTGGCCAATGCCCCGAGAAACTGAAAGCTTCTCCTTCTCCTTCATTGCAGCTGTGACCAGAACAACGGTGGGAACGGGATACGGCGGAGGAAGCAACCTCAGCATGGGAGGGGGAATCTGCAACATGGGGAACAGCTTCAGCTGCGGAAGCGGCCCCGGGGTGAGCAGTGCCACCCTCGGAGGCGGCAGCAGCTCCAGCGTGAAGTTCGTCTCAACCTCCTCCACCAGAAGAAGTTACAGAAGCTAAAAGTTTCCTTTCAGATGCTTTCGCTAGCCAGAAAACTCCTTCACGCTGCTCCTTTCCTAAAGCATGGTTGGGGGGGGCGGGGGGGGGCACAGGGGAGGGAGCCCCCACAAACCCCGTGCCCCC
>WUAM01000261.1:37199-49307 GCA_024336885.1 Actenoides hombroni
AAAAAAAAATTTAAAAAGTCTGGCCCTTTTTATAGAAGTCTAAATATTAGTCATAGTTCTGAAATAACCTTTCTGTTCAAAAACTCTTGTCTGTGATGTAAATAAACCTAAACGAGTTTCTTAAAAATCTGAAATTCTGTTGAAAGATAACTGATTTCCAAACAATATAAAAAATTTATCTGAGAGGTAATCATAAAACATGAGTTAAAGATACTTTAAAAAGTAAAAGCACTGTAATCCTCTGCACTTCCAGCTCACTATCACTGCAAATATAAAATATTGTACTTAGGATAGGGTGTTTCAGAATTCATAAAACATCTGAAAATCTCAGTATACTCATGTTCTTTGTCAGCCCTGGTAGAAAAATCATCCTTCACCAACTGCAAAATATTTCATTATCACCTAGACTATCCCCTTCCATTTTTTCTCTCAATTGGCTTAGCATAAATAGCTCAGCTATCTTGAGGGTAACACAAAAACCAGTATTTTCTGGTTTTCAGTGATTTTATTTTCTGTTAAAGTAGACAAAATGAGCTTCAGTGGATTACTTCAGCTTCAGAGCAAAATGAACTCTAAAACATAAGTTAATATTTAGCCACTTCCTTCAGATTCCTGGGGTTTTGTTTTAGGGTTTTTTTGTATCTTTTAATTATGGTTCAAGAGGACAACTCATGGAAATAAAATCCCTTCCAGCTTTTCACCGATTCGTGAAGCTATCCATGTGGGTGAGCTTTTGTGGAAATTGTGTCTAATCAGATCACAGCATCACAGTATCACTATGGTTGGAAAAAAAATTTACTATCATACCAGGGCCACTACTACACCATATCCTTGAGCACCAATGAAGACTATTCTATCACCTCAGGAGTTCCCCTAATTGCTCAATGAAGAACTATATACTGATCCTTGGCATATATGTTACATATATATGTAATATATGTGTTATATATATATATTATACATCTTATATGTTGCTTTATACAACTACCTGTAAGGATGTTGTAGAGAGGTAGGTGCTGGTCTCTTCTCAGAAGTAACTAGTGATAGAACAAAAGGGAATGGCCTCAAGCAGCACCAGGGGAGGTTTAAACTGGACATTTGGAAAAAAAATTCACTGAAAGGGTTGTCAGGCATTGGAACAGGCTGCCCAGGGAGGTGGTTGAGGCACTGGATGTGTTTAAAAGCCGTATAGATGTTGTGTTTGGGGACATGGTTAAGTGGTGGGCTTGGTAGAGTAGGGTAAATGGTTGGACTCAATGGTCTTTTCCAACTTAGATGATTCTATCATTCTATATCATGGATCCTTACAATGTAGAAAGTATACATAAAGGTTTATGGCAATGCTGTAATTTTAGGCTACCTAGCTAAGAAGAAATTAAACTGTAGTGGAAACTGACTTTAATATGATCTACTGATTTACGGTACTGCTGCTCATACCCAGTAATATTTGCATCATGACCTCCTCTTAAAACAGTAGTGAAAGTAAGTTGCTACACTTTTCACAGAGAGGCAGATCCACTCTCTAAATGAAGATTTCCTTTACGTTAAGAATATTGCTCCATGGCAAATTGAGTTGACATGTCAACAAGCATCATTTCCATGTTCTTAGCATTTGGGGGAGAGGGGCCAGTGTTGAATGCATGAGATTACATGTATTTCCATAGTTTCATTCACAGAATGTAGTTCTTTCTTAGGGTAGCAAATTCTGAAGTGTTCTTTTTTTTATTTGTTTTTTCCTGTCATGAATATGCTTGAGTTTCTGTGGGTTTTGATGAATATCATAGCTTCTTTCTTGAAAATTTTTGTTTTCATGACCACTTTGAAAATATTCATGAAGATCACACCATGTGAGAACAGATTCTGACACCTTCCCGGCTCTTTGCTATCCCATACTCACACTACTTGTCAGGAAGCAGATGGGTAGTCCTTATAAGTCTTTCCATCAAAGACCCCTGATGCCTCCTCAGGCATTTCTCCTGGTTTTTTTTAAAAACAACTCCAGCAACAGGGACATACCCCCCCTTTTTTTTTTTTTTTCTTTTTTTTTTTTTTTTTTTTTTTTGCATTTGGGCCACCACAGCAGGAAAATATATGTGCACACGTTCACATCGGTCTGTACTTGTAAAACTACTGCTGCCCAGTTCCTTTGCTCAAGTCACAATGATAGTTTCTTTGGCAGTCATTTCAGAGTGACAGAATAAGTAATAAAGGGATATAACATCAAAAGTCCAACACTCTATTGTTAATATGGATTACTGAAAATATTGCTGTTTACTTTTCTAAGTATATAACCAGCATAAGGCAGATCACAAAGAGCTTTTAGTTTTCTGTCCTTATAACCATCAGACAGGTTCTTATGACTAAGATACCAGTCCATACTACAACCCCAAAGCAGAAAGGATTTTTTTTTAATAGTCTGTGGTAACAGAAGTTAAAAAAAAAAACCAAACCAAACCAAACCAAAAAAAAACAAAAACAAAAAACAAACAAACAAACAAACAAAAAAAAAACCCGAACAAACAAAAGTGTTGTGACTTTCTTACAACCTAGAAGAAGATGGTCAGGAGAGTAAAGGATATCAATGTGAATCCTGTCCTGTGCCCACAGGACAGCTAGACACAACAGTTTTATCCAACTTAAGCATCTTCCCATGAATAGAAACAGCGGAAAATGCTCTGAAAAACAACCCACACTGATTAGATTATGGTATAGTCTTACCTTAAGTTCCAACAAATGCAATGTTTAATGCATGGTATACAGAATGATATAAATGCATAGTTAAATTTGAAATCTCCAATGCCTAGACACAAAAGGTCACAGATGGTAGCACTGAAGATGTTGTGACTAGATAACGTTGATTTGATCTTTAAATGTGTTTTCTCATTGTTTAGGTAGGTTTGAAAAGACATTAGGAAATCTTATTTAATGCATTTTTGGACACATTTTTCTTAACCATATCACAGTCACACAGTAAGCTTCTGCAGGCATATTGAATGTCATGAATGATAGAGTCTGCCAAGATTTGAAGAGATAAGTCTTAATAACAGTCATATTTTATAGTCTTTCTTTCTCAAGGACATCCAAACAAATACATACAGCAGTACTAAAAGGAAGTCACATGTATCTTTCACAAATCTCCATTTTCCTCCCTCAGCTGCTTACAGATGAGACATGCACAGGGCTTACTACTTACCTCTGAAGTGACTCCATGTATGTTTCCTTCAAGGCTAAGAAAAGATCAAATCTGGACATAAATAGATTATTTAACTACATTTCTCTTTGTGTAAACAATGTACTCTATATCCAATAACAAGCAAAGGGATTTAACTGAGCAAATTCTTAGCTTACAAAAATAAAGCTATGCATGCTTTTTGGTATTATTGGATCATTTTGCCAAGTATCTACTTTATATTTGGTTTTTACTTAACAGAAACAAAAATTCTACTATTTGCACAGTTGTATATGGTCTTTGTAGGTAAACAGTACTTTTTTTTTCTTCATTAACACCTCTCAATACTTTTCTGCATTATTTATTCATCACTTATGGTCTTTAATTTATCTGTGTTATTTTTCTCAAACTAACCTCCATTTGACTAACAAGTTTTTTGGGAGATTGTTTGGATTTTTTAATTGAAACATCTAGAATAGACCAAAAGCATTGTTGCTAAAGAATAAACAAAACACTCCCTCAGTGCTTAATATATCTCCTTTTAAAAGGAAGAACTCCACAAATTAGTTATGACCAGTCACTGGACTTACATTTCCATTTGGTACAGTAATCTTTTAAAATGCCAGCTTCAGAGAGTGAAATACCAAAATCTTATTGACTACAAAGAAGCATATATTTCTGTAAGTATAGTAAGCCATGAAAACTGCAGACATTATTGTCTGATTTTTACTGTTTAATTAGATTCCCAAAGGTTTAGTCCTAATATTATTCCTTGTTAAGTGGCCCAATATGAAGCAAAAATAATTAATTTTATTGTAATAACCAAATGCATGCTGATAATTTCTTAAATGTTCTGTATGATTTTTTAAACAAATTTCAGTTATCAAAATGCTTAAAATGTGAATACACATATTCCCATTAACAAACATAAACCCCAAAATGACTATGAAGTATTTTAAAAGAAAATTAATTCCCCTGATTTATAGTACTCTATATGATTTTCATTTTCCTAATGCACCTTTTTTACCTAATTCCTTAATGAATAAATAACATTAAATTTATTTGAAAGATTTCCTGCCTTATAGGATAATGTTGCAGAATATAAATGAAGTTACTGTTTTAGAAAATATTTTCCTCTTACAGAACATGTAATCATCATGGTTTTTACTGTTATTTATATATATTTCTACATAGCACAGTTTCTGACTGAGTCTCAGTGTCTGATCAGTGAAATAAGTTGTATTGCTCCTACTGAACTGAGAACACTCTTTCAAATTTAAAAATAAATAAATAACCAAACAAAAACCAAACCCAAACAAAATAAATAAACCAACAGCACCAGTCAAAACTATTCTCTATCAAGTTGAATTGTTGAATTTGTTTTATAGTACACTGGTAAATATTGTTAGTGTCAATAACTGAATGACAAATTTAAGTGTAAAAAGTTGTAGTGCAATTTTAAAATATAATTGGGCAAAAACTTTCAAGGAAGGACAAATTCTAGAATAAGATCCTTAGATAATGTAAACCAGCACAGATGGATTGACTGGAAAAGCACTATGTCATTCAACATCACTATGAACCTAATCATGTATCTTAGGAAGAATATCACAAACTCATCCAGGCAATGACTATAGCTAGGATTAACAGACAAGCTTCCACTAATTTGAAGTTAATTACTTAGGTTTAGCATGAGAAAGATCTAATACATTCTTTTTCTAAACAGTGTTCTACAATTTACTGCTCTGATTCTTTCATTTTGTACCAACATAAATCACTGACCTGAACAGAAAGCTGGGAGGTTCAGATCTAAAATATACTACAAGTGACCTTATTTCAATATTTGATCCGTAAATTGTAGTTGTGAATAACTACATCTAAGAAACTTTATGAAGTACATACAGATTTCATATAATCTATGGTATAAAAATAAAAACACACTAACATAAATCAACTTGGCACTAAACTATCAAGGACATCATTTCTCAAGCAATCTCCATAGTTTATATTGACTGATGATGGAGAACTGACTGAAAAAACAGGTAGGAATAGAATATTTGATTGCTCTTCAAGTAAAATAACTGCTTTATTCAAGGTTTTATAATAAGAATGCTGAAGCAGGACTTAAAATATTTGCTTACATGCCTAAAAAGAAGGTAAAAGTCATAAAATTGACCATTGTGAGCTACAAGATGCAGATTTTCTTGTAAATGTTTTGTGCTTACTAGTGCAATTATTTTTATTATGGACTTTCCAGTAAGTCATGTCCTAACTGTGCACTTTTTAAATAGCAGCGTAAATATAAGTTGACTGTTACAGCTGATATATACCAGATATTTCAATCAGCTCAGGAGAAGGACAAAAGCCCAAAAGCAAGTGCAATTATAAAGTAACCCTTAATAAATTCATCGAGATTATTACCTACTAAGTGTGTATATGCACACAAATCAGCATTTTAATAGAAGTGTTTGAAATTCAGTATCAGTCACCTTATGACAAAAAACACACTTTAAAGTAATAGTTATTTTTACATTCAGAGAAATGTGACCTTAACTTGAAATATTTTACTGGAGATACAGAAAGAACAAAATGTGAAGATGACACACTCTTCCAAAGCTGAAGTAGTTCTGCATCTTTTGAAGAAAGCTTGATAAGCTTTACTCAATAAACTTCTGTAGGGTAAGTAATCAGTTAAATACATATGTTCACAAACAAGCCCTTATTTACAGGACTGATTATGATGATCTATTGTGAAAACAAGCACCACTCATTTGCTGGTGAGTTTTCAGCAGAACAAGTGAGCAGTTTCTGTTTCAGTATTTTTTGTATTTCAATATCAGGAACAAGCTGTTGACCTGTTAACATATTTATCTTTCCTTTTAAATTCCTACCTAAGAAAGTGAGTTCAGTATGTGGCAATAAACCTCAAAACCTGGGAAGAAACCAAAAATCCCTACTCGATCCATTTTCATTTCCTCCATATTCCTAATGCCATGAAAGACACGGTTCCTCTAGCCTTTTGCCATATAAAAGTTAACCAGCCTAAGCCATGCTTTTCTAATCCTTGCTATTTTTTCATGCAGTTTCCCAGAAACTTAGAAAAGCTAAGACTTTCCAGAAAGGACCAGAAAAAATAAAATTCAAACATAGTCTTTCAGGTAGGTAGGCAATAATTTTTCAATTTCAGCTATTAAAAGAAAAAAAAAAAAAAAAAAAAGAAAAGAGAGGAAGTGAGGGAAGTGATCAAATGATTCAAGGTGCTAAAGTTTAAATAAATAAATATTGTCCTTTCAAAATTATTTTGCCCACCCATAAAACATTACTTTTTCTGTTCATCTGTAAAAATATAGTATGGATCATTTAGTCCCTTAAGAATGAGCTACACACATTGAAACCAGAGAGAGTGTTTATATAATTAGGAAATATCAGAGAAGCACAGTTAAATATTAAGATAGAGGAAAAAAAAAAAAAAAAGAAAAAAAGAGAAGAAGAAAGAAGAAGAAAGGAAAAAAAAAAAAGAAAAAAAGGAAAAGAAAAAGAAAAAGGAAAAGAGAAAAAAAAAAAGCTGCTTTGTGGTTTTAATACCTTTTAATTTAATACCTTTTAATTAAATGAGTAATACATTTTTTTCATTTCTGTTTAGTGTTTTACATAGTATTATAATACCATCTAGTTTATCCAGAGCTAGCTCAGCTCGACTAATTAAAATAATGATCATTACGTGTTTGTTTGGTACTCTTTGCATTACTGAAATTTTTGGCTGTGAAGACACTATAAAAACCTAAGACAATTATTACTGTATAATAAAGGAGCTAAAAGACTCGGGGGGGTGAGAGGGAAGAACAAATTATAAGTATTACTATGACAGAGGTCTTTGATTTTCCATATTCCAATTCAGATGTGACAGCACAATGCCATTATGTTATCATATTGTTTAATCTTTCCACATACATTACGGCATAATATTCTAAAAGGCTTATTTGGGAAACATTAATTTGCCTTGCAGATTGAGGAGTATGGAAATGAGGCACCTTCTAGTTTTTCTTTTGCATTGACAGAACTTCTAGTAATTGTTCCTCTAGAAGAGATTAAAGAGGATGAAGGTTAAAACTCAGAAACAGACAAGGTAAATATATTAAGTAGGGGACAAAGACCTGCTATTATTTGCAATGACTACAAAATAGTTGGTTTATTTTTTCTAAATCGAGAGGATTTTCTCTTATACTAAATAAATAAATAAATACATCTCCAATATTTGAGTTTAGAAAAATCTCTTTTTCTCTGGTTTCTTATCTCCAGTGACAGAAACCATTTCATTCAGCAACCACATTTAAATAGGATGCATTACTTGAACTTTGCATCACTTCAAAAGACAAGTAGCAGTCAGTAAGAAGCGAGTTATACTTCTCAGCATCCAGTCTATCGAGCAATTGTGTGAAAATCATTTTACAAGGCTATTGGTGTTCCAAACGCTGGGTGAAAGGATCTGGGGATATTCCAGAAAGCCCACACGGATGAAAGCTTTCTTAACCTACATTAAATCTTGATAATGCAATAATGAGTCTTTTAAAAGGATAATTCTAATTCCCCTATCTAGTGCAATAAAGACTGTATACAGCTAATCTGCTTTGCCCTTTCAATTAAACTCGTCCAAGACGTTCTATGTAGTCAGCACCCTGAATTGAGTCATTAAAATTCTCGTTCTGTAAGAGTTGTGTGCAGTGCAGTGTTTCTAAATTCCATTAGATCCAAACGGTCTTTATCGCCCCATGACCACTGTGACTTCAATCAGCCAATTTAATTACCTTACAAAATTGTCAGCAGAAGCAGCAAAGAAAAACAGGAAGGGTCTGACGTTATCAGATTGAAATCTTCCTTTGTGCTGTTTAATCTAGACCAGTCAATAACAATGCTTCTCACCTCCTTGCTGCTGCCTTCCCGAGGCTCTTAACCTTACTCTTCTTTCAAAGATTTCTGTTGATGTTTTTAAGACTGATTTTAACTTCTCTCTTCGTGGATGTTAACATATATTGAAAGCTTACTGTCTTTGGCAGTAAAATTTTCATTGGCTTTAAATACTGGAATTACCAAACCACGGACCTCCGAGGGCTGCCATAGCAAGTGTTTATTTTGAAGATTTTCATGACACCCTTAATCTGAAAACAGACTGCCTTCCCCACTAAACCTGTATAGGTACATTTTCTCATTTCTTTCTTAAATATAAGAAGAAAGGTTACCTCCTTACCACTAAAAGGATGTCAGTGTAAAATCCAAAGGAAAAAAAGTGCACAACCAAGAGAGCTAACGAAGGTCCAGTCTAAGAAAACTCTACATGTTTACCCAGCAGATACTTTTCACTTAAACTCTTGTCTCATACCCTTTTGCACAGAGCTAGCTCTCACTGATGCTCCATGACTTGGATGGCTTTAAATGCTGCTATATTATAATGGTCATCTGAATTCCAGAAACGTGTTGTTCTACGTCCGCTGGCAACTACACGAGTAGTGGATGCGATAAGATGGTCTCTTCTCTAGTTTTGCCACACTTAGTCTCATAAAAACAATGATATGGAGATAAACTAAGTCTGTTTAAGTCAAAGGACCTCAGCTAAAAAGTATGCCAGTTGAAACTCGTGCTAAATGTTCATGGAGGAAGACTCCAGCGTATAGAAATTCCCCTCTATGGGATCTCACAATGGAGTTGAGAAATGAAGTTGCCTTTTTTTTTTTTTTTTTTTTTTCCCCAGTTCCAAAGATTACGTGATCATAAACAGCTTTGTTTTGCTGCTATTATTATTAATATGGAGGGCAACGGGAGAGTGCTAGGTTTTGTAAGTTTGGTGGGGTTTTTTTAATTACTATTTTGTATTTTTTAAAAGTAGTAGGAAAACCGGTAAGAGTTCAAAACTCTCCCTTGGTTCCTTGAAAAGCGTTTCCATCTCTGTCCTGGCTTTCTTTTGCTTTCAAGATGGAAGACACCCCTCCACCCACCCCCTTCCCTTATAGTTCATTGTAATCCACAACATTCAGCTCCCTTTCCCACCTGCTTGATTTCAGGCAACTCTAAAAAAACAAATATTTGAGATTACAGACAACGACCTCTGTTTTTCTTTACCCTTCTTTTCAAATGTGCCGAAGAAAACACATTATCTCTCAAAGTGGGGAAACATTTATCAGGCCACTGAGCCCCCTGCGGCGGAGGTCTTTCACCACACTTTCACGACTGAGTTACCTGAGACACAATGAGAAAATGTAATGTTCAAACCGCTTTCATCTTCCAGTCACTGGGTCTCTCTTCACACATTGCTGAAGGAAACACGAATTGCTCACGGCAGCAGAGACAAGGCCCGAAACGGGCAATTTAAATAAAGAAGGGTATTTTAGAGTGCTCCGGATTTCAAAGAGCTAGTATTCATGCCCCGTGTATGGAACAGGTAAGAAAATGAGTTTTAAACCACCCCGGGCTCTTACTGCCTTGGGCAAGGGAAGAAGCACCGGTGTGAAAACACGGGTGAGCAGTTAACGATGGCTAACAGCTTTTAATGGCTTGTTAATTCTGCCTTAGTGCTTAATTCAGGCGAAGTACTGGGATGCCCCAGGGGAAGTAAAGACAAAAGCGAGAGGGGCCTACAAGTAGGTGGTGGGGTGGAGGCTGAGGCCGGCCCCAGGCCGCCCGCCGTGCCCGGCGGTCGGGCGTGGAGAGGCGAGCGGCTCGGCTGTAGATCTGCCGAGCTAACGGGTGCTTCTGAGGGAGCCGCTGCCCTGGGTCTTCTCTGACACAGGAGCAGTGAATCGGAAAAGCTACCAAACGTGATCCCCGATAACAGAACGGATCTGCCGGCGGTCACGTATTTTGGCTTTTGTACGGTGCCAAGTGATAAGGAAAAGGTTTCCATCACACTTAGTACAGCGGAGAGACAAATACTAGGCTGCTGTTTTTCCTCCCTCGTCAAACTGGGATCTGTCTTTTCATCCGCAGCAATGGTGTAGGACTGTTCTTGTTTGACACCATCGAATACCGTGGGCACAAGTTTCACCCTCGGTGTTTTCTGGGCTTGCTTATGGGGGAAGCTATTTAGAAAAGCAAGGGAGGGACCTTGGCTGCATGCCTGATGAAGCAAGGTGTCATTTAGGAAGGGCGCCTGGTATGATGCCCAAATACCACGTTGTTCTACTCCAGCAGCAGCAGCAGCAGCAGGCGGGCGTACAGATGCCTGAGTGTCGCTGGGGAGGGAATTGTGCCATGGCACCAGCCTCTCCCAGCGTTTGCTCCGTAAGGCACAGGCAAAAATAACCCCACAGATTTTACAGATAACCCAGGCGACTCTATGGGGTTCATAAAAGGTAGCTTGAGAAAGAGAGAAAGGACATACTGGCTAGTCCCAACAATTAGAGGAGCCGTGGGAAGGACAACGCGAATCCATGGTGGTTAATTTGCACAGGAGGAATGAGGGGGCTGGAGTTCTGGCAAGCTTCAAGCTCTCCCCTGTTGCCATAGCGCTGCTGGCTGAGGAAGAAGAGCGGGGGCTGGCAGGCTGCCTTCTGGAGGGAACCTCCTCAGCTCTTGTTTCTCCTTGGGAAAGACTCCACGGGAAGACACCGGCATCCCGTCCTCCTGGTCGCAAGGACATCCCGAAAGGACAGATAGCAAGAGAACCCAGAGTGGGGCTATGGGGTATTCCTCCCTTTGAAATAACCAAAGCTTTTCAACAGCTCATTCCCTGCTCCTTCCCTCCTCACCACCTCCCACCTCCCCACCCTCCTTCATCCCCCTCAATGCCCTACAGAGAGGTATTTATATCAGCCTCTGGGGAAGAAGTAGTTCCCTCGCGGTCGGAGTCATTCCATACCTGGACTAGCTGAAATCCAGACTCCCTGAAACAGTTGTGCAACAGGCCCAGCTGAGCAGGGCAAAAGCCTTCCTTGCGCTCTTTTACGTCTAACATTTTCCATACTAAAATAAACTTACCAACGGCTCCCTACTTACTTCTAAGACTCACAGATGGGTTGTCGACAGTTCTTTTGAAAGACAAGAAAAAGAATGCGGTGATTCAGAAGCGGACTCCTACTTCGCTGCTACAAACAACGGAGTGAGCACAACCCGTTAACCGACTGTGGGACCGGGAGGCAGTTGGGAAGTTAGCTTAGGGAAATGGTCGCATGCGCGACCATGCAACTGGGCGCCGGAGTCCCGCTGCACCACCCTTCAGTCTCGGGGTTATTTACTATTCTAAGCATAGTCAAAGCCTTGCCCTCCAGGGCTATCTCCATAAGTACACTGGACTAACAATTCAGAGACAATGTTAATTCTAAGGAGGCAAGCCCACCTATTCCTAATCATGTGGCCGGGAAGATGTTTGTTTACATAGCTACCCTTGAAAGTGATTTAGACTCCTTGAAACCAATCCTCGGCACTGTTTATAAATTCCGGTTCGTGGAAGGACGAACAGTCGGACAGTTCCAGATTATAGTCAGTCCTAGCACTAGGTTCACGGCTGTGGTTATGCACAAGACTGAATGCAAAATAAACCCCGCAATGATATACGGACCCGTTTAGCCATGGCCAAAGAAACAAGCGTTCCTGAAAACGGTTGCTAAGAGCAACGTGACTTAAGCACCACCTTTAGACCAGATGGAAGCAGAAAATAAGTACTACTAGGAATTCAACACACGAGACCTGTAACAGCCTGGTGCCTTTTTAATCATTACCCATCTTCCCCTCCACATAAAAGTGTGTGCGGGAGTGGAATTTAAACAAAATTAGAAACCAAAGCACTGCTCCTAGGCGAAGACAGGAGCTTTCAGTGTCCCACAGAAATGGATACAGCGGCTGCTAGGGCTCACGGCGACCAGCGCGAATTAGGGAGATTGGCGCTTTCTCCATGCTGTCGGTAGGCAAGGAGGATTCGGCTTCTCTGGGGAAGCAACTTTTGGCTTGCC
>WUAM01000261.1:56304-78460 GCA_024336885.1 Actenoides hombroni
GAGGCAAGCGGCGGCCGAGCGAGGGAGGGGGGGAAGGAGGGAGGGAGGGAGGGAGGGAGGGAGGAAGGAAGGAAGGAAGGAGGGATGGAGGGAAGGAGGGAGGGATGGAGGGAAAGAGGGAGATCCGCCTCCCGTCGGGAGCGCTGCACAGCGCCCTTTAAAGGAGCAGAAAACCGCTTTCTCCACGGCCGCCGCTCTCGGCTCCCCGCAACGCCAAGCGTCGCCGCCGCTGCTGCTCGCCCGCCCCGCTAGCCACAGGCGGCCGCAGGGCTTCGCGAACGGCCGGTGAAGCAGGAGCGCTTCCGCCTCTCCTTCCCCCCGCCGTCTCCCGAGTGGCCCGAGCTCGCCGGGCGGGGAGTTTTCAGGGCGTTAAAAGTCCGAGCTCCTAATCAGGATCCCCAACCCTGTTTTGTAAACACGGAGGGTGTGGGAGCTTGGAACCTTCCGCATGCAAAACGGCACTTAGTGACCTCTGTGCCTCCCCATGTTGCCCCGTGGGTGCGGAGATGAGCGGAACCACCCTACTACAGCCTGCGAGGGTGCTAGAAAAAGTGCAAGTGCCTTCGGCTGCTTTTCAACTCCGTCCTCGTGACGAAGCCCGCCTGTCCCCGCTCTTTCCTTGGACTAGCGGGGACTGAGCTTGGGCACTTCTCCACCTCATCCAGGCTGGAAAGGAGTCCGGGAGAGGGGTGTGTATGTGTGTGTGTGTGTGTGTGTGTGTGTGTGAAAGGAGAGCGAGCGCTCTCCGTAGAAGCCGCGAACGTCTCTGCCCCCCACCCCAGCTGATTCTCTCCTAAGTGGCAACGCTGCAGAAGGTAGGCTCTTCTCATAGAACCAAGGCCTCCCTAATGAGCTAGGGTGTGAAATGTAAACCCACCACCACCACCTTCCATTCCCCTCTCGTCCAGACATACTCGTCCCCGCAGGCGTCTGCCTGTTTGCCCCTTCTCCCGATTTTGTATCGCGGCTCAGACATGCCTTGAAACGCTGCAGGATTTCCCCTGTGCCTCCCCTCCACCCCGCAGCCTTCCCGAGGTCTCATCTCCGGGCAGACGTGCTATGCAGTTTGACAGGAAAATTCCCGTCCCCTTGCCTTTCCCTCACGGAAAATTCCCGTGCCCGCATCCGCGGGGGAGCGCTGCCCGCACCCCACAAAGGAGGCTCAGGCGTTGATACGCTTCATCTGATCAAGTGATCAACTAGGGAGCTCTTGGTTATCGGAGGCAGGGGGCTCGAAGAACGTTGAAGAGAGGGGACTGGGGCGGGTGGGGGTTGGTGACTGAAAAGCTTCTATAATTAAGTAAACAGCAGAGTTGTTGTGCGAAGGAAATAAATAGTCAATGATCCCATTGTAGAGCCGAGCGCAGGCGGCACAGACCGCGACGGGCTTGCCGCGACTGGGCTCTGTCCGCTGTGACTTGCAGCTTAATCGGCCCCACAGCACATCCCTTAATTACTTGCAGCGCACTTCCATGGCCGACAGAAAATTCATTAGTTAGTTCATTTGCCTGAAGCTGTAATTGAGATAAATCCTGTAAAAAAATTAATCCACTGCTAAAGCAAAGCACTTAACGCCACCTTAGGAGGTAAAGGAAGCTGGGGAGGAGGTCCGGGCCAGGAGTAAGGGAATTGTTTATGGGGCAACCAAGCGATACAACATTGTGGAAAGCTGAGCTCTGTGGGGTCCTGCAGGAGAGAAGAGAATCGCGGGGAACACCACGGGAGTGATCAAGGGATCTCCAAGATCTCCGTGAAGGCGAGACAGGCTAATGCTGCGGTTAGAGGCAAAAGGAGCAAAGCATGTGAAGTCAGATGAGCAAACATCCGTGCAAACAGTGCACAAGCACAAGTGTGCAAGCAGTCCCTCTTCTTTTTGTCACTGACTGCATTTGTGTTGTTACTATCCAAATATTTATGACCAGAGCATAACCACAGAACAAGGCAACCATAAAAACATGTCATTTAAATGTGTCTTTCTAAGATGAGAAAAAGAAAGGCAGAGAAGAAAAGGGATGTGGCTTTTCAGTCCACCACCACTCCTCCACCTCTCCCACCCCCCCATTGTAGATAGTGTAATACACTCATATAATCATCTCACCTTAACTATACTGATGCAGAATATTTTCCCTTGTTGCCTGGGTTACATTTCTGTCCAGACATGGAACCCTCAATACTTTACTCAGCCAGCAGTTTATGCAGAATCAGGTCTCCCTCAGAAAGGAAAGAGGTTCCCAATGTCATCAGTGTTGTTATCAACACATATCACTTGGAATATTTAGGGATTTTGCATATGTCTTATTCAAATGAAGAAAGTTAGTGCAGGAAAGTTTGAACAACAAGCCTAAGATCACACTGCAAGTGGTGGGAAGACACTATGAAATTCTCTTTTCTCAGGCTTTGACTACTGCAAAATCCCTAATTTCAATACTGACAAAGTTTCTTGTTATGTTTCTCCCAAGTTACACTGTGGGAACTTTGAACTTTATCAGTATTGACCACCAGAGAGAAATATACAGAAATGCACAGGCCCAGTTTGTCAATATTCAAAATAAGGTGTACCTTTGTCACACAAGGTTTTGGACTCTTACAAGAAAACAAACAGGCAAGCAAACAAACTTATTTTCTTGCTTGCTTTTTTTTTTTTTTTTTTTATTGCTGATTATTTTTATTGACATTTTAAACTTTCTTAGCTAAGAATATATGTGTCATATTTCACAAGATATTTAAAATGTTTTGTAACTGTCAATAAGAATTTTACCCCATTAAAAAGTAAAAAAAAATTGCAAAGATATTAGTAAGAATAGCTTTTGGGTTTGTTTGGTTTTCCCAGCATTATTTCTAAATAAATAGAATTAAATAGAATCATAGAATGGTTTGGGTCAGAAGGAACCTCTAAAGGTCATCTAGTTTGACCCCCCTGCAGTGAGCAGGGACATCCTCAACTAGATTAGGTTGCTCAGAGCCTCCTCAAGCCTCACCTTGAATATCTCCAGGGATGGGGCCTCAACTACCTCCCTGGGCAACCTGTTCCAGTGTTCCACCACCCTCATGGTATCTGGGTTTATCATTTTCCCACTCTATTAGGTGCATTTACACCTCAAAGTTAGAAGTAATGTAAACCTGTAGCTTAATTGCTTTAAGCCTTCCAAAATGAAATTACATAAGGATGACAAATAAATTCTTTTCCCACAAAAATCTATCACTAATACTCAACTCATCTGAATATTTAAGACTTTTTTTTTTTTTTTTCCCACTTATCTTTAACTTTAGGTCAGCTATGATAATGTAAATACTGACAGAATTTAAGAGCTTTCAAAAGAGTTTCCATGAAATTTTTTGAAAATGCCAGATTTACAAAGACCCCAACCAAAATAATCTCTCAGGGATTCTGGATGCTAAGGTTTAATAGCTTTAAAAAAAATATGTCCAAATTAATGACCCAAATCTGACTACTGACACTTGTTCAAGAAGAACAGTTCACAGCTTGTGTCCTGCCACAGAAAACACTGAAGCAACCTTTTTGTTTTTCAGATTGCAACTGAATATTTTGTTCTTCCTGTCAGCCATTGGTTTAGGTTTTATCGTCTTGCAGTTGTGAACAACACTGGCTGGTCTTTCAGGAAACCTGTGTCTTACTGCTACAGCATAAGGACTTCTGGCAGAGCTCATGGGCAAAGAAAGAATTGTTGTCATTAGTTTGGCCGAGGAAAATCCTCCCAAGTTTTGTTTCTTCACAGCTTTTAATGATGACCTTGTATACTCATATTCCTGGTCAAGCTGACTGCATGTATCAAATCTTGTTCCCTCAAACAGAAGAATTGTTCAAATCAGGATGGAATAAATCCCCAAAATATCTTTGTCTAGAAGAAATAAATCCCCGTTCTTGTATTATCCACTTGAGGGAGACAATGAGCCATAGGTTACATCCGTATGTCAGTTTGATGGATCACAAAACTGAACTTTTAATTGATGATGGATTTGTATCCATTGCGTGTTAATGTTAATTTTAAAAGTACTTGCCTCTGTAACACAGAAGGCATGAACTTTCTCATAGCAATTAGTTGATCTGTATATCTGACAGTTTTCTTCTCTGTCCTTACTGTCTAGCAAGGTCAGATCATCTGATGACTTTCACTGATAGGTCTTTGACAGGAATGTCTAGACTCTTTTCAGATGATATCCCAGGACTCTAGAATTAATATCTCGCATTTGAACAACCTGGCCTATTTCAAGACTTACATGTTGACTCACTTTAAGAGGTACACTAAAGTGTATTACATTACTAAGAGGCCTAAAATATAACGCTACAAAGCACCATAAAAGAATAAAAACTTTCTCTGAGTGTGAATATCTTTGAATATAGAACTATGGCTTGGACATTTTCTTTTGTTTTATTTGGTGCCAGCCACAACACAGTGTACAATATTCTCCAATAGACTGCCATATTTTGCAGTCTTCCCATGAAGGAAAGCAGCTAATCCTGAAAACCAATTCTAAGCACATGAAGGACAAGAAAATGATTAGGAGCAATCAGCATAGATTCACTAAGGGAGAAATCATATCTGACCAACTTGATAAACTTTTAAAATTAAGTGACTGGCTTGGTGGATGAGGGAAGAACAGGGACTATTTCTTACCTTAATGTCAGTAAGGATTTCAATACTGTTTCCCATGAGATACTCATAAAGAACCTGTTGATGTATGGGCTAAATGAGCCAACATGAAAACTGTCTCAATGGCTGGGCTCAGAGGATGGTGATCAGCTTTATGAAGTCTAGTTGGAGGTCAGTAACTAGCAGTGTCAATATTGCATCCAGGGGGCAATACCGCATTAATGGTTCAACATCTTTACTAAGGATCTGGATGATGGGGTAGAATGTACCCTCAGCAAATTTGCTGATGACACCAAGCTGGGAGGAGTGCCTGATACACCAGAGGATTGTATTGCCATCCAATGGGACCTGGACAGGCTGGAGAAATGGCCTGACAAGAACCTCAAGAAGTTCAACAATGGCAAGTACTAAGTCCTGCACCTGGGGAGGAACAACTCCATGTACCAGAACAGACTGGTGTCCAGCCAGCTGTGAAACAGCTTGGCAGAAAAAGATCCAGGGGTCCTCGTGGATACCAAGCTGAACATGAGCTAGCAATGTGCCATTGTGGCAAAGAATGTTGATGCTATCCTGGGCTGTATTAGAAGTATTCCAAGTGCCTAATCTTGAAGTAATAATATAGAAATTCATAGGTGATATTTTATGTTCAATATACACCTGAGAGTAAGCCTCCATCCTCATATATGCAGCCATTTAAACCAGGTAATCCATCATATAGTCTGATGAATTACAATTAATCTCATTCCTTTTCCTGGGATTTGGAAATTGACGTGAATCCATTGTCAAGATTCAGATATAAGGCACAACATACCACATACTAGTTGTGGTGACAGGCACACAGTACCTTAGCCCTCAGTATGAGCTACTTATTAGGACAGTAGTTAAAGGGTGCTCCATTGACTTCAAATTCTCAGAATAGAAAATTAAAGTTTACTAGTGTGTAGAGAATTACAAGATCTGTGCAGTGTTTAAATCTCTTTGAGGTTTTTTGGAAAGTGAATTTCACCTAAAGCAAGCCTACGCTTCTAATCTACCTTGAAATTATTTGAGTTAGACTATACAAAGTGTATTTGGTCCATTTCAGGGGAGGCAAGGAAATTGCTCCACTATTCAAACCTAAGCAGTTTATCAGATACGGAAAGCCATTTCTAGTACGTGAAAATACTCCCTGGGGCATATTCCTCTACAATATGCATTTTAAGTAGGTAGGAAGTCACATACCCTGGCATTATATTATGAAAGAGAATAATGACCTACTTTAGCAATGATAACCATAAGTGAAGTAATGGGGCCACAAATAACATGTAAAAATAAACACCTTAATTAAGTAATTCAAACTCTTATTTACTTTTCATATTTTAAGCATTTATAAGCAACTTTACTTCCTTAATTTCTTTGCTATCTCATTATCTGGGAAGAAGTAGCAAGTTTCACTTCAGTTTGAGTTTTTAGAGGAACAGAAGTCTTAGGTTCTGGGAGAATGACGTAAGCACTCTAGTCAGCACAATTCAAATACATCTTAAATACCTTGCCAAATTAGGATCTGACAGAGCGATCATTTTAGGCTGTGCAAGGACCCTCTTTCTCTGTAGGGTATATTAGTACCAATACACAGGCTGAGAAATGATGATGACATTTCAGTGATGAAGACTGCTTAACATCCCAGGTCTGGACAGCCCTGAAAATTATCTTGTTAGCTTAATTTCGATGTATTGTTGAAATCCATTGTTCATAAAAATCTTCTAGAAGTAAGAGACAAAGGAGGGCTTATTTTTCATTGTTTGAGATTGTTGAAACTTGAATTTTAAAGTTGTTCTGAGAGAAAAGGCTTTTGGGCATATTATTCTGTGAGATAGGGCTGGACAAGTAAGAGATGATGAAACCAGGACTGTGAAGAGCAGAACCTGAACAAGGTGAAAATCAGGAAGGATGAGTGAAACAGGACCCTGGCTGTGAGGAAGAAAGGAACGGAAGAGAAGTCTCAAAAAGGAAATACAATATTTTAAACTTACTGAAATTGCTTGAAAGCTGAGTGAATACACTGTGCTAGGATAACTGCCAGAAGGAGTGACGTCTTTCTGAAGATGAAAAGAACCACACAAGCTATTCTTGGATAATTTAGGAGAGTTTGAGTCTCTTTAATGCTATGTATAATATGAAGCAGCTTTATGAAAGCATTTTAAACTCACAGTTTGCAATCATTCTAATTAGTTATAATTTTATTCCTAATTTGGCTTGTTTCTATGTCTATAAATGATGAAAACTGAGGCCTTGAGAACACAGAGGATCAGGCTTACCGTGAGTCTTTATCAAAACCAGTGTCCAGTCTAAAGATAAGCTGAGAAATTTTCCAGTCTCAGAGGTTTGCCAAGAAAAAAACAAAACAAAACAAACATAAAACATTGTCGAGCCCCTTCACTTTCAGAATGTATTTTTTTTTTTTCTCCTAACAGTTAAGAGGCACTAGTCTGGTATCTCTTGATACAAAAGAGAAGAGATACATCTCCTTTTTCCCTCCTTACCATGCTCTTTTAGAAGTCCTTCAGGAAGAATATCTAAATCAAATGAAAATTATTCTCTCAACAGAATGAATTATTATTGAACAGTGAGAAGGAGGAGATAAGCACATCATATCAAGATTTAATTTAAAGTCAAATGCTTTGCTGTTTTTGTTTCTTCCTTAAAGTATTGACTTGACGTCAATCCAAGAAAGGAGAACTAGAATTATTGATACTCCCATCTTTCATGTTTTAGTAACGAGTCTTTTACAACTGGAAAACAAAAAAAAAAAAAACCAAACCCCAAACAAAATAAACAAACAAACCCCACAAAAAAACCCCACAAACAAAACCCCAACCAAACTAAAACAAACCAAAACCAAAACTAAAATAACAAAAACAACAAACAAAACCCCGACAAAAGGACAGGAGCAATTCTAAAAGCTGAGGGAATTGAGGTGAAGTACAAAAAAAATCAAGTGAAAGCTAGCTCTTATTAACAGCAATTTATTATACACATGTCTGTAGCTTAAATAACTGGAACACATACGAACAAACACAGTAACTCTTAGCTTTCCACTTTTAACCAGAGTTGGGAACATTTGCACAAGAACGTTTTCATGTAACTTCCTACATTTTACAGTAGATAGCACTGTGAGTCAGATGATTAAATGAAATTCAGAACTTTGAGCAGTAGGTCTCACAGGCAAAAAAAAGGAGCTAATGATTTCATATAGACTTCTCTATATAGCAGGTAAAAGGTGTCTTGCAATAGTCTAACCAGCTGGTCTATAACATCCAAAGGAGCAGAATAATCTTGGTCTAAATCACTTAGATGATATCTGAAATCTGAGGCATCCACATACCTGTAACTAATAGGAGGACCTGCCCAGTCAATTACCTAAAGAACCAATTGATGTTGGTGTTATTTACTGTCTTATTTGTAAACAGACCTTGTAGGCAATATTACCTGTTATTTCATGACAACTGCAGGTTTGGGAAACATGTATTTCAAATTATTACTTTTTTCCCCTACAATTTTAGTTTAGGAAAACCATACATAAACCTCTACAAGGGAATAATAATTTGAAGTATCTGCAATTGTAGCCATTCAGAACCCAAAAATACTTTTAAGAAGAGTTTCTTCACATTCTAAATCACCTCTTTTGAAACCACAGCACTGAAATGTTTTGCTATTACATTATGAAAGAGCAGTGCTGACTTTTATTTCCTAAAACCTAGTTTTACTAATACTGCAATATACACAACATTGACAAATCTGGCTAAAACAGTGCAGTGTTTTTTTTTCCAAAAAACATTTCTAACCTTGCACTTTGAGATGCAATTCTATAGTTAGAGTCCTGAAAAATGGAAATCTCTTGTAAGTCTATCCATAATTCATGTCAATCTAGTTCAAAACCAGAGGTTTTGCTTGCCATTTCCCCTAGAGTGTTCATCTTATCCTTTCGTGCTTATCATGAAATAAAGAAACATCAATTCATGAATTACTTAGGATATTAACAAATTAAATAGAAAACTCTCAACTCTTTAGTTATGAAGTAGGTAGTCCTATGCAATTTAAGAAACAGAAAAATAATAGCAATGATATAGCAGAAGCTACTTCTTCTGAAAGCAAAAAAAGATGATAGAAGCCTAGAAGTCTTGACTGATGTTATTCATAAACCCTCATTTGTCTCAGAATCTCTCCCAAACTACTTATCTCTGTTATTACAAAAACAGATTTTCATCAAATATTTAATGACCAAACTCCTAGAATAACTTGTTCTTGTTTTGTACTTTGGTCAAAGGATTATGGCCCAGCATTTACCAACAGTTAAACAACATAACCGAACTGCAAGCAATCTTCACTTTGGTATGGAGATATGGTGTTATTTCCACTTCATTGGCAAAAACATTAACTTCAGTAGCAAAAGCTGAAATTAATTCATCTTTTATGATATTTTTGCTTATTTGCTGTGTTGGATTTGTGTCTGGAGGGATTTTGATAATGGGGAAAGGAGCTACTGTCATGGCTCCTGTAAGAAGCTTGGAGAACCTCCCCCATCTCCAAATTGGACCCACCTACTGCCAAGGCCAAGCCAATCAACACCTCTGTGGTAACATATTTAAATATGTTGTGGAAAAACTTTTGGGCAAGTTACTTTATTTTGGGAGCAGTTTTATTTTGGAGAGGAGTAGGATGTGAAAGAGACAATGATTTGGACACCAAGGTCAATGAGGAAGGAGAGAGGAGCAGCCTTTCCCCTTCAGCTACTGGTGAGACAGCAGGCTGACCCCCTGCAGCCTATGGAGATCAGCAGCGGAGCAGAATCCCACTTGCATCCCATGGAGGACCCCATGCCAGAGCAGGGCTCTGATCTCAAAGAAGTCCATAACTCCGAGGGAAGTCTGTACTGGAGCAGTCTGTTGCTGGAAGGATTATAGTCCATGGAAGAGACCCACACTAGTTGTGGAAGTTTGTGGAAGACTGTCACATGTGGGGAGGACATCATGTTACAACAGGGGAGGACTGTGAGGAATTTTCCCCATCAGGAGGAAGAAGCAGCAGAAACAACATGAAACAGACTGACTGCAACCCCTATTCCCTCCCCTGCTGTGCTGCTGGAGGGGAGGAAGTAGAGAATTTAGAACAGAGCTGAGACCAAGAAGAAGGGATAGGTGAGGGTGAAAATGTTTGTAAGATTCAGTTGTTTCTCTCACTGTCCTACTCTGATTCAATTGGTATATTGGTGGTGGTTTTGTTGTTTAAATTAAATTGATTTTGTTTCCCCAAGTTGAGTCTGTCTTTTGCCCCTGACCATAATCGGTGAGTGAGCCCTCCTTGTCTTTTCTCTCAATCCTCGAGTTTTTTTGTTGTATTTTCTCCACCCTATCCCAATGGAGACGGTTAGGAGTGAGTTGGGTCACATGGTGCTTAGTGCTGGCTGGCTGGGCCTAAACCATGACATTTGCATATTATCTTTGGCTTACTTATTCTGTCATACATTTGATGGTTCAGGTGCATCTCTTTTTCCCTAAGTGTGTATTTGGCCCTTAACATCTCAGTCCTTGGCTTTTAAATGCTAAAGATGATAATTGTGAATAAATATTCCAAAGGGAACAGAGAAACCCACACAAAACTAATTCCATGTCTCCTTCCAAATTTATCCCTAAATCTCAGGAGATAAATAGCTAATATATTAGTCTATGAACAGTTTGATTAAATGAAGGTTTCTTCTTGTTCTATAAGACAGTAATAAGAGATAAGTAATAAATTTTACTAATGTACCTGGGCTGGACCATCATCAAAGACAGATGAATAAAAGTTACCTGTTTTCCATAATGAGAGCTGTGAAACTTTGTATTTTATATGTGTGCTTGAAAATAAATGCTATCTGGAAGTGATTTCACTGACACTGACAGCCCCAATGCAGGCAAGAGGTTAGAAGGAGAAATTTTTCATTATGCTTACTAATATTTCAGAAAGGTACCTATCCACCTTTATTCCGATTTGTATTTCTGTTGAAGTTCTAGTATTTAATACACTCTAAGAATTTTCAGCCACTTTGGGACTGGGAGGAGACAATAAATGCCAGGAGTATGAATGAAGGAAAAATTACTTACACCAATGATCATAGAATCATAGAATCATTTAGGATGGAAAACACCTTTAAAATCATCAGGTCCAACCATAAACCTTACACTGCCAAGTTCACCACTAAACCATGTCCCTAAGCATCATGTCAAAACATCTTTTGGCATAAGTACCAGTAATCCATCTCTTCTGGCCTCTATGACTAAATAAATAGCTGAAAACTTCACCTGCTCTTTGAGGAATCTTTCCTTCTATCCATCCCACCTGTTGCATTTCTGAAAAAATACCTTGGTCTACTGAGTTGGCTACATCAATCTGCTTCATCAGTAACCTTTTATCTATAACATAGTCAGACAGCAATAGGCAACCCATAAACATTAAGTATTTTTTCTTATAACCATTGAAGTAGAACATATAATAGGTTACCAGTCTCCCAAAGTCTTCTCTCAGAAAAGACCTTACAGTTGAACAATGCAAGTATGTTTTGGTAGAGTTAAATCAGGAAGGACTCCAGATACATAATATTATGTTTCATAGAAACACAGAATGTTGATTCATCTGTGAAATACAGGTGATTTCTGTTAATTCACCCCTCTTTTTAAATTAGAGATGATTTTTTTAAATGGCTATGAAGCTAGGTTTAACTCAGAGGAGGGAATGTCTTGTTTGATGACCTGATCCAAAGGTTGATGAAAACCGCAGGAAGGCTCCAAGACATTCTTCTATTTCTTGGAAGATAATAAAAACTTTACAACAGAGGAAGGAAGGAGGGGACAAAGACATACTATCAGTTTAGGGATGTTTCAACTCTTAGTCAGGTTCTATCAAAACTTCTACTCATTTGCACTCCTGGATTTTCCCTGAAATAAGGAGTCTGGTTTCTGACATGAAGCATACTTTATTTGTGTGCAAAACCATACACAGTTAGGAGGTGTTTCATAGATTCAGCCATGGGTTTAGATACATAACATTTAAATATTGACTTTCTCAAAGTCTGCTTTTAGTTACACAAGGACACAATTCACTGAAGTAAGTTAAGGAGATTGAATATATTAAAATGTTAAAGAATACTGCCTCCTGAATGTCTTTTTCCTCTTTCTCTTCCTTTTTATTTTCTGAGTAATTAAGTACTATGTGCAGATTTAAAGGTTTAGAATTTATAAATAGTGACATTTTCTTTTAACTGATTTGGCAAATGTGATAGGATCTAACAACCTGAGCAGGTCAACCAATCTCTCAGTCAGTGGAACACAAATATCACTGTTAAGATACCCATTTGAATCCCATTTGATCAGAACATCAAAACAAAACAACAAAAAACAAACACAACAAACCTTCACATTTATGGGATTTTGTTTTAAGCATCAAAAGTTAAGTGGGATGAGTCCCATTTACACAGCCTAAACTCTCTTAAAAGGCTTGTTAGTGAACCAATCTTCAGATTTTATCTGTCAACGTCTAAATCTATTATTAAAATACAAGCATATGGCTATATTCCAAAGATTTATAATCTGATCATAGTTCAGTAAATTTCATAGTGTAAATAACACTGCTACATTGACTATCGAAGCCACGTTTCAAAGTGCAGAGGAAAAAACAGTCTCATTCTTTCACAGTGGTTAAGCTTTTATAAAACACTTTGAAGTAAACTTCTGTAATAGGACTTCTCTGACCAAATTTAGATATCAGCATCCAGAATAGTTGTCTAGACTCCTTTATAGTCAGTCACAAAAAGTAGGCTTTCTTACAGTGAGATCTGACCCATTTACTTGACTACTTCAGGATAAAGCAACAGAAAACAGGTTTTCAAGTAAGGACTGACTGCAATAAACACTTCTACTTCTTTGAATTTTTAAGTAACTGGGAGTTTTTACTTTTAAATTAAAATTTAAAGTCAGGAATGAGAGACAGTTTGTGTTTTGTGATTCTACATTCTCCGATTTTTATATTTAAATAAATGTACATACATACAGTGTATATATGTGTATGTGTAAGTGTATAAGATAGGCTATATTTAATTCCTCCATATCTTTAAAAGGGCAGTGTAACATAGGAATTAGACTCCAAATTGTATCCTGGAATAGGATATACCACTTTTTTAGAAAATACCACTTTTCCTATGGGTGTCATCAGAACAATTACTTTCTGTACTACAGGTCATCTTTTTTTATTCCTTATTTTCTTTGTAGCGATTTGCAAAGTTCTTTAGATCTATTTTATAAGCATGCATTCCAAGTGCTTGTACAAGACATATATACAACCCTGAAAATTTTTAATCTAGTGTATAAGTTTATGCAAGCTCTCCAAATGTACCCCATCTATCTATTTAGCTACACATAAAATCTAGTCATCATCAAAGAATTTTCCCAAACATAACATTACATCTAATTACAAAATGTTTGAGAAAAACACACTGGCCTCCTTGGATCTCCTCAAACTCCAAATTACTGGTGGTGTCAGGTCAAGGAAAAGGAGTGAGCTCCTATGCCAGGGATGTTCCAAGCATATGTCATGCTAAAATCCTTAGACATGCACTGGCTGTGAATTTCAGCATTCTTAACTGCAACAGTAGGTTATCATAATGGATGAAAAGGATTTACTGGAGGAAAAAAAAAATCTTAAAATGTTTAAACTTTCATGTTGACTTCACACTGCAAAACAGGGCTAGCCAACCCAAGGTGGAACTGAAGGCTGAATTCACTGCCTATTTGCTGGCAAGAGCGCTCACTTGGTGCTACAACATGAACATGTTGGCTGTCTGAGTATGGTGGGTATTCATTAAATTCAGTCTAAAATCTCCTCATTCTGATTGATTTAGGACATACTCCAGATCTGAAAGAGGCAATAATATGCTGTAGAGAAGAAAGAAAATGAGCTTCACATAAAGCATACCTTGTCTTGGTTTTGCATTGCAAATGTCACTCTGTTACCTAGATTGAAATTGTGGAACACAATAAACTGGGAAATAACCACAATAAACTGTCTGAAGCTCTTCTCAGTAAAATTTTGCACAAATGAAAGTTATGGTCAAGAAGACCTAGGAAAGACTTACAGAAGTTTAAGTCTGATTTGAAACCAGGAAACTACTACACACTTTTCCGCAAACCTTGCAAAATGATACATTCTTGCTGAATTTAGAGAGCTCCTGGACAAAAAAAAAAAAAAAAAAAAAAAGCTTCTCTTTTCCCAAGGCTGGAACTTTAAGAGGTAAACTCAATTCAGCTAAACCAGTTGAATATTAAATAAAATGGCAACTTCACTCCTTGAAATGGTTGATTTTTCTTTTTCTTTGAGTTTTGAACCTATAGTTCTTCCCTCAGTTAGACTCTTGAAAGACTCTCATACCTGAAAATGTAAATGAATTATTTTGTCCAGACAAGGGCATTTTGTTTAACTTTAATTTTATTTTATTAAAATCTTGGGATCAAATATTTATCTTATGCAGTTGCATAGATCTTTCTGACAGAGTTACCGTGAACTAACATCTGTTCTAGAACTAACCTTGAGCCTTTTAAAGGAACAATGGAATCAATGTTTCTCTAGTACTATCACAATGTATTTTTAGTCTGTTGAATCATATTTCTAAGAAATAAAAGCTAGCGCAATACAGATTGGAAACCAAGATATTTCCTTTTTAAATGTATACACTTATACATGGTCCATTAAATTAATACTCGTAATATAATGAGCAAACTGAGTAGCTAACCCCAGTCACAACTAAAATGCTTAAAGTACAATTTAAACCAAAGCGTCCTTCTGCTTTAAGAACTATTCCATTAAATCACCACATTCTGAAGCATAACTGCATAATATATTATACTACATAGAAAGTGTAAACTATCCTGAGGAATCTCAGCAATGCAACAGCTTTTTGTTAAGATTACAGTGGCATTTCAACCAAAAAATATATCCATAGGTCACAGGACTGAAGAAAATTATTGTCATCCATCTTTCTACAGTAGAGGATTACTTCTTATTTTATGTTTGCTAACACATAGTTACAAAAGAACAACATCACATGATCTCAGCACATTGATAAACTCTTCAGTTCATTAATGGAGATGTTTAATGAGGAATTATCCAAGCCCTGTGGGAAGAATGTGGGAATTACTCTTAATTCTACAGTGAGTTCCAGGTTCTGTTTTCCTTAGAATTTATTTTGTTGTTTTCAAGGATGCTTGGGGTATTTTGTTTGGTGGGATTTTGTTTGTTGGTTTGTTTTTTTAATGACATTTGATTGATTGATTACAGAAATATCAGCTACAATAGTTTTATAAGTGTAAACAACTATATTCACTTTGGCTGAAATTTCTGTCAAACTTTCCTTCACAAGATAAATAATCGTAAAACTAGTAGTGTCTAAGGACTATAGTGCAAAGAACTGTGCTGAAACTAGTGATTTTTTTTTCTTTTTTAGCAGACAATTTTCCTTTCAACACACAATAACACCAGATGAATCTTTTGGGTCTATTTTCTGGCAGAGGAGAAATCAGCATCAGGGAAGCTGATCTCCTATTATTTCACTAGATTCTCTAAACCTTGAACAGAAACAGTCACATGTAACTGAAAGTTTGACTATCTACAGGAACTCTCTATATGTGATACAAAGGGAATCTGCTTGATTGAAGTAATCATCTTGCTGAAGCACTTTCTCTTTAAGCATTTTAAAGCCATAACAGTGAAGGGTCTTATCAGTTATTTGTGTTTGCACTATTGCCCAGGATTGCTCTGATGGTGCTTTAGAATGGACGAAGACTTTTTGATGATAGATTCTCATGTTCAAAAAATAAGTGACAAGATCATGCTGATGTTGAAACAATTGCTTCTCTATTTTTTTTTGGTTGGTTGGTTGGGTTTTTTTGTGTGCTTTTTGTTGTTGTTGTTGGTGGTGGTTTTTTCTGTGTGGGTTTTTTTGTTTGTTTTGGCTTTTTGGTTTTTTTTTGGTTTTAAATTTTGGTAGACCTTTGGAAATAGCAGGTAACTGTTCTGGGGCAATGCCACTCATAATCCAGAATCATTCTCAGATTGAATTGCTACAGTCTCCATGCTGCTGTAGTATCTCAGCTCTGGATGATTTATTATTTTTTATAATTTTAAAAAATATTTTGCTGTGAGGACTTCCTATCCCAGAATTCATACTGGATAATCAGGTAAATGATCCGTGAAACTGTAAGGACTTGGGTGGAAATCATACAGAATACTGATTAACTCTGCTCTAAAAAAAATTTAATGGATGATATAAACAGCTGAAGCTCAGAATGTCTGTGCTCACAGCTACTATGTTTATTTTTTCTTTAGTTTTTTTACCTAAAACCAAATTATTGAATAACTTCTGCAAACATATTATGAATCACTCGTACACATATAGAAGTGTTTAATTGTTGTGGTTTATAAGGCTGGCTAAAGAATTGTTGCAACTTCTCTATGATAACAGTAAATAAAATTTGAAAAAACTATGGAATTCCTAATAAATATACACAGAAAAAACTTTCTCAGTGAGCTTCAGGTGGACTTCAACACTAAAACTGAAAGCCAAATCATTAGCAAATTAAAAACTCAGGAATTGTACTTCTAAACATTTCCATAAAGTAATTTAGAGATTGAAATATGATGTCAAACCACAAGAGCCATCAGTATAAAAACAGATGCTGATCTACATTCATATTCTATCCTCAAACATAGATGAGGTGAGAATACAGAAAAGATCAACAAAGCTTTCAACAATGCCAAAGAAGGCTTGAAAAAAATCTAAATACTGTATGAATATGAGACAAGAAATAGAGAACTGAAACAATGGCAAGATAAAAAAAAAAAAGCAAGCTGAAATTGCTGTTCAGTAGAAAGATGTGAATTAGGTTTATCAAATTACAATACAGCTGAAATAAAATTAAAAATAAATAAATAGATAAATACGAAGACAAAGGAAAGTGAAGAAGGAAAAGTGTGATCAACAAACCAGATGTAATCATACAAATTGAAGTTTCACTTGAAATGGTCTTACGTAGGAAGAATCACAAATCCTCCTGATAACACCCCAGAAGTCAATGTTGAAGCCTTGAATAAGGTTCTCAGGTTTAATGTGGCTCCGAAGACAAGGACAGGAAGGCCCCAAAGTGCATTCTCACCGAATCACAGAATCATTGGAGTTGGAAGGGACCTCTAGAGATCATCTAGTCCAACCATCCCCACCAAAGCAGGTTTGCTTAGACCACATTACACAGAGTCGCATCCAGGCAGGTTCTGAATATCTCCAGAGAAGGAGACTCCACAATCTCCCTGTGCAGCATGTTCCAGTGTTTCATCACCTTCACAGTAAAGAAGTTTCTCTTATTTAGATGGAGCATCCTGTGTTCCAGCTTGTGCCCATTGCCCCTTTTTCTGTCACTGGGCACCACTGAAAAGAGGCCAGATCCATCCTCCTTGCACCTACCCTTTAAATATTTATGGACATTGATAAGATCTCCTCTCAGTCTTCTCTTCTACAGGCTAAATAGTCCCGGCTCAGCTCTCTTAATCTTTTCTTGTAAGAGAGATGCCCCAGTCCCCCAGTTATCTTCGTTGCCCTCAGCTAAACTTTCTCCAGTAGTTCCTTGTCTCTCTTGAACTGGGGAGTCTAGAACTGGACACAGTATTCCAGATGTGGCTTCACCAGGGCAGATTAGAAGGGGAGGATGATTCCCCTTGACCTACAGATCACATTGTTCCTAATGCACCCCAGGATACCATTGGCCTTCTTGGCCACAAGGGCACATTGCTGGTTCATGGTTAACTTAACATGGTTAACAGAAGTTAACATGGTTAACTTCTACCAGAACTGCAAGATCCTTCTCAGAGCTTCTTTCAAGCAGGTCTACCCCAAACCTATATTGATGCATGTGGTTGTTTCTGCGCAGGTGCAGGACCCTACATTCGCCCTTGTTGAACCTCATTAAGTTCCATTCTGCCCAACACTCCAGACTGTCCAGGTCAGGTTGGATGTCAGCACAGCCCCCTGGTGTGTCAGCCACTCCTCCCAGTTTTGTATCATCAGCAAGCTTGCTGAGGATACACTCTGTCCCCTCACCTAGGTCACATTGATGAATATCTTAAATAAGATCGGACCCAGTACTGACCACTGGAGAACACCACTGGCTAAGGTCTCCAGTTCGACCCTGCACTGTTGATCACAACCCTCTCAGCCCTGTCACTCAACCAGCTCTCAACCCACCTCACTGTCTACTCATATAAGACACACTTCATGAGTTTCCTAATGAGGATGTTATGGGCGGCAGTGTCAAATGCTTTGCTGAAGTCAAGGTAGAGACTAGGTAGAGTCAAGGTAGAGAGCATTGACTGCTCTCCTCTCATCTAACCAGACAGTTATGACATCACAGAAGGCTATTAGATTGGTAAAGCATGATTTCCCTTTGGTGAATCCATGTTGACCTCTCCCAATAACTTTCTTTTCTTCCACAAGGTTTTGAGATGACATCCAGAACAATTTGTTCCATCACCTTTCCAGGGACAGAGGTGAGACTAACCAGTCTGTAGTTTCCTGGGTCATCCTTCTTACACTTTTTTAAAGACTGGAGTGATATTGGCCTCCTCTAGTCCTCAGGCACCTCTTCTGTTTTCCATGGCCTTTCAAAGATGACGGAGACTGGCAGAGCAATAACATCTGCCAGCCCTCTCAGAATTTGTGGGTGCATCCCATCAGGGGCCATGGATTTATGGATGTTCAGCTTGGCTAAGTAGTCTCTGATGTGGTCCTCCTCTACCAAGAGAAAACCTTCTTCTCTCCAGACTTTTTCTCTTACCTCCAGGATCAGGGATTCATGAGAGCTATTTTTAAAAGTGAAGACCAAAGCTAAGAAGGCATTCAATAACCCCACCTTCTCTATGTCTTCTGCCACTCTGGTGCCCACCTTGTTCATCAGCAGGCCCACATTCACCCTAGAAATTTTTCTAGATATATACTGGAAGAAAACTTTCTTGTCTTTGATGCTCCTTGCCACATTCAATTCCAGGTGGGCCTTAGCTTTTCTTGTTGCATCCCTGCGTTCTCTAACAACATTCCTATATTCCTCCCAAGTGGTCAGTCTTGTTTTCCATACTCTCTCAATTTCTGTCTTCCATTTGATTTTTTCCAGAAGACCCTTATTCATCAACACAGGTCTCCTGCCTCCTCTGCTTTATTTGTTACTCATAGGGATGCACCAATCTTGAGCTTGGAAGAAGGAGTGTTTGAATACTGACCAGCTCTCATGGACACCCCTACCTTCTAGAGACTGAACCCATAGCATTCCACCAAGTAGATCTTTGAAAAGGTTAAACTTAGCTCTTATCCTAGTTATTTCTTTACTCCTTCCACCAGGATACTGAAATCCACCATCTCATGGTCACTATAGCCAAGGTTGTCCCCAACCTTCACATCCCTAACAAATCCTTCTTTGTTTGTTAATACAAGATCCAGCAGTGCACCTCTCCTCATAAATTCTTCTACCACTTGCATCAGAAAGTTATCCTCAATGCGCTGCAGTAATCTCCAGGACTGAGTGTGTCTAGCTGTGTTAACTTTCCAGCAAATAACAGGGTGGTTGAAGTCCCCCATTAGGACCAGAGCCTGTGATCACGAGACTGCTTTCAGCCTTCTGTAAAAGGCCTCATCAACATCCTCATCCTGATCAGATGGCCTGTAGTAAACACCACAACAGTGTCACCCATGTTAACCTGCCCCTTTATTCTTACCAGTAAGCTCTCAACAGGTTCTTCCTCCTCTCCTAGGCAGAGCTTGGTGCATTCCAGGTGCTCTTTCACATAAAGAGCCCCTCCACCACCCCACCTTCCTGGCCTGTCTTTCCTGAACAGTATGTAGGCATCCATGACTGCATTCCAGTTGTATGAGCTATCCCACCGCGTCTGTGTAATTGCAATGAGATTGTAGCCCTGCGACTGCACACAGATCTCTAGTTCTTCCTATTTGTTCCCTATAAGGTGTGCGTTAGTGTACAGGAATTTCAGAGAGGTGATCAAGCTTGCAGGTTTCCCTGGAGGAGAGTCGGAGGATATACCACAGTCATACACAGCCCCAGGGATGGTTTACTTTCTGGTTCTTGTCTTCAGAGGTAGCTAAAGAGCATTTGTGGCAAGTCTGGTTGACTTGGCTTTTTTCCCAAGTGAATGTATTGACACGAGCATTTCCATTTTGGACCCCATGACCCAAATCCTTCAGTTTAAAGCTGGTTTCATTAAGCTGGCCAGCCTGTTACCGAAGATTCTCTTACCTTTTCCAGACAGGTGTATCCCATCCCTAACAGGTTATACTTATTGAAGAATGTCCCATTGTCATAAAATCCAAAGCCCTCTCAACAGCATCAGCCATGTAGACCAAAATTGTTTTTACCTGTACCCCTAGGGCTTTATAGTCCTCCTTGATTCTGCTCACCTTATGGTTTGCTGTGTCATTTCATGCCCACATGAAAGAGTAACAGGGATAGCAGTCCATGCCTTTGATCAGTTGTGGTACCCTTTCAGTAATGTCTCTGATCTTAGTTCCCAGGAGGCAGCAGACCCCTCATGATTCTGTCAAGTTGGTAGATGGTGCCTCAGTGCCCCTTAACAAAGAGTCACCCACTACAAGTACTCATTGTTTCTTTTTGCTGTGTTAACCGTGTGCTGCTTTTACAGTCACTTCCTGCAGCCCTTGTTTATGGATGTCTGTAGTTGTTAAAATCTCGTAACTGTTTGTGGCTGTAATTGTGGAAGGTGGAGACTGCAGGGTAGTCTTGCTTGAGTCACCGGTGCCCAAGGTGCCTCATTTACAGTGATGTACTCAATAGGAATGTGCTTGTGAAGCCACCTATCCATCTCCATCTCCATCTTGGCTCTACCGATATTGCACAGCCTTTCAACAGCTTCTTGTAACTCTGCCACCTGATGTAACGAGTCATCACTCTGTGCACACCTTGTTCAGGAACCAGCCTTTTCAGTAGGAGCAGGGTTTGGGCAATCTCTGCAGCTGCTGCCTCGATTGAGGTCTCCTTCTTTACCAGTCCTGCCTGGGTGGATCCATCAGACACCACTGAGGCTTTCTCAGAAGGGGCAGTGGTTTCTGTCCTGCGGCGAGCATCCACCATTTTGGTAGAGCCCTTCCCCTCACCTATGGCTCCACATGGAGATTTCAGAGCCCTCCCTGCAGCTCACGAGCCGCTGTGACATTGAACCTATGGCCCTAGCCCCTCAGTGCCAACGGCCCTTGCGCAAACAACCAACTGCCACACCACGTGCTAGCTGATGTGCAGCGGTCCCTGCCGCTCCTGCTCCCCAGAGCACCAGTGGATGGCAGTGGGGTGGCTGCCAGGGGTGCTGCTCCGCCCGGGGAGGCTCAGATGCCACTCTCAAGCTGCCTGCCCTCGGCACAAGCAAGTCTCTCTCCCAGCTTCCAAAAGCCCCCCAAAAAGCCAAAAAATGACAAAAATATCCCCTTGCCAACCATTTTTGTCATGACTACCCCTCCCCAGTGCAGACTTACCACACTGGAGCTGGTCCCTTGGCTAGTGAACGCCCTTGCGTGTGACTTGCTGTGCCTTGTTTGCCCGCTCTGTCCACGCAGATGACACCTGCTCACTGCTTATTCTCTCAGTGGGTTCCAGAAGGGCTTCCTTTATGAACGTGTGTGTGTGTGGTCAGTCTCGGCATGTGTGTGTGCTTGTTGGCACAGTTTCGCCTTGTTCAGATCTGCCGCCAGTGGAGCTGCTCCGCCCATGCCACCTCAGCAACCTGCCCAGCAGTTACCGGCCACAGCACAGCTGAACCGTTTTCCCGACTTGGAAAAGACACAAAAACAGCTCCTTGCCAGCCCTTTTCACCACGATTCCCTTCCCCAGTGTGGACTGACCTACACTGGAGCTGATTTCTTTGGTGAGTGAGGAAACACAGCTCTTCCCACAGCAGTCAGGTCTGAGGCCACGCAGGTCTCTCACATCGGAGCTGACCTTAAATACAGGCAGCTAAGTCACTATGAAGAGGGGAGAAAGAAGTTGCAGAGCTTCTGCACCTCACTCTGGACCCTGAATATCAGTTATCAAGTGTGACACACATAGGCAAATTTAATATGAACTAAGAACATTCCAGATCTAGATTGATGGTTTTTGTTTTTTTTGTTTTTTTTTTTTAACCTCCCAGAAAAGATGAAATGCTGGTACAGGTAAGAAAAGCAGGCATTTAAGATGGTTGAATCTTTATTGTTGAAAGAACATGAAGGTAAGAAGACTTCTCAAGCATAAAAATTGGTAGCATTAAAGCTGGAGATGTATCATTTTCCTTACTATACCAAACAACAGAGAAAAAGTCCTATTATGGAAACATCTCTAGTGTTTTGAGTGAAATGTCATTATGTGGTGGGTTGACCCTGGCATGGCACCAGGTGCCCACCAAGCCCTTCTATCACTCCCCCCAACCCCTGTCAGCAC
>WUAM01000261.1:86649-108420 GCA_024336885.1 Actenoides hombroni
CAATGTGGTACACAAGATCCAGCAGTGGCCTTGGTCTGCATACCAATCCTTGGTAGTAACTCTAAACATGGGGTGTTTTCACTGCTAGAAGCAGACACTGTCTGTGAAAACAGGCTGCTAACTTAAGAAAGTGCAGCTAGTTAGAAGAACTGAGCTGAAAAGTAAAATCACTGAACAAAATTAGTTCTGTTCTCACTCAAATCAGGACAATCAGTTTGCTCAGAGCCCCATCCAATTTCACCTGGAATGTCTCCAGGGATGGGGCATCTATAACATCCCTGAGCAACCTCTTCCAGTGTTTCTCCTCTCTCACTGTAAAAAATGTTTTCTTTTACTATCTAGTCTAAATCTACTCTTTTCTAGTTTAAAAACATTACCTCTTGTTCTGTCACAACAGGCCCTGCTAAAAAGACTGTCCCCATTTTTCCTATAGGCGCCCTTTACTGGAAGGCTGCAATAATGTCTCCCCAGAACCTTCTCTTCTTCAGGCTGAACAACCCCAACTCTCTCAGCCTGTTCTCATAGGAGAGGTGTTACAGCCCCCTGATCATTTTTGTGCCCCTCTTATGGACCCACTCCAACAGGTTCATGTCTTTCTTGTGCTGAGGACTCCAGAGCAGTACTCCAGGTGAGGTCTCACCAGAGCAGAGTAGAGGGGCAGAATAGCCTCCCTTGGCTTGCTGGCTGTGCTGCTTTTGATGCAGCCCAGGATATGTTTGGCTTTCTGGGCTGCAAGTGCACATTGCCAGCTCATGTTCCATTTCATCAGAGAATGAGCTGAAATGTATTTAGAATAGAGGTTTTTGTTACTTTATCCACCAGTAGCACAGGTAAAACAAAACTTTGGCCTAGATGAATGCATGCATGGGTAAGTAAATAAGGAGGTAGATGGAAGAAAAGACTTACTAAAATTAGTGCACGCTTCTCTGTTGACCCCAGTGCTGCCATGGGGAGTCCCTCACAAATGAATGCACACCTGCATGCAGGGAGACTATCTGCAGCATGTGTGTGAGAAGCCACAGGCTTCTCAGGAAGCCTATGTCAAGAGTCACATAGGATTCTGAATATGCTATAAATCTAAGTTTAATTTAGCTCTTCATACACAGCTTTTGGAAAACACTATATTACCTCTTCCATGTCTCTTGCAGAACTAAACTTTGAATCATTCAATGATTCACTCAATGCAGAGATATTATGAAGAGCTTCACCAATAAAGCCAGAGAATCTGCAAAGCTAGCATTGTTTTTGACAGGTTTATATTGATAGACTTTTTTTCTTATAGATGAACTCAGTGCAGAATTAAGTCTGTAGGTGTAAGATACAGGAGCAGTTCCAGAAAGACAGGCATGGCAATGACCATGACTTGCAGCTTACTATTTGTGTACTGAAGTGTTAATAATGAAAGGTCAGCTGCATTGAGCCAAGCATGTGGTTTAAGGCATACCTGAGTACAATTTCTCAGCCAGCTCTTCTGAACTTTTAGTCACAAAAAAAAAAAAAAAAAATGAAGGGTTTTGAGGATTTTCTTAACAAAGAAATCATGGGTACAGTCTGGAAAAATGTGCAAGATAGGTTTGAAGCATGAGATGATCAGCTCATAACATGAGTGGAGCAGCAAGCACTTTTACCATACACAGGGCTACACATCCCTATATAGCCACTGAATTTGATTCATAACTAGACAGGTGGATGTTTAAGCAACATACAGCGAGGCCAGTGATCAAAAGAACTTTCAATGATTGCACTAAATCTCCATGAATCACACTGGGGAGAATGTGTTTACATAATTATATGTAGGCATACAGTTTGCTCGCCAGATAATGCAGACTTTCAGAGAGAGCTATATGTGGCATGTGTTAACATTTACTAGACATGAGGCAAGTCCTGGTCCTTTGCTAATCATTCAGCCCCACCTGAAAAATAAAAGGTAACAGCTACACTTGAGCAGTAGTGTTACATGCTGGGAAGTGCTTTATTGTAGCTTGTAAAATTACCTTTGAGAGAACAGAATCTAAATGTAGACAATAACAAAGTCATAGATTTTTAAAGCATACTTTTATTTTGGAAAGTATCTCTGAAAATGGCATCTTGCGGAGGTTCTCTGTTCATTATCCCAACCACTCCAACTTAGCTTTGCTTAAGTGTCAAATAAAAAAGATGTTTCCTCACAGTTCCAAGCTCTGTAAACTCACCCTTCTGACTGCCTTGACAGCAAGTCAACCCGTGTTGCTTCCTGCTAACATCAGTGCCATTTCCACTGACCCAGTGGGAAAGCTGAATTATATGTAAGTGTAAATAGGCATAGAAATTTATGAAGCATCTTTTGTTTTTAACTCTGTCACTGGCCTGTGTCCAAAATCAATCTGGAGCCTAGATAAAAGATGAAGGGAAGTGATAGAGAGGAGGCTGTCATCACCAGTCAGCACAGAGAAAAGTCATAAACAGTGCTCGATGAATGATGGCAAAGTGGAAAGGGCATGAAGAAGAACCAGGGATGAGGCAGGCCCGTATCTGATCATGACAATGTCAGGCTGAAGCTGCAGTCACAAGATTGTTGCTGCATGGGGAAAGGCATGCTGAAGAAGACACAGCAAAATCACAAAGGAAAAAAATAGAAGAGGAAAGGCAAGAATATCTTGCAACTAGTAAAGAACTGCCCTCAACATCTGAATTAGATATGACATTGTTTGCCTCTTAGAGCCAAGTACATAGGGAGGAGATATTAGAAGATAGTGTGATAGATGTGGGATGCTAATCCCCAGTGTAGAAGAGGTATGTGTGTGATCCCAAATAACTAGAGTACTGATAGATAATAATCAATCATTTAGATCTCACCATACCACATTTTATTTACCCTCACCAGGACATAGTCTCTAGGACTACAATGGATGCAAAAGAAAATAAAACCAAGCAATATCAGGACCAATTCCAGGAGCATCCCAGAGACAGTTTGGGACTAACTAGAGATTGTTAGTCATTTAAGTTATCTAAAATGGGATATGTCATCTGAGCTATTTAAACACACCTCCATTTGACTAAAAGCAAACCTAGCATGATTACCCTAAATGTGTATGTTGTAGAAGCATATGTAACATCTTATTTACTGTGTGTTATGCCAAGGTTGAAAATTCCAGTTCAAAGCCCTGAGTCAGCTTCCATTTAGCCTCTTGGGCTATTCCTACATGAATAATATACACAGTGTCTGGGCCCATTAGCTAACCAGAGGACAACTGGCACGGAACAGTCCATATCCACATGATTAAACTCTCAGCTTCAAAACAGGATTGTTCATCCAAGTAGTTTTTGGCACATGCTAACTTCCAGATCAGGCTTAGGAATTGGTTGGAAGAACACTAATTGACCCAGGCCAAGTTCAAGTCAAGGATCACACTAAAAATTCAACACTACGGACAATAACTTTCCGGTGTTAATTCCTGTTCCCTGTCACTGTTTACTTTATTAGTATAGATGTACTCGTGCAGTCTGAAACCCAGGCCATAGTTATTTCAAAATCCTGGCTCCTGAGATGCTGTGTCCCTTTCTCCTCTTATCCCTACCCTCCCTCTCATTTTCTCCTAGTTCCCCCAGGACAAAAGCATGGCAGTGCACTTGGAGCAGGATTGTACTTGGCTCCTCATTCTATTAGAATAGGCCACCCTAAGGCTCATTTACTTTAAGTGTGGTATGTCACGACCAGCTGTTTTAGTTGCAAATGCACTTGATTTCCCTGCCAAATGCATTTACCCTTGGACAGCACCTAGTCTTCTGTCTTGCTAGTACTCACCTGCCACTTCATGAGTTGTCAAATGACTACTCAAGCACTAAAAAACAAAGTCTCTTCAGACTTTTCATTTCAGAGTTAGAAGGTAGCTTAAAATTAACAATAAAAATTGCTTACCTGTGGCTAGGCAAAAGACAAGGCAAATCACTTTTCTGACCAGAAGGAAGGGCTTTGTAGTAAATTTCCTAGTTCCCCTTCACAGACTTTCTAAACTTAATGAGGGGTCTGTTAGAAGTACTAAGAGAGTGAAGCTGAAGACTACAGAACAAGGCTGGAAGGACATCAGCAGTATTAAACAAGGTCTTGTGGCAATTACTATATCTGAAGATATGGTTTTCTTTTGTCAAAATCTGTTCAAGACGACTTCTGTATCATCTGTCAGTCTTCATCTTTCACTACAGTTCAGCACTGTCAGATGCAAAAAAACAAGTAAGTAAACAAACAAAATAGGGGCACAATTATAAAAACACAGCCTCCCAGAAACCCCACAAAAGTCCAAGAAAACAAAACCAAAAACAAACAAACAAAAAAAACCAAACAAAAGTCAACCAAACAAACAAAAAAAAATCAAACAGAAAAGCAAAACAAAATGAAAAAAAAAACCCAACAAAATCACATCTACCTATGCTCAACTCTCCAGACACTGGGTACATATGAAACACAAGACTTATGTACTATTTTTCAGGTAATATTGTTTGAAAATATATAATTTATATTTTAATTTCTCTTTTTCAATAATCAAAACCACCATTGATGTTACAAGAAAATATTTTTGTATTTCTAATTTTCATGGGGTATACTTAATAATCAAATTAACAGAATAATTTTCAAAGCAAGTGGCAAAAAAAAAATCCAGTGAAAATATGTTCTTCTCTTGTTCTCGGGGTTGGGTTTTTTTTCTGTTTAAATCAAATGATAACTGAGTTCTGATAAACTGAACAACACTTAGCAGTATGCACAATAAGAAGCTAAAAGCTTCTGATTAGAGTCTTACTCAATAAGGGTGAAAAATATAATTTAAAATACTCAGGGCAAAAGCTGAATTGTTAATTTTATATTTTAGCACAACAAAGCTACAATTAGACTAAATTAGTTAACAGCTTATTCATTAGCCTTCAATAGAAATTTGGATGCACACTGACTCACATGTTACTGTTTGCAGCAAAGTATACGTCTAGCTCAAAATAGTTGTGTGTAACAGTTTAAACAGTAGATGTAGAGGTAGAGCGGGCTGTGTTAGGAAGTCTAGGGTTCATGTGTTCAAGCCATGATCCACACACCAGGTCAGAAAAGAAATTAATTTCTGTATTCTTAGAGACATCACAGTAACATTTCTTAGACTAGTAATAGAGAGCTAGTCACTTTCCATCAAAGGGATACGAGACATAGTAAACCTAAGCATGCAATATTTCCAGTTTTTCTGTGTTCTTTTTATTTTGTAATTTCCATATAAAATGGCACCTTTTTGAATAAGAAAATTATCAACAAGAAAGAACAAAATACCTATGGGAGGGAACAAAAAGAATGATCCTGCACTGCAGCAGTACATAACAAAATTCCCGCTCTTGACAAAGGTGATGCAGTATTTATTCAAACCCTAGAGAAGAAATCTTGCCCTCAATAAAGTCAGAGGCAAATCTCCCTTTGATTTTACTAGGGCCAGGGTTATAATATCAGTAAATAAGGAATGTTAGCTCCTGGGACATATCCCTCGCATGTTTCACTTGCTTTTCAGACTTCCCCTGGTATGAAAAGAGATGTCTGATATGACTGTGCTGCACATCAGACTTCAAAACTATGGAAAATGGACCAGGCATCACTGTGGTCTCCTACTACTGCTAGCAAAGCTAGCTCTCACTCCTACTGCAATTGGTAGGTGGTTGGTATGTGTAAGGAATATAGCTTTAGATTAGTGGTGTTTTCTGTGATAAAAACAAATAATAGGGAAAAAAATGTAGTGCCAAGATATTTTGGAGAAAAAGAGAGTAATGGTAAGAGAGAAAAACAAAGTCATTGAGTTTGGCTATCTATACTGGTAATAGTTAAGAGGAAAGTTAAATTTTTTTTCATAAATCTTACTCAGAGAAAATAATCCTGAGGAGTGCAGGAAGGACTGTAAGATCTGGTCTTTTGATAGTGCTAGGTTTTAACATTTCTTTCTTTGATTCTCTTTAATTTGAATTATATAAGCACTTTTCTTTTTAATGCATAAAGCTAAAAATCCTATAAGCATTTCAGAAATTACATTACATTATAAAAGTACACAAATGGATTTAAGTAATGAGTCCTGAGGATCATGAGTCATGCCATGCTACCCTGTTATTTACACTGAAGTGCTAACTTGTAGAAAAGAACACATATTTTGTTTAAAATATGGCAAATTGAATTCTCTTCCACTTATTCTAGAAGTGTCTCAAATTGCTGCAGAAGGGCAATCTTAATCAGAAAAGCACACCATGTAACGTGGAATATATCAAATAAGGAATTAACAGCTCTTATTAGGTCCTTGCCAGCAGAACAGATTAAGATAATTGAGCTCAAAGTATCCATGCAGTCCAAAAGCTATCGTTCTCCTGTGGCCAAGCAACAAACTCTAATATATTTCCATGCCAATATAGATATAAGTTTTGAGTCTGATCCAATAAGCACAATAAGAGTCAATGGAGAAAGTGGACAATGCACCATCCTTCAACACAGTCAGTAATACCTAGCAAATTACAATAGCTATCAAAGGGTGATGAGTCATCCCAAATATTCAAGTGGTGTTCCCTCTCAGTAAACACTAAGGCTATCCTGAAAATATTCTTCTAACTGGTTTACGAAGTAATCTACCTCCCTTCTCCTCTCCAAGCAGCAACAAGTGTGGTATGTTTATTTCCACAAACATTGATTGAGATTTAAAAATTAACAACTTTCTGCTACACTTGCATCATGTTTATGATAATTTTCTGCACACATTCAAGCAATTGAATTTCACTTGTGTAAGTGCTAGCAGGATCTAATCAATTCCTATTAAAGTCAGTGATAGACTTTCAGCTGCCAGTCCCACATCAATACAAACTTAAATATACATGCTCAAGTATTTGCACTAAAAGTGACAGAATTACATGGAACAGGACAACTGTTGAGTTAACAAAGGAGACAATATTCTTCTACAACTTCTAAGAGCTATGTTGAGGAAATTAAAATTCCATGAAAGTATATAAAAATTTTTTTTCAGCTATGTCTGGATTTGTGCCTTTCAGTGTGTTGAAGATATAAAGCTACTTATATCAAAGATAAATTGTCAGTTTCTATATCAGATATATCAGTTTATCATGGTTTTGAGAAAATGTTTCCAAAAGTCGTATGAGAGACAAGAATCAATCTAGACATTCCAGAGAAAGGATAGAACAAAAGTTAATTTAAACTAAATGGAAACTCTGTGAAATGGCAAAATCATTTCCATACCAGACCTAATACTGAAGATTCTGACCAGCAGAGTTGAGAGACACATCTTAAAACATTTGCCCAAAGCAAATGATGGATAATTTCTTACCTGTGATGGGTGAGGATTTTAGTGGACAAGGAAGATACATGAAGCTGAGAAGTTGCAACTCTACTACAAAGTTATTTATTTATTTATTTTTAGATCTGTTTTCAAAGAACATTTACATTGGGAGAGTATTTGAATAGTACTCCCTTGGTCTCTGCAGAGTAATTGCTTCTATTGTCTCGATTGTAGGTTCAGAAAATAAATCTCCTAAATTATATCATCTTGCTATTACATATTGACATCTAGCGGTGTTGCTGTCATGTGGATTCATTTACCCCTATATAGTGACATAAATGATGTTCTGGAGTATCTTGCACTACAAAATAGAAAAAATCTGAAATAGTATTTTACAGGTATTGTTATGTTTTACCATTAAGAAACTAATATTAAGTCCCCACTTTTTAAGAGCCAATAGGTATTAAGATGACAGGCTGACATATTGTGTTGTTTTGTGGTGTTTTGTTTGTTTGTTTTCCAAAGTCAATCTCCTAATGGACAGAATCAAAAGAAAAGAAGAGAGCCAGACATGGTAGAAGAGGCTGACTGGCAGAATGCAAAGGCAGGTAAAATCCTAATCTATGTTGAAGATTATAACGGGTTTTCCTGGGGATGCTACCCTCCCCATCACACTGGGGAGTGGTACTCATCTCTAAAGTGATCTTGCTTGAATTAAGCACTGTGAAAACCTGTACTGTTCCTGTGACTAATTTTGTCATTATTTTATTTTGTAAGTCTTAATCCCCTCAAGTCACCATTGTTCATGTTCCAGACCATCATCATGTTCTTGTAACACCCTCAATAGATCAGGTATACATAGTATTATTTTTAAAGACCTATTGCCTTTTTCACAAAGAAATGCAACAGACATGCAATTTGACAGAATATGGAATTACTGTGTTCTGCAATACTTAGTTCAGGAAAGTTCTGAAGAATGATAAGGAGAACTCAAATTCAATGAAATATAGATGTCATCTCTTGCTACCTTCTATAAAAGGATAGCTAAAATAACAACACAAGTAAAAAGCAAGCAGCTGTGTTCTCTTCTCACTTACACTATTTTTATTGCACTATATTGACTTAAATGAGATTACTCAGTTTATAGAGAAGTGAATGAACCAGAATCAAGTCAATATTCCAAGAATATTGTGAGGTTTTATGAAAGACAAAGAATAGGGCCAAATACTTTGTCTCCTTAAAAGGAGTGTGGGCTCAAAATTTCTCTGTTTTCATCTAACATATTCATAAGATTAAATATAGTTTTGCTATATCCTGCAGAATTAAAATGTGTGAAAGCATAATTGCAACATTAGTGCTAGTCCCCTAAAAGGAAACACCACGCACTTGCAGAACAGTGATTGGTAGAATTACCAGACTAATTAGTGGCTAATATTTGGACATTAACATCTCAGAGCCCGAAAGTTCAGCGATTCTCTTTTGGAAGGAAAGGGAAAGAGAGCGTAGAAATATAGTTGCCTACAGGATGTATTGTTCAGTAGTGAGAAAGAGAGATGGGAGAATGAAGAAGAGCAGTGAGGGATGGGAACAGAGCTGTTTTTCCATGTTTTTCCCACCTTTAGTATAAAGTAGCATATCACTTGAAAGAATGTGCTGCAGATTCAGTCCACAGCTACACAGACATCTGGCATCCAGGTATTTGATTTTATGTCTGCCCATATGCAGGTTTTTTTTCAGAGTTTATTTACTCACTAATTCTTCACAGCAGTGTTGATACTTTGCCTATGCTTTTCTTCTGCACACAACTACAACATTTTTTGTACTACTTTATACAGACTTCTTGTGGTGGATTGGCCTCAAGTGGCAGTTAAATGCCCTCCCAGCTGCTCACTCTCTCCTCTGCCTCAGTGGGACAAGGGATGATACAGGAATAATAGGAATGAGAAAACTCATGGATCAAAATAAGGTTGCTTACCAATTGCCATCACAGGCAAAACAGATTGGTTTGGGGGAAAATTAACCTAACTTACTTCCAAATAATATATATATGCATATATTTAAGTACTGTCTCAGGTACTGGGAAACAACAACAACAATAAAAGCAAATACTTACACACTTAGGGAAAACACCTTTTATCTCCTTTTCTCAAGTTCAACTTCAGACTCCTCTCTTTTGTTATTGCTACAGGTTACACTCAGGTGGGGCAAGGGGTGGTATAAGAGTGTTGTGGTTCCTCTTAACACTTTCTTCCTTTCTCCCTCCTCCTCTAGATTTGGTGTTCCCTTTGGTGTTCCTCACTCTTTTCCCATCCTTTTTCTCCCCGTGTTTTGAATGTTGTTATTCTTCACTGGTCACGTGGTCTTCTCTCCCTGTGTTTTGAATGTTGTTGACACGTGGGGCATTGTTTACCATGTACTGTGACATTACATAATACTGTTAAAAAACATAAATTCTTCCATATCTGCATAAATATAACAAGCTGTACAGAGCTGTATAGGTCCTGTTGGGTGACCTAAGATGACAAAAAGTATTACCCAGTGTACTGGTTTTAGCTTTGATAGAGTAATTTTAGCTTCATAGTAGCCCCTATGGTGCTCTGTTTTGGAGTTCAATTAAAACAGTGTCAATAACACAGGGATGTTCTAGTTATTGCTGAACAGTGTTTACAAAGAGTTAAGGCATTTTCCACTTCTCACCCCACCCCACCAGCAAGTAGGCTGAAGGTGCACAAGGAGTTGGGAGGGGACACAGCTGGGACAGTTGACCCCAACTGACCAAAAGAATATTCCATAGGATGTCATGCCCAGCAATAAAAGCTGGGGTAAGAGGGAAGAAAGGGACATATTCAGAGTTATGTTGTTTGTCTTCCCAAGTAACTGTTATGCATGATAGAGCCTGGCGTTCCTGGAGTTGGCTGAAAATCTGTCTGCTGATGGGAAGTAGTCAATGAATTCCTAATTTTACTTTGCTTGTGTGTGCAGCTTTTGCTTTATCTATTATACTGTCTTTATCACAGCCCATGAGTTTTCTCACTTTTACCCTTTCAGTTCTCACCCTCATCCCACTGTGGGGAGCGTGAGTGAGGGGCTGAGCTGCTGGCTGTGATTAAACCATGACACCCAGTGAAAAAAGTTACAATTATGGATTAAATGGAACAACAGAGATGTTTTATTTTGGACAGAATACCTACAGAGAAGCTCCCATATCTGAAAAGATGTTTGACCTTGCCCAGAGCACACTCTCTGCCTTGCCCAGGTTCACTTTTTTTGCCAAACTGTTCATCATCCATAAACCGACTGCATTTATCCATGGGTTTGGCTCTAGGACTATGGCTCTGTCTTGTAAAGATGTCATCTGCTTTTTACTGGCACTGGAGCCAGTGGTCTGGCGCCTTCACATAGATGGTGCATTCAGAAAATAGAGAGGGGTGTTAAGTCCTGGAATGCAAGGCTCAGAACAGGCAGACATCTGCCAAGCAGTGCCAGAGCAGGCAGGTGTCTGCCCTGTCTCCAGGAGACCAGTTTACCTTTGTCTCATATAGTTGTCAGGCTCCCTCCTTTGGAGTACTGTCTGGTTCTGTAACATTTCAGCAGCATTTCTTTTTCACAGCTATCTTTCATTGAGCCAGAAAAGGCACTATTTTTGTGGATGATGTCCTTGATATATAAGGTAGATTTATTAGCTCTAATGTGAGGACAGTTTTATCAGGAAGATCAAAGACAACCTGTCAGGCATGTGAAAAAATAGTTGAAGACATATTTTTCTTTAGACAATTTATTTTTTACTACTTCTTTAATTACAATCAATATTGTATTGACATTTCACAGGATGATAAGCCAAAAATATTTAAACTTTAAGATTTATTCTTTTTTTCTGGTCTTCAGAGTTGTAAATCATTGTCTACAGTAGTTTGGTTTACTGGTGGATTTGCTCAGTACTATTTTTTTCATAAAATCTTGCAACCATTTGCCTACAGTTTTACAAGGTATGAAGATGACATTTTCTGTATCATGGATATATGTGATTATGTTGGGCTTTATAAACAAAATTTCAGGAAAACCAGTTCATCCATGTCAAACAGAACAAAGATTTTATTTTTTTTTCCATATAAAAAGCAATGTTCATACTAAGCACTGAATAAACACAGGCTTTTATGAATGAAAATGTAACAGCAATCTAATCAAAGTTTACTTCTTAATTTGCTTTCATCAGTGGGAGAAATTGATAATTAGAAATCTGGCACTTACTAAGTTTTGGGCATTTAACAGTACAACTTTAAAACTTGTTTAATGTTTGTTTCTATTGTGAATGCTTGTGATTATTTAAAATTACAGATTATTTTTATTTCTGACCTTGCAAATTTAAAGCACCTCTAGATTTTTGTCATTTTTAATGTATATATGTCTTGTTACTCTATTTAGTTCTCCACTTGATTTTGCAGGTGTTAGTCTCATGATTGGTCAAGTAGAGGCAAGTACAGTGAGCAACACAGTGTGCAGAAAAGAATAAAGGGAGTGTCTTCTGTAGCCAGACTGCCTTAAGCTGTTTAGAGAACTTCCCCTGTGGATAGTTCAGATGAATGAGCATAATTAACATGAATCTCCAGTGGCCATGCAAATGACAAATGGATTATTATGCAGTGAAAAAAATCTGCCTTTATGTTACCAAGATCTGCTGTTGTAATTGTTGTGTTTTGGGTTTTTTTTTTCCCCTCTCTCTGGTATTTTAAAAATAATAAAAACATTCTTGCTCACAAAATAACAGCAAGTCAGTGAGTACTATATTAGGCTTATTAAATTCAGAGCCTTCATGAATAAGGACTTCTAGCTAATGCAACAGAAAGTGAAAGATCAATACCACTCAAGTAAATACAATATAGGATCCAACCTACCACTACTGAGGCTTTGATGGCAAAAATTCAAATATTCACAGTGCCTGCAGAATTAGGATGATATCAAGCAGTCTATACAAATATTCTGTAAAATAAGGGAATGGCAATCTATGTGACACCATAAGCAACAGAGATCTTTCTTGTCAAATATCTAATTAAAGGAGTAACTGAGTCCAAGTCAGCTTACCAAAATAGCAAAAGCCACATTTTTATCACAATCATTAAATTCTATAACAAGGGCATGGCTCTGGATCATGTCATGTAAGGCACTTTGGTGGCAGAAGTGTTACCTAAGTATCACTTACTATAGTGTTCAGGAAGGCTAGAAAACAGAGCTCAAGAAAGATACCAGAAGCAACACAGTTTCAGGAATTCAAGAACAGCTGAAAAAGACCCATCCTAGCAAAACAGTCAGATTTGTTTTATGTAAGTGCAGAGTCCTGATCAACATCAACTCTTGTGCCAAACAGAATATTTAATTAAAATATTTGCCCATTACAAAGCAAGCAACTGGAAATATTCTTATCTCTGTTAAGAAGTTGTGCTTTGGAGTTATGAAAGGACAGATGAATAATAGCATTATTGAATAGGCCAGTATTTTGTCTCAGCTTCTTAAGAAGTATTTAAATCCTCAACTCCTATTGTCTGTACTCTGCATTTGGCTCACAAGAGCTTTTAAGGAAAGTTTGATTTTTCATAATTTCACACCTATGAAGACCATCCTCCAAAATTCCACATAACATACTGAATGCTGTATGAGATTTTCTGTTTTTCAAAAGGAAATCTCTAATGTGCTTGGGCAACTGTTTCATTTTTGGAAACACAAAGATTTTGATTTACAGACCTGATGGTCTGTCCTTAAATAATTTTATTGCAGAGGTTAATTCTTGTCAGAGAGAATGTGCCTCATTTCTTTTATGAATAATCTAACTTTCACTTCTAGTCCAGGGGTATTGGGCATCTTTTTGCTAGAATGGTAGATCCTCTGGTTTTTTTCTCCCACTGCTTTTCCTCCCATGATAGAAAAAGAGACAACCAGACTGTGGTTTTACATTGGTCAGCGTTGCAACCTCTGCTTCCCACTGTTCATGCTGTAGGTTAAGCACTCAGACTTCCTATTCATGCCTTCTCTATTTAAAATCTGGCTAATTAGGGCACATTCATCATAGATGTGAGTTTAAATCAACTCCAGCAGAAAAGGAAGTCTGAACTTGGGCCTCCTACCTTCCTCAGAAAATTTTCTGTCACAAGATATTTTAGAAAATACACCCACAGCCTCCTCTTCCCTCTGTGGTTTTTAGGAAAATAGCAACTGAAACTCCACTGCCTTACAGCTTAGTTCTTTTTTGTTTGAGAATATCAGCTAGGCTGAGGTTTCCCAGGGGACTGAAGTTACATGCTGAAATTCAACATCCTGGCTGGACCTAGTTGTGAGATAGTAGTGAACATGCCAGTTGAAACCAGGACAATTTGAAAGATTCATGAAGATGCAGTTCTGGTCATATGAGAAGCATAAAGACAGTGAAGACTCCTATGAACTATGGGCTGTCTTTACACGGTAGTTAAGTGAGATTTTTCAGAAATACAGTTTTACCTTGGTGGGTGTTATCACTTCAGAACATATAATCCTTCTAGATTTGGCCTTTGCAATGTAACAGAAAGCATCATAGCTTTCTACTAGAATAAATGAATGACCAAATAGATTAAAATGCTTTACAAATATATAATAATAAACCGAGGAAAGAGTTTTGTCCACTAAATAAGCATGAATACTCTATTTATCCAGAAAACAAACATATTTAAATACTGTAACATCTAAAAACTACCACTGCCATAACAAATTAAAGCAATTACTTTCCTGCTTTGAATAAAGAGGACAGAGATACATGGCTGCAGCCACATTGTGTAACACAGGAGGACACACCACAGCGGCCAGAATTATTAGAGGGCCCTTCTGCTCTGTAGCTTTATGTTCTTTTCACCCTTCTTTAGTAAACCTCTGCTCAGCAGATTGAGGGTCATTGGCCAAAATATATCTGTGAGAAGATTTGTATCAAAGTAATTCCCTATGACCACTGCAGTTCCAATTAGCATATCCCACTGCAAATTTTTGACACTGCAAGTCCTAGTCACAGCCTAAGGCCTAACCACGTGCAGATTTAACAAGGACTTTAATCTGTACACATGAATGCATTTATGCATTAAGCTAACCTAGAGCTAAGTCTTTACAGTCATATCATTAGCATAGTCACAATCTTCTTCCAGATGCAGTTACACTGGCTGAAAAATTACTGTCCCCAGCCCCAGAAGCGAGTGTCTCTGACCTGCCATGTGAGTATTCCCCAGGCCTTTTGTTTGTTTGTTTTTACCACACACCTCCCCCTCCACCCCCCCCTCCCCACCCCCCCCCACCCCTGCAAAAAAAGCCAAAACAGGACTGCTGCAAAAAATTAAATAGTATATCCGTGTTAATATCACTTATATGGACTAAAGTGATTGGAACAACATCTGAATGAAAGCACCTGAGGAGGCAGTAGCCTCTCGCAATAATGCTCTGGAGATTTGCAACTTCAGTTAGCAGGGTAGCAGCAAGAAAAAAACCTGTGATGACTTTTTGTCCCTCTTTCTCTCTATAGGTCTAAAGAAGAAACTGTCTGATCTGAGAAACTCATTCAATCTTATTTACTTACCCACTTATTGATAAGTCCAGTAAGAATTTTGATTTAATTTATTTGAAATTTCATTTTGCCCACCTGAGATAAATGACCTGTGAAACACCACACAATTTAATAGAAATTAGTTTTGAGAGACAATGATCTGAATAATTTTATGTATAAAAATGCCACAAGATGATTACGCAAACATAATCATTTATGGTTGTTATACTATTGAAAACTATTAATAATTTTTGAAATTACGTCCTTATCCCATCTGCATGAGAAACTAAGGAATCATTTAAGAAACACCAAAAATGTAGAACCAGGCTATGCTAAATTATATGGTAGTGCAATTGTGGCAGATTGTAAGGCTCAATATGCATTTCTGTGTATCCATGTAATACTTTAGCCATTATGTCATCAAAGATTCATGCTAATTAAGATGAAGACATTTTGTTAGTGAGCCCAATTAGTTTTAGTTAACATAAAGTTATAGTATTTCTTTTTTAAGCAAAAAAAAAAAAAAGCCCAGATAGTAACATTTAAAGAAATTATGTTATACTAATTCTTTTGAGAAAGAAAACAAAGTATCACAAAGATAACAAATTTGAATAGTAGATTAAAAATTATCTGCTATTTTAAGGGTGGAGTAGAAATAGTCAGTTGTGCTTTGTTGGCATCTATATACTAAAGGAGAGAAAGAGGAAAGTTATTAATTCAATTGACAGCAAAGAGCTGTTGTGCAGCCACGTAAAGGCTCAAGAATCCAAGACAGAAAGGAAGAGAATTAGGCACACAGAGGAATTAATGAAATAAAAAAAAAAGGGAAACCTTTTCACATTTAAAATTCTTATTAAATCATATTTTAAAAAGTGGTTCCTTAATTTGATTTCTCCACTGGGACAGATTATAATCCTGAATATTCTGTATGTAAATAATACTGTTCTAAAAATCTGTAATACAATAAAAAATTAAAATTAAACCATTATCAAAATGGTTAATAAAAGGTCTTTTTTTATAGAACTATAGCACTAAACACTTATACTACATTTTTCATTTTCAAAGTGCTCCATTAACATTAACTAATTGAAGAACGTTCTGATAAAGGGTTTTGATAAAATCCATTACATAAAGCTATTAGGAAAGCTTAGTGATTTCTTGATGAAAAGCAAAGTATACTTATGGCATATCTATTTAATACAAGGCAGAAATACAAAAATTAACAGTAAATGGTCAATTCACATACTGTGTAGGTGGTTATAGTAGCATAAAATGGGGAGTAATTATACCAGTCCTGCTTTTTAAGCATATTGACAGTTTGATAGGAGGCAACATCACATTAGTATGGTCTCCTGCAGTGAAAAAAAAATCCAAGTAACAATGCAGAGTACTCACAGAGATATTTATAACACCCGAGGGACAGGCTTGTACTTCAACCTATCAAATAAATGAATATTAAAGAAGAAACCAATGACTATGTTGTTTTGGAGACATACATATGTCTTGGGGATATTCCTTTTGTATACAAGCAGGGAAAATTTGTCCTGCAATACCATGTGATTTATTTATTTGATATCCTGAAATTAAGGCTCTTTATATTGTTGGAGATGCATTAAATCCCTAATGTATTGCAGTAAACCACAACATTTTTATTACAGAACTAACTTATTTCTCCTGTTTTGCTACGTATGCACCATTTGCCACCCTGCATACAGGGTGTGGAACTCCATCTCGTAAAACCTAAGACAGGCCAGGTCAGGCACACCTGTATTCAGCCCCTACATTAGCCAGAGGCTGTATGCTTTAAGAGTGATTGCTCTAAGACACAGCACCTGCCATGTCAACCATCATATCCCAGTCCCAGCCATTAACTCTATGACAAACCTTCAGCTTCAGAACCTCAAATAAAAGTATCTGTGTTTTCTTATGTGCTCCCCATTGTCTGGTGTTCTTTTCTCTAGGAAATTGTTCCCACTTTTATTCTATTTGCCTGTAATTCTATGAGCAAGAGCATCAGTAATAACTAGTAAATCTCTTGTTCATTCATCCTGAATTACACAGAGTGGATACCATGAGTAAAGGAAGCTAGGAATAATTTAGCACCTATTTATCATGGAAATAAGAGTCCTTTATAATCAGACCTTCAAAGATGAGAAGGATAATGATCTCAAAATAGGGCTTCAAAACATATCATTACTATGCATCTGGCTTCAGATATATCCATCATTAAAATATGTATTACAATATCTGTGCTTAAAATCTCATAGCATTGATCCAAGAGACTTATCAATCATCATGATCACAAAGGGCTACTCAAGGATAGCTGGAGAAGATCAAGTGTTGCCACCAAGGTGATAAATTCATCAGTGAATGAGAGTTTGAAGTGACACAGATAAAGTTTCAGGCTTGAAGGTTGAGAATAGAGTTGCTTTTTCTGAGACTGAGTTAGAAAAATAGTAGATGGACTTGCCTGTTCTTGAAGACATAATTGATAAAAAAAAAGAAAATGTGGAATTAGCACATGTCTTGCATAAGTTAAGACTTGGAGTAGTGCTCATGTTAGCTGGTCTTAAAATAAGGGCTCATAACTGGGCAGAGGGGTTGGGATAGGGTTTTTTTCCCAACAGATTTTAAATGGAGAAATATCCAAGTTGTATAATACAGGTCATTAAATGTAAAGGTTTCCTTTTACTGATTTTAGGACACGCCAATGAAATTTAAGAGTGTAAATATGTAGAAAGGTAAAAGCAAATGGCAAGATTCCATTGAGATAAGTATTTTCATATTTAGTGGTCCGCAGAATAACAAAGCATCAATTAGATTCAGCTTGTGGCAAGATTAAGCCTCAGAAATAACAGTACAATCAGGAAGATGCCAATATCTTGTTAATCTGGTGCACCTGCATTCATCTTCTGCTGCTTCTTTGGAGAGAAAATACTTAGATTTTTCAACACAATGACAGGCATAAATGTTGGAGGTTTAGCTTCCCATAGTCTCTACAGTTTTGTCTCTCTGCTGTTTTTTCTGTTGCATCATGCCATAGAGGGTTTGATCATACCATTTGATAGCATGAAATCATAGAAACATAGGAAACATAAAACTAAAAAAGATCTCAGAAGTTCATCCAATTGAGTCCATGCACAAAAGAACTTCCCTTTAAGATCTTCAGTGATGGAGACTCCACAGAGTCTACCAGACAGCCAAAGTCAGCATTCAGTTTCATTGGCAAACTTCCAGAAACTTCTGCCAAATATTTTTCCTTGCTGCAGTTTGAACCCATTACTTCTAGTTCTGGGTATAGTGAATAGATTATTACCTTTCTCTTTGAACTAGCCTTCTATGACTTTAAAAAATATTATTTCTTTTTCTCTAGCTTTAAACAAATAACATGTCTTCTAATCATGTAACTAGTTAAAAAAACAATGCTAGAACTGCAGTAGAAATATACTAAAAGGCAAGGAAAACTTTAGACTCTCAGCCTAAATAATGAAAGACAAACCATGAGTCATAACTGGTCCACTCTGTGTGTTCTCTAGAAATAGTTTAAACTAGACTGACCAAGAGCACAACATCATCTCCTTGAACATATTGGGACCACAACCTAACTTTTTGGTGTTGTTACACTGTAGTCCTTTTTGTTCTGTTTATATATCATTCTCATCCTTACCTCTACTCACTGAAATGAGAGGTAAGGACTGGATGGAATTCACAAACTTGACTTCACCTTTAGGTACTATGGGTCTGAGGGAATTTGGACTGGTCTTTAAATTGCTTTCACATCTTTTGAGATGGAGTTGCCAACTGTCTATCTAGCCTACGGGGAAAGCACTACCAAGTTTTTTCCACTTTTAAAGATGCCTCTGTCATTCCTTGTGTTATACCAACAGACAAAGACTGACAGGTAACATCATCCAGATCACCTTGAATCTTGGAAAAGGGGGTCCTCATCTGCCAGCAGCTATGATGGTTAGAAATGCAGTTCCTGTAATTCCACAAGGCTGCATTTAGTTGGCAGTAGTGGACCAAATAAAAAGTCAACAGGCCACCTGAAAACCTGTAATGGCATTAGGTAACCTAAAAATCACAGTGACTCTAGAAACCTTAGGAATATGAGACTACTTCTTTCAACAGTTACGAGGAAAGAAGTTTCTCATACGTACACTTAAAGTACTGAAGTCTGCAATTTCTTTCAGGACATTGGAAGCAGGTTATTATGAATCAATTTCCATTTCCTCTAGACTGATCCTTCTGCTTCTAGGTTGCAATTCATTAGGTCACTGGGATTTTTGCAGCTTTGCTATTGATTCTGTTCTGGCCTGTTAAACAGTGGCCTATAGGACCTATTTACTGTGCTTAACTCCAACCCTTGTTAATTTAGATTTAATTTACACCTACATCAAAATATAACTGTATAACAATTAGATGACAGATGTAGCTTATTTTACATGGGAATTTATCTTTCTAGTCTCTTCTGTTAAACTGATGTTTCTGACATTTGTGAGAAAAGTTTATTGTACTTTCTTCCATGATGTGTAGTTTTAATACACTGTTGCAAATTTACCACAACTGGCCATTATGATCATCAGCTACTTTCCAGCATCACCTACATTTATGTATTACATGGCATTACTATAGTCTATAAACGGCAGAATCATGCTATTATTTAGAACGTCTGTGTTTCATCTTGAAGCTCACACCTTAAACATGGATTTATTTTTCTGATGCATTATCTTGTTAGGGTTTTTATTGGGATGGGGTTGTCCTTTATAGGAAGTCTGTAGTTCTTTTTTCTAAGAACACCTTTCTAAGAACACTTGCTGGTATGGAAAGAGGTAAGCAACAACACCATCTCTGAGACAGGAAAAAAACACTGAAAACCAGGCTAATGTTTTGTTTGAGATTTAAGATACAACCACAAAACAGAAATAGTGACAGAAAAAGATGTAGATGGTAGTTGAGAAGGACAGAGGGCCCTGAAGAGCATTCAGGGGACTGGGAGGAAGTGGAGAAGCCACTGACTGGAACAAGAGTCTACACTAGAGTAACACATAAACAAGGTTGCTGATCACATGTCAAAAAAAGATTTAGCAGCAAGGAGGAAAGCTATTCTCTCATCCCATTACTAGTATGTATTATATACTCCATATCCCACAGTCTCCATATAGCTTTTCTTGTCTCCTTCCTGCATCACTATCACTGTGGTACCCAATTCTTACATTTAAGTATGCAAATGTTTACAGATATGATGATATATTCATAATTTATCTCTAAATTCTTTGCACTTCTTGGAAATAAAGCAGCCACAAATCTGAAGGAAACTGACAAAAGCATTGGACCCGTATGAACCTTTTCTATCACTTAAGAGTTATAATGCAGCTAAAATTTCCCAGTAAATCTATTCCTTTAATTTTCAGCTGCTTTGATATCTAGCATATCTCAGGCTTATTCTTTTCCTTTCTTTGAATGGCGTAAAACGGGGGTAACACTTAAAATGAAAGGCACTTGGCCAATGTGAAAACATGGCAACTTAGTCTCATGGTATTGGAAGTCACTCTTGGCCCTTGTCTCCTCTATTGGACATTAAGTAACAGGCAATGAGTTAATTAATCAAGGTTATAATTTACAAAGTTGGTAAAATATTTTTTCTTTTATAGTAATTCAATAAAGATGTTGGGTTTTTAACCAAGAAATTCCCTTTTGCCCATTGATTTATCTTTACACTCACAGTCTTAGTAAGAAAGGAATTGACTCTCTGATGTCTGAGAGTATCTGAACAGTTACTCAACACTTTCCCAAATAACCAGATTTAGACATCCTGTGGGTGTACTCATGCTCTGTATATGTATGTGACATGTAAAACTAAATCCACTTGCCTTGGCAATGAGTAGACTAAAAGTGTGTTATGACCAGCTGAGGGGGCAGGCTTTTACTTTTCATCGAGATTCAGCACACACATGCTCACTGTAGGGATCTAGTACTTGGCACCACAAAAGATATGGTTAGCTAACAATGGACTGTGGGGAACTAAATGAGACATTTACTTGACTTTTTTAAGAAACTCAAACATAGTAGTTCATTAAACACTCAGCTTGAGTTTAATGTAGGTCAGCAGCATCACCCATATACAACCTTGTGCAACAGGTGCTTAGTAATCCTTTTAGCATGCAGTTTCATTGCATAAGTCTCTCAAAAAAAATTAAATAAATTAATTTCTCTGCAAGATATTTGTGAAATATACATATTTCTCATCAAGAGTACAATGATTCAGCTTAAAAGCCAGTATTGAAGGCAGCAGAAACAATAGGTTAAATGAAACATCAGTGCTGTGTTTGCAAACAGAAGTAATTTCCATACTGAGAGGAAAGCCTAACAGGACCTTTCCTAGAAAAATAAAACTTGTGAAAGACACTTAAAAAAGTATGTATTTTCCTATATAAGTAAGTGTGCTCTGTCCTTACTTTATCTTAGTCTTTATTCATTGTAATTTTTGAGACTGCTAGACCTTTCTGCATTTAAGAAAGTTAGACCACTTCATATTCACAACTACTCTTATTGGAGCCGACTTTTCTTGTGCTGTACATTGGTACAGAAGCTGAACAATTTCACTAAAAATAGCAAAAATACTGATCACTATTAAGGCTACAGGAATAGACTATAACATTTTATATTGTTGCATTTCATTAACCACCTGAGCTTTTGTGTCTGTACAAGAACCAGAATATTCACGACTTTTGATGACATGATCAATATGAGGAAAGATGTGTAGGTAAACATAGTATCTTCTATCAGTCTGTTGCTCCTCCTTCTAACATTAAGAATGACTTAGAGAAATAAATACTATAGCCTATAATTTGATGTACTAAAAGATCCCAAAACTGTAAAGGAGAGTAGAATGCCTACAATAGGTACACCAGACTATCCATTAAAAAAAAAAAAAAAAAAAAAAAAAAA
>WUAM01000261.1:117228-128977 GCA_024336885.1 Actenoides hombroni
AATTTTATGGCCCTAAATCTATTTGCTCCAAAGTTTTCTTTGTTGCATTCTTTATTTAACATTGAACTGAAGGGGGTAAACTAAATATTTTCCAAATTAAAAATAAATAAATTAATTTACCTTCAGCTCCAGGTCTGCCAGTCATATGCTTTCCAGCTATGCTACACTTCTATTTGTCTTTCACATACATACTTCTTTTCATTAACAAGGTCTGGCAAAGCATGTACAACTCCCAGTGAATGCAATCGTGCAGAGCCATTGTTCAGTCAACAATAATGGCAAGGAAGCATGAAGTAGAAGGAAGAGGTTAGAGTAATGGGAGACTTTTTATCAGTAACCAAATTTAAAATAAAATTTCCCTAGAAACAAAAGGTGAAATTTAAAGTAGCAGAGACCTTCCTTTTCTCGCTAGAAGTCCCTTGACTCTCTGCTGAATCACCTTGATCATAACTCTTCTCCTTTAACTCTTCCCGTTGAGCCCTTGTATGACTGAGGTTACTCAGTGTCATCACAACTGCTTTACACAGCAACTGCACTACTAAATTAATTTCCCCTCCCCACTTGGAGTTTCAACCTTCAAAGTCTGTTACAGGTATTAGAAAACATTGCTTCCTTTTATGTCATCAGATATATAAATGACTGAGGATTTTCCAAGGGAGTTTTGTTTTCTGTCCTGCTACACATATTTAAAAATCTAATCTGTTTTACAACCTTATCAGTATAGGTGAACATGCACTGAATGACCATGCTTACAACTATACTTATAATGCAATGCTTATCCATATTTCTGCTAAAGCACGTACAGAGCATGGTGTGAAATTGAACCTAATTAGCAGAAATTTGACTCTGCCAATTAAAGGCAAATTATCTAAGGATTGTTTGTTAATGACAACAAAGGACAGGTTTCAACTCAAATAGAAGGATTACTATCATAAAGGTATAAATATCTATTCAACGCCTGCATAAAATGGGATATAATTAATTTTACTAGTGTAAGAATAAAGATGTGCAAGTGTAATAAGAGTTTAATTGCAGTGCTAGAATTCTGGTAGAGTGTGACACTTGTATAAAGAAAGAGATTTTCATCCAATACTTTGAATAATCCTAACTTTTTGTTTTGTTTAGGTTAGGGCAGGCTATAATATAATAAAACTGAATGTGTCTAATTTAAAATGTGTCTTTCTGCAAGAGAGAAAATATTGTTCTTAATTTCGACCTATTCTGCTGTCAAAGGATATCAATATTACTAAAATAATCAAAGAAACTTTTTTTATTAAATATTCAACTGGCTGTGCACATTGCCAGTGTTCATCACTGTAACACATAGTCCAACAACAACTTATGTTTTAAACCCATATTTTGGTTATAATTTAACTTTAAAAATTCAATTCTAAAAGATTTAGACTACTTATATTCAGTGGAAATTGTCCTTAAAAATGTTTGTATCACTGTATGATTACTACTACAGAATAAGAGTTTCTATGCATGGGCACAAGTCCTAAATAGTCTAAATAAAGTAGTTACAAAACAAACAAACAAACAAAATAAAACCAAACCACCACCAACAAAAACTACAACAACAAGACAAACCAACCAAGCAAACAAAAAATAAACAAACCCAAACTTGTGTAATTGAAAAAGAAGACCTTTAGACTGATTGTAACAGACAGAACAGTTGTTCTGCTTGATGCTTCAGGACTCATCTGGCTTGGTGGCACTGGCAGAGCTCCTACAGTTCCATAGCTCTGGAACAAGCAATAACAAGAAACCCAAAACACTAAACACTGACTGGAAGTGAAATCAAGCTGTCCAAGCCATGCATTAATTTGCAGTATGTAAGACAGTAAGTACTATAAGATCCCAAGCATACATTGAGACAATCAGCTCTGAAAAAGGTCAGTTTAATTTACTTCTTCATTTCAATATTTTTCCTCTGTCTTCCCATTTGAATCCATATTATATGCATGTATTCATGGGGGTTTTTTCCATATAAAACACTTCAAACATTCAGTCTCATGAGAAAAATCTTTCTCAAGAGATTTCAAGGCCAAATTGCTTAACAAACAGCATGTAATGCTACACATTCAGATACCACTTCTCACTCACCAAAATATGAGAACAAGTCTTATGAGGAGCAGGGGAACTGAGGGAATCGGAGTTCTTTAGCCTAGAGAAAAAGAGGCCCAGGAGAGACATTATTGCTCTCTACAACTACATGAAAGGAGGTTGTAGCAAGGTGGGAGCTGGTCTCTTCTCCCAAGTAACAAGCAATGCGACCAGAAGAAATGGCCTCAATTTGTGCCAAGGGAGATTCAGATTGGCTATTAGGAAAATTTTCTTCACAGAAGGGTTTGTGAAGTACCAGAATAGGCTGCCCAGGGAAGTGGTGGATTCACTATCCCTGAAGGTATTTAAAAGATGTGTAGATGTGGCACCTAGGGACATGGTTTAGGGGTGATCTGGCAGTGCTGGGTTAATGGTTGGACTTAAAGGTCTTTTCCAACCTAAACAGTTCTATGAAAATGTCTATAGAAGTTAAAATGCTTATACTTTTTATATATGCACATACTGTACTACATCATTAGAGAAACCTAGCATAACCATACCAGTGCTGTATAGCAGCACTGCATAGCAGCACCCTGCATAGAAGGTTTACATAGTACTTCGTGATCTTACCCATCCACATCAGAAAGTGTCATGCCAACAGAAGTAGCAGTATCTTCATAAAATTTGTATAAGCTGTACAAGCCAACAATGCTTGATGCAGATTATTTACATTTTCCTATCAGTCAAATGGCCACTGATAAAATTAATTTAATTAATTAACTTTTACTCCACAGAATAGTTTGCTTGACAGCTACTTATTTTTCAGTACATATGTCCACAGAGATGAATGCAATTGTTGTGCCATGTTAGTATTGCCAACAGTTCACTGCACTTTTCTATATGTCTTCCACATCTGTAATGTATTTGAGGCAGCCTATTCCAAACAAGATGCAGCAGTATTTTCTGTCCTTCTGATCTGGAGTATTGTCTGTTCTCATTTAAACCCAGACTCATCCTGAATGACCTGTGTTGGGTGCAGTGGAAGGTGGTGACTGCCCAGATCCCTCAGGGCAGGACCCAGCAGTCAGGACTCTTCTCACCACTCCAGCAAGGTGCAGAATAGCTGGGGGACACTGTTGGCAGGCCCAGACACAGGCTTCACATGACACCCTGAGGACAGTAGGACCGTAGGACAGGGCTGTGGGGAACTGGAGACAAGCCCTGATGTGTCATTGCTGGGCAGGGACTGATGGCCATGAGGGGCCTGAAACAGGGCAGTGAGCATGGTGGGAGAAGCCCTGAGAAGGTGAGCAGGGCCAGCAAAAATTAGCAGTACCCTTAGGGCCTTGACCACATCTCAATGCTGGACACTATTTGCTGTACAAAATTGCAGACAAACTGAAGTATCCAGCCAGTTATAGCAGCTCTATCTTTTGGCTTTGTAGGTGGTATAGACAGAACTTACAACAGCTGTATTCAAATATAGTTTAAATGAGGGATTCTCCATGGGAAACAAATGCCTGTCACTATATGTTCAGATCTATTGAACTATTGCAATACCAACATATTCCTACTTGTAAGGAATTTTTTAGATGTAAAGTGATTTTTTTTTTTTTAATACTCAAAACAGCCTTTTGCAGGAAAATTCCAGAGTCCATGAAAAATTTCTCAGGGCTCACCCATTTGAGTCAGTTTTCCAACAGAAGAAAATGAAAATGCAGGTAGTACAACCATTTTCCACATAATTCTCTGTATCATGAAGAGAAGTAAGAATTCCTCCTTTTTGAATTCACACAGTCATAATCTCAACCTTTTTTCCCACTTAGATGCAGGAGGACATGTAGTGAAAAGACAAGATTATACAAATACAATCACATTAACCATTTCACTATTTTCTTTTTGAGCATACAAGTCTAGGATTTAATATTTCTTCCCTATAAATTTGGTTCATTTTCAGCTGAAGTTTTCTTCTTTCTCCTTCCCCAGTGCTTTGATACTCCAGTTTTCATGCAATTTAAATGAGAGGCTCAAGGATTGATTTCTTCATTAGCTTATGCAAAAGCTGTATTCATCACTCTACTTTGCTCATCACCAATTTACGGAGGGAACAAAACCAAATAAATATGTACCTCTCACTGAAAATAAGTCATATCTATTTGAAGTTGAGTTGGTTATTCTCATTTACAGAGTTATAGCCAATGCTATTTGGGCATTTGTTTAACAGGAACTGCCTGCCTTTCCCTTACATAGAATGATAAAGTTCTGTGAGCCAGTATTATAATCCTACAACACCTTTGGACATGGTTGTTAGAATCATGTGTGAATTTAAGATCCCCCATAAAAGGAACATTTATTCCCTAATGACCTCTCAAAAGTTATGGGTAGTTTCAGTCCTAATTCTAGTACCTTCATGGGTCCTTTGAGAAAGCATACACTCTGCTGCTAAGACTTCAAGACCTCCACAAGTATAAGCTAACTAGACCAAATCACTAAAAGTGGTTTTTTTAAGTTTTTTACATTTCCATTTGCTGGTTTATGCTAGTTTTTTCTGTATCAGTTAAAGATTGTATTTTTCTCATCACTGCCTGACCATAATTAAGCTGGCATGTAGTAAGGCTAGACTGATTTGAAGGAAAAAATGTTTCTCTAGCCAGTAGTTCTCTATAATGACAAGTGATAAAATTTTCCACCAGACTTCTATAATTTTTTAATACGAAGTATTTCCTTGTTATGAAGGAAATGAGACAAAAATTCCTGTCCATCCATGCTGTCCTTCACATTTCTGATGCAGACAAGTGAAAACACAGATCTACTACCTAAAGTAATCACTTTGAAACACACATGCTCATAAATCATTCTAAGAATGATTTTTCTTTCACTAAGGGATTACACAAACAGCAAAACTGTATTTTTGTGACAGCAGTTCCTGAAAAATATTAACGTACGTCAATTGAGTACAGTCTCAAATGCACAGTACAGGCTATCCATTTATTTCAGCAGTGTCAATGACCACAAAAATTTGCATTAATTTATGCTATTTTAAAATAGAGGTTTCTGTGACTGTGTAGAATAACCATCATAGAACTACATTCATTTGACCAAAAAGAGTAAGAAAACACAGCTAGTAATTGAGTGAACTTCCTTTAAAAGACCTCCTCTGGGAATTGGTATATCTAGCCATGTAAAAAGTCCTGACTTACAGACATCACTTGTATCTACTGTTCAATTTACATCTGATAGAAAAATGAAAATGATAAGGGGAGACAGGGAGCCCAACAGCCCTGCATGGTGTTAGTTTTGAAGGAAGGAGAAAGGCATGAATATCACAAAATGTCTCTGTCAAGTTAGAATTGCCTGAATTGGTAAGAAAGGATACTACAAGGCTAGCTCTCCTGTCCTATTCCTCATCCCTTTCTTTCTCACTAAACCATTTCATCTCCACCACTTCTATCCCCAACTACCTTATTCTTAATGCTACAGACTGTTTACTCCAAAATGCCCATCATTCAGATATAGGGATGATTTGGGGAGCTGTTAAATATAAATAGGCACAGCAAGAATTGAAGAACATCTGGAGTGTTTTGCTTGTGCTGTAGCAAACTCCTCTTCAGACATACTTTAACATACTACCCTTTCCTCCCAAGATAGGCCAACTTTATTTTCAAAATAGATCTCAAAAACTTCTGAATCAAGAAAAAATTGTCTAAAATACGCTTGGGTTCCCAGAGGCAGAAAACCAAGACATGCTAAAGAAAGTATATATAGAGATAAGACTTTTTCCAGGGAATTTAAACCAGCATTCTAATAATAAAACATAAATTTTTGTCTGGTGGAGTCACATTTATGGAACAATACAGGGCATTACAACTGTTTAACAGACAAAAAACTGCAAGTAATGACTAAGAGATGACTGATTTTGACTGACTTATCAGGGTCATCTAATTCAATGGTCAGATGAGCATATGACTCAATATGAGTTATGCAAGGTCAAGAACAATCCAGTGGCATAATGAGAAACTGAACAGAGAGCTGGTATGTCTGAGATATTGTTTTGGCAATTAACAGCATAATAATTGTTAAACATACTGCTTATTGTAACCAAAGGGCTACACCTTTTTAAGCAACTCACATAAGTCTAAAATAATATCCAAGGATCACAAATTTCATTCTCCTTCTAATATTACACTTTTGAAATAAATTTCTTAGAAATAAATTCCTGTTTTCTTTCTCTATATGTTCTCTAAGATCCCCTTGATTTCCTCATGGAATTAATGGAAAAGTACACATCCCTACTCTGTAATGAAATTAATGTCTTCCAAATGTAACATGGGCTAGTTCACATGTCTCTCACTTTTAGGACATGTCATAGCCTCTAGAAATCATTTGAAGGAAAAAGGGAAGGAAACAAAAGAAACTTGTTAATAAAGTTGTGTACAAATCACAAAATTTCTTTCTTATCAGCTTTATATAAAACCATAGAATCATTAGGGTTGGAAAAGACCTCTAAGATCATCAAGGCCAACCATCAATCCAACATTATCATGACCACTAAACCATGTCCTGAATTGCCACGTCTATGTGTTTTTTGAACACCTCCAGGGATGGTGACTTCAACACTTCCCTGGGCAGCCTGTTCCAATGCTCACCACTCTTCCAGTATAGAATTTTTCCCCAATATCAAATTGAAACCTCTCCTGGTGCAACTTAAACCCATTTCTTCTCATATTGTATCTTATTCTACAGAAGAGTGAGTTTCAGACACAGATGCAGTTAACCATTAGCTACAACTGCAGAACAGGATAATGGCCAGTGATTATACTGCTATCCAGGGCTTCCTTTAAAAAAAAAGTCACTGAACACGGTCATTCTCCACACTTGCATTTGTCCTGGTTTGAACTAGAACAGGACTATTTCTATTCAGTGATTTTACTTTTCAGTTAAATCTCTTTTAACTAACTGCACTTTCTGAAGTTAACAGCATGTTTTCGCAGACAGTGTCTGCTTCTAGCAGTGATAATGCTTGATTTGGAGTTACTACCAAGGATTGCTACATGTAGAAAAGCTCTTGTTTATACTTGCTTCTGTGCAGACCAAGGTCACTGCTAAATCTTATCTACCACACTGGGGGATGCAGAATGAAAAAGGCCAGAGCTGGGGGAAGGAGTGGACCCTAAACCTTGATTGCACTACAATCACTGCAGCATCAGGTTGGCTGCAGCTGTGGTTAACAGTCACTGTCACGAACAGGTAATTTCATTGCATTAGACAGTATGTGAAAGGGCTACCATGGAAAGAGAAACTTAATAAAGGAGAAACTTAAAACATAAACCCTAGCACAATGATTTGCAATGAACATCATTATGAGAAGAGAAGCAGAGCTCTATTGTGTTGTAAATATAATTAAATGCTTCCAGCTCATGTGAATCACCTGTTAATGGGACTATTGTACCATTGTAAATTACTGTAAAGTAACATTATCACATGCATCATCCAAGCCATTTTCTAACCATTTATAAAAATTAACTGTCATTGTGAAAGACACAGTTTCCTGTGTTTAGAAGCTACAGTCATATATATAAAAAGTAGGAATTTCAATCACAGATCAATTCAGTTCAGATGTTTATTGTGTACCCTCTTGTCTCTACACCATTGCTGGAACTGAAATTATGTCCTAAAAGATGAACCAGAAATAAAACAACAGAGCAAACTAAAACAACGATGTGTAATAGCCTGAATTATTGAACCAAAAAGAAGAGTATTACGTAGCTAGCTGTCTGTTTGAAACAGTCCTGAAATTCCCAATTCTACTCAAATATTTGTAAGGAGGTAGAAACATGTGTGGGTGGGTGAAGGACAAGGGAATTTGCATAGAAGTTAATTTTGTGCTTGTTTTTCATTCTGAATTAGAAAAGGAAGTGAACGAATGTTCAGTGACAAAAACACAAACATTAAAAATGCCCCCACAGCATCAGATAGGTAGTTTGATCTACCTAGCTGAGTGACCGTAGAAGGTATTATTCATGAAAGGCACATAAACCTGACCAACATCTGAGGTCCTCAAAGCAGACCCTCATCTTGGATCACCAGCTACAGGATTAAGGGTCTTGTGCTGTCCATCACTTTCTAGTCCTTCTTTATTTATTTGTAGTCCCTGGATTTGTCTAATCCCTTTTTCATGTGTTGATACAGTCTTTCTCTACAATTTTCTGTGGCAACAAATTCCAGTCTGTTTCAAACTGTTGTCCTACTAGTTTCAGCTAGATCTAGTACAATAATGTTTTGTGAGTAATGATTCTGCATTTACCTCATCCATCAGCTTCATGGTTTCATGAAAATTCCTTTACAAACACTAGCTTTTCAAAAGATATGCACTTGTTTGTGTTAAAATTAAGCTCAGAATGGAACTAAGTAGTATGATTAACTATTGTGGACAAGACTTGTTAGTAGTGAGTTTATTTAAGTTTGCTTCAGGAAATGAATTCAGCTTCTCAGGGCTCAAAGTATTTTATCAACCTCAGTAAAATACTATAACATCTGACATGATCTATCTGGTTTACATGGCAAGGTTTTGATAGCAGGGGAGCTGCAGGAATGGCTTCTGTAAGAAGAATACAGAAATTGTCCCCATGCTGGACAGAGCCAGTCTTATCTGGCTCCAAGGACCCACTGCTGCCCAAAGCTGAGCCCTTCAGTGATGTTGATAACACCTCTGTGACAAGATGTCAAAAATTCTGCACAACAGCATCTGGGAGTGAGAATATGGGAGAGAAACAATTCTGCAAACACCCAGGTCAGTTAAGGAGGGGGAGGAGGTGCTCCAGGCACCAAAGCAGAGATTTTCTGCAGCCCATGGTGAAGACTGTGATGAGGTAGGCTGCCCCTCTGCAGCCCACAGAATACCAAGGTGGAGTAGCTATCCACCTGCAGCCTGTGGAGGACCGCATGCCAGAGCAGGTGGAGGTACCCTGAAGGAAAATGTGACCCTTTAAAGAATCCATGCTAGAGCAAGCTCCTGGGAGGAACGGTTGCCTGTGGAAAGGAGCCCATACAGGAGCAGTTTTTCTGGTAGGGCCTATCACCCCATGAAGAACCCACACTAAAGCAGTCCATTCCTGAAGGACTATACTCTGTGGAAAGGACCCAGGTTGGAAAAGCTTATAAAGGACTGTCTCCTGTGACTTGGACTCCAAGCTAGAGCAGGGAAGAGCATGAGGAGGAAGGAGAGACACAGACCAAGCATTAGGAACTGAACACAGCCCCCATTCCCTGTGCTCCTCAGGTGGAGGAGATAGAAGAATTGGGAGTGAAGTTGAGCCTGGAAAAGGTGAGTGGAAGGTGGGTTTTTTAGACTTTTTCTTATTTCTCATTATCCTACTCTGACTGCAATAAATTAACTTAATTTCCCCAAGTTGAGTCTGTTTTGATCATGATTGTGATTGGTAAGAAATCTCCCTGTCCTAGAAAATTTTTTTCATTGTATCTTCTCCCTCTGTTCTGTTGAGGAGGGGGTGTGACAGAGCAGTTTGTTGGGCGCCTGGCAGCTAGCCAAGGTCAACACACCACATACATGCTCATATCTCTGGAAATAAACTGCATTCCCTCTAGATATAAACTGCAACTCCCTATCCAAATATTTTCCAATGGGAAGCATGTACCTTTGACATTACATTTCTCAGAGCTAAATGTTCAATTATTTCTAAAGATAAATTAGGAATGCCATTCAGTGTTGTTTCTTGTGAACAACTAACCGTCTACCAGGGTTAAAAGAAGACCTTAAAAAGAGGCAGGTATTTTTCACATGGATTTCTCCAACATATTTTCACAGAAGTATCAACAACCTAGAAAAACTGGCATGATAAAGGCTTTAAAAGGGTAACCTTTTCCTAATTTTTTGTCCCATGGAATTGATGGGATGGAAAAGCTTTCTTATGTCTTCAGATGGAATTGATTTTTCTGCATCAGCTGTCATCACATATCCACTTCTTTTTCTTTTTTGCACTGAGAAAAAAAGACTGAAGAAAAGGAAAAGAATTTAAAAAGAAGGAAATAAAAAAAAAATTTAAAAAAAAAAAATTAAAATCCCCAACTTTGTATTTTTTGATTCTTGACAAGATGTCATTTTTAGTAAAGGCCATGTTTGAAACTGATAATTAATAAATAATTACATTCCTCTTTCTATCACCCTCTCCAAATGCTAGTTATATTTTCTAAGAGTGTAAACCTGCAGGTATGTATTCTGAAACTAAGGCAAAAATTCTATACAGTTATAAATATACCTTTTAAACATAAAATAGATTTTATTATTAGAGTAGTTATATGTTATTTTTATATAAATTTAATTTATTTTCAGCTGTGACACATCTTAAGTTTTCAATATGTTACCTTTTCTGATTAGTGGAGTTAGTGTACTACTGAGAAGGAATTGCTAAGAGTCTTTATCAAAGAAACCTCAAGAAAGTATGAGGTCAAGGCTACATTAATAGCATCGTTTTTCAGCAAGATTAAACTCTACAACTGTAGACTCAGTCTAGGCTATAAAAGCATCGTTTTAAGTTTTAGTTATTTAAGAATTTCGTAGTGTGTAAGTGTTATAAAAGAGAAGAACACACAATGAAACCTGTATTTTTAATTGATTACTGTTGCCTTCTGACATTTCATTTAAAGGAAGCTACTCTGTAGAAAAACATTAGACAATTTTCCCAGAAAACTGTAATGACTAGAAAGACTCAAATGGAGTAAGAAGAGGGCAAGTGAAATCTACCTTGGATAATGAATGGACTTCAAACTAAGGAAAATAATACCATAATTCATTTATATGGATAGCCTCAGAAAAGAGCAACAAAAGGACTCATGCAATTCTTTTAAAGCTTAATTATATGTATTCTGAGAAGTTTAGACAAGATTTTGTAGCATAAATTTGAAGAGTGACTTCATCAAACCAGTTGTTATGTTTCATTTTTAGCAACAGTTTTAGGTTTTCAAGCTTTGTCAATATAGGCTCTATTTTTCATATTATACAGAATGCAACACATTTTAGTCAGACTTCTATTTGAAATTGCAAGGTAAACCACAAATACATTTTGATACCTTCCTGAAACCACTGTGATATTGGCTAGATTTATAATGTAAGGCAATTTAGGCTACAGAGAGCAGCTCTGCAGAGAAGGACTTGGGAGCATTGGTGGATGAAAAAGTGAATATAAGCCAGCAATGTGCACTCACAACCCAGAGAGCCAACTGCATCCTGGGTTGCATCAAGAGAATTGTGGTTAGCAGGTCCAGGGAGGTGATTCTGCCCCTCTTGCCTGCTCTCCTGAGACCCCACTTGGAGTAATGTGTTCATGTCTCAGGCTTCCTGTGGACCTCTTTGACAGGGTCCAGAGGAGGGCCACAAAGATGATCAGGGGGCTGGAGCACCTACCCTATCATGAAAGGCTGGGAGAGTTGGGATTGTTCAGCCTGGAGAAAAGAAGGCTTCAGGTAGACCTTATAGAAGCCTTTCAGTACTTAAAGGGGGCCTACAGGAAAGTTTGGAAGGGACTCTTTATCAATGAGTGTAGTGATAGGAAAAGGGCTTATGATTTAAAATTAGTAGCGGAGAGCTGCCAGGCAGAGAAGGACCTGGAGGTGTTGATTGACAGCTGGCTGAACATGAGCCAGCAGTGTGCCCAGGTGGCCAAGAAGGCCAATGGCATCCTGGCCT
>WUAM01000261.1:137305-157268 GCA_024336885.1 Actenoides hombroni
GAAGAGAAGAGAAGAGAAGAGAAGAGAAGAGAAGAGAAGAGAAGAGAAGAGAAGAGAAGAGAAGAGAAGAGAAGGGAGAAGAATATTTCATATTTATTGTCATATTTCTTATCACATATAGATATATATAGACCAGTGGAGCCATATACATTTACATATGTCCACAGAATTGTACTTTGAAAATAAGGAAATATATGGATCATTTTTACACTTGGTTATTAGAGTTATTAGGACAGTATATGCAGGAGTACGAGACAAAGGCTGAAGATCACGGCAACTGGAGTCTTGATTTTTTATAAACACATGTTGAAGAAGAGGAAGAGTTATCCCTCACATAAATGATAAATGTTTTTCCAACAGTCATGACACCACTTGGTGTGAATTTAGAAGTAGTTCAAAACTGAAGTCCAAAACTAAGCAAAAACTAATACAAATTTTGACTAAAATTTCCAGGGCAATACAATAGCTTCTCTTTGCAATTTGTTAAAACATTAATTCAACCATTTAGCAGAGAGCTGAACTACTTTGGAAGTTTCTCTTCCAGTGAAAACCATAGCTCAACATAACAGTTCTGGTTAGACCAGGTACAAATCAAACAGTAATCATACTGTGTTCAGTTTTGGGCCCCTCACCATAAGAAAGACATTGAGCTGCTGGAGCATGTCCAAAGAAGGACAACAAAGCTGGTGAATGGTCTAGATAACAAGTCTTATGAGGAGCAGCTGAGGGAACTGGGGTTGTTTAGCTTGGAGAAAAGGAGGCTCAGGGGAGACTTTCTTGCTCTCTAAAACCACCTGAAAGGAAGCAGTAGTGAGACTGGGGGTTCAGTCTGTTCTCCCATGTAGCACGCAATAGGACAAGAGGAAATGGCCTGAAATTGCACCAGAGGAAGTTTAAATTGGATATTAGGAAAAATTATTTCACCAAAAGGATTGTAAAGTCCTAGAACAAGCTTCCCAGAGAAGTGGTGGAGTCACCATCCCTGGAGGTATTAAAAAGATGTGTAGAGGTGGTGCTGAGGGTCATGGTTTAGTGGTGACCTGGCACTACTGAGTTAATGATTGGACTTGATGATCTTGAAGGTTTCTTCAAAATAGAATAATTCTATGATCTATTCATAATAATATTTAAAATGTGACCAAAAAATACTGGCATAATATATGACAATCAGAAGGATTACAGCATTAGCTGAAGCCAAGAAAAACTGTATATTTAAATTTTAAGTAAGCAGAAATGGCTTAACAGCAAACTGTAGATAGCAGTCCATGAAGAAAATAATTTAAACTATTTCACACAGGCTTTTGCAATAGGGAGAACACCTGGAGAAGCACAGTTTGATTAAGGATAACTAGCAAGGACTCTGGCAAGGAACCATCATGCTTATCTAGCCTGTTGGAGTTCTCTGAAGATATTGCTGCTGTAAGAGATAAGGGGAATTCAGTGGATGTAATATACTCAGATTTTCAAAAGTATTTGACAAGGTTCCAAACTAGAGATTAGTCGTTGACATAAAGAATAAGGGTTAAAATGGGATACTGGATAAAAAGACTGGATCAGGTGCAAAGTATAAAGTATTGCTATAGAAGGAAACTTCTTACAAATTGGAAAGGGGTTTGAGGTCAATCAGGTTAATAGGCATGTGCAGAAGTCTAGAAATACATTATTTATGTGACGGTGCTTTGTGAACTGAATCACAAAATATCCACGTCATATATGATTGCATGCAAAGTGAATAATGATAAAATAATACAGAAAGCATCACAAGTGAATCAAAGTGAATTCAAAAATCTTCACAAGCAAGTGAAAAATGTTAAATAATTTAAATGACACTGTTGAAAAATAGACAACAGGCTATTCAGAAAAAAAAAAGATACACGGGGGAAAACATCATTGTCAAGAATATATAGCATGAAAAAAACCCAACAAAGCTACTATTACAACAGATGTTTTTTGCAAAAGAAATAGCAAATAATTCTGTGGAGATTAGTCTATTGCCACATAAGGTAGTAGGCAGTAATCATGGATACTTATGGTTCTTGCAGTCATTATGTATAATCTGCTAAAGCACACAAAGGATAAAAAAGTAATATTAAAACAACAGAAATTTTAGTCAATCAAAAAAGACAAAGCAACTGTTCTTATCACTGTTAAAGAAATACAGAACCTCAAAATGGATTTCATTCTTTTGTGGAGCTATACCTTTATACTATCAAGAGATTAAAGTGTAAGAAAACAATCCAATTCCATAATTAGAACTATGAAAGCAAGAAAGAAAAAAGAAAAAAAAATAAGCTTCCATAAAAGCCTATTAATCTACAAAAGAGTTATCTGGAAAATTTACTGTAACAAAAAGGGTACAAGTTTAAGGAACATCTAATGGATTATTAATAATTAGTTTTGCTATACAATGACAAACCCACGGTCATCAGACACTGTGTCAATGCAAATCATCAACTAAGTTCAAGTGCCTTTAGATGACTGCAAAAGTAGCCCAAAATCCATTTACTAATGTTAGATGTTTAACAACTTTTTTCCTTTCCAAATCTGTATGCAATAGAGCAAGGTAGGTCAGTTGATTTGAAACCATTTCCAATAATATTTCTTCTCTCCAGGTCATTTACCCTTCATCCTTCCTCCCATATTTGCCAGGAATTTACCTACTGAACTTTTACAGAAAATTTGCCTTGTCTGTCTACCTTTCCCTAGAGCCTCCAATCCTAAGAGGTGAGATTTCTTTATGCAAATAAATGTCCTTTTTCCAAATAAGAATTCCCTAACTCCAGAGCATTCAGTGTTACAGAAAAACTCAAGAGAATTTTGCACTATTAGATTTTAGACAAGAGTAACACTATGAAAACTCTTCAGATTCTCCTTTGTAGCCTCATAATTCATTCTATTAACTGTAAAATCCTAACTCATGTCAGATGCCCTCAGCTGCCTTACATAAATACAATGAATACAATGGTCCAGGAAGATTGCATGTATGGTCTTATTAATGCTTCATAAGCCAAAGAATTTTAAATATGTAAATATAGTAAAAAAAACCAAACCAAACTTCACTAGCTATTTTTCTTATTATCAACAGTAGATGCATATTGCACACCGTTGACTTAATGGGCTTTAAATTTATTCTGCTCAATCTTTGCTTCTATAATGAATGCAAATGTTGTCTCACAAACCAAAATATAGAAATAAGTTTTATAATATACTACCCAATGCATTCAGCTCTATTTGTACAGAAGTGTTTTATAATCAAATACACATATTTTAAATCAAAGCAAACCATTTCAAAAGTCATTCAGAAGAGCAATGACATAAATAACGTTGTACGAATCCTTATTTATTCCGTATCAACAATTTCTGTACGCAGTTTATTCAGGTAATGAATTTGGTTTTGTTCATTTTTAAACTGACTAAAAAAGTTCTGATTGGTTATGAAGGTTGAGGAAAGCATTACAATCTTACAGACATTTATTTTACATTTGCCATTAATATAGATGTTACAATTGGAATTTAGTCCATGGTATTCTTGTGGAAAGCAGGTTAGAAAGCAAATACATGGTTGACTACCATATGAAGATACTTTTTCTATCCATTGATGATAATATATTGGGTAAAGAATATTGTTTTGCTCACAAGCATTTTTCAATTTAACTACATATTAGGTGTGATTGTAACGTACCTATGATCCACTGGAACATGGTTTGGTGTGATGGGCTAGGTAATAAAATCTCATCAGAATTCTGAACTGCTGCAAAAAAGTGAAATCAAAATATAGTATTTCAGAAAGCATATCATTTTAAAAATATTTCTGTGTGTTTGCAAATAATTCTTTTGCAGCTAAACTGATATACAGTTTTTAGCCTTGACTTTCTGCACTAGCTCCTACTTTACCATGATTTGATTTACCAGATGTTATCATGATTTCATTAGAAAAGAAAATCCATTTCTGAAGGATCAGAATGAAACACAAAATAAAGAGACCAGTATTTTAAGGATAAAGGCTATTCTTCTGAGAAATCTCCTATCTTTAAACAGCTCTAAGCTCTATTGGAGAAAAAGGAAACATTCTTAGATACACAAGAGTATTCCTTGCACAATGGATTTATCAGCAAGGAGCTAAGGCTTAGAATTGATACTACTAAACTTCTTTAAAAATACCTTAAAAGAATATAGTAAATATTCTGCTTAAAATATTGAAGAGGAAATTTGAAGACAACCATAACTTCATTAGTCAGCTTCCACAAAATCTGAGAGACACCACAGGACTGGAGATAATCTCCAAAAAGGTACAGATGATTCTACTGAATTCCTTTCCTCTTGTCTATAAAGACCCAGGTGGCAAGAAAACATTTGTTCAGAAAGAATACTATTGCCTTATTTTTGAAGTGTGTGTTCTGCAACAGTGAGCCTTCTAGTCCTTAGTGATCTCTGCCTGAGCATCGGAAATACTGAATCATCATTCAATGAATGTTTTAAATCTTTTAAAGATTATGCCTTAAATAATCTGCTAGATTATACTGGTAATAAATGTGTTTGGCCTGAAATGTACCAAATGCGTGCTTGTAAAGGTTTAATTCATAAACATCACTCACATCAAGCAGCTCTTTGTATCAGTGAATTCATATGATGCATATATGACTTCAGGTACAACTCCTTTCTATTGCACCATAATACATATAGAATATATTCTAAACATTTATTTGTTGTTAGTCTTCAGAAAGCAGTTATATATACACAGAAATCTGAGATGAATAAAATACCATCTTTATCATTGTTTTAGACTGTAAATGACAACTTCCCTTCCAAGGAAGAAGCATACTAAATTTCATTTCAGCTGGATGAAAAAATCTCCCAGATTCCTCCATTTATTTTACGTCTTGTTGGTCTCTTTTCTTAACTCTTCTACTAACTGTGGAAACATTGTATTTTGCTACTAGATGCTTCAACAGTTTTTGACTTACTGTTTGTAAAATAGAATCATTCTGGAGAACACAAAGTCAAATAGAGGAGGGGAACCAAACTAATTAATATATACTTTGTAGCCACAATAACATCAGAGTTAAAGCTGATTGAGAAACCTCAGCAGAACTATTTTTCATCAGTTAGTTTATGTAACTAAAACTTTGATTTCAATAATATTTTCATCCAGAAAAAAAAAAAAAATACTGAATAATCTGGCCCATGATTCATTTTGATAATACAACAGCAGAAGTGACTTTTCCTGACATCAATAGTCTAGTGGGTAGACTCTCTTAGCAACTTCAGGCTCTCAGGATTTCCATCAGAAACAGAAAGAAATGACATTCTCTGTCACAAATGAATGCCTTGACTAAGCTGGTTTGCCTCTCCCAAAGTACCTTGACCTCATGTTGGTGTAGAATACGATTTTTAGGCTTCAAATTTTTTCACAAGATAGAAAATCTTTTACAATCTTCTCTGCTTGAAATTCCCTTGCTAAGATAAATATCTAACTCTTGAATTTTAAAGCATGGAAATCTAAGACTGTGGTAAACTTAGGTAACTTTCACATGAAAAGTGTTACCAAAAAAATCTTCCTGTAACAACTTGTTATTGGTCAGTGTCTGAATTATATAGGGGCTCCAATACTTAAGAAATATTTGATGGATCATATGAAAGCAGAAGTGAATAATTCAGAACGATATTTTCAGTGTTTTGGGTAAGTCATTCACCTTCTTTGAAGTTTCTGTAGTTTTCTGTGACATAACGACGTTGATCTCAAAGTTATCTTCTGTATGCTGCATTTTTATTATATACACTGTAAAAAGGATAAGGAGCTCAGGGCTGAGGCTGAAGAATGCATTAGATTTCATTCAGAACCACTATGGAATGATGATGAAAGTCTACTGAGACCTCAACATTTCTGTTAAGCTTTTCATGTTTGACAAAAGCAAAAAAAAAGTCCTGATCAACTTTAATCCTGGTTAAATAGTGAACAATATTTACTTCCAACATGTAAATAAAAACATGAGAAAATGTTGTATAGGTTTTGTGGCTACTGACTTCACTTTGAAGAAGTGTTTCTAACTAAATAAGGAAGAGAGGTTTGCCGGGGGCAAGTGTAGAGAAATATTTAAATCAGAAAATGGATCTAGAACAGAAAAATAAGTTTATAAGAGTTAAATTATAGCAAAATGAGCAGAAATACCATGGAAAATAGTTCTGTAGTAGTAACTTGTATTTCAGATAGCATTTAAGTCCTCAAATGGAGTTTATGTCCATCAGAGATAAACCAAGCGAAATATGAATTCAGGATAATTGATGAGGAAAGAAAAGCTTTTAAAGTTGATGGACTGATAACAGAAGACACTCAAGTCTTTAGCTGACAAGGAGGATCACTGACTTGAAATAAATTCTTATAAAAGCAGATCATCTGGTCACTGGTATAAGATCATTTATGATGAGAAGCCAGAGGTACAATGCTGTCAAATATACAGTACATACAGATCTTCAGCTGCCTAAAGACAAGCTATTGTATGTCTGTCACTTTGGAAAGTGAAATAAATTTTCCTGTCCTTTTTATCCATTTTTCTAAAATTCTGAACCAGAAAGCTATGTCTTTTTTTCTAAAAAAATACATTACTTACGATACCAACACTTTTAGACTAAACAAGACAGTACAAATCACTTTCAACCATATAGTTTATGTAATATACAATTGCTAATTCCACCATATTTACACTAAAATATTGGGGAGGTTTATTTAAAATATTTACTCAGTAGTTATAACGCCATAAGCCTTTAATTTATATCCTATGGTTCCCTTGCCTTCAAGATAATGTACATATATCAAGAGACTGGAAATTTTTGCACATGTTCATCTTGCTAATACTTTCATCACTAAAAATAATGAGCTGATACAGAATTGATGACCTGGAGATAAGAAGTGAATTTACTCATTTTTCTCTCATGCTGTTTCAAGAATATGCAGTCACTCCTTAGAAGTGTAAGATTTAGTAAATATTAAAAATGTGTATGTTTATTGTAATGAAGGTGTCTCTCTGAAAAATTCCTTTTCTCTAGGTGAAGCTATTCAGATATTAGTCAAAGTAGTTACTCCAGAGTCCAGCAACACTAAGTACCTCAGAAAGAAGTACTTCTGTATCCCTTCTCATCTCCCTTCCGCAGTTCAGTAAGACTGTCACTGCTAGCTGGTGGTTTGGTTACTGGGTGGTACCACAGAAGGAGCAAGAATCATGAGAACCTGGAAGGTTTTTCCCAGATTTGAAGCAACTCTGGACAACCTGTTTGGATGGTGTATATGACTTGATAGTACTGCATGCATCTAAATATATTATGGCAGTACTATTCGAGGACTCATCATAGCTGATATGATTAGGCATGACAGAACAGTAGACGTTTTTAGATATACCAGAATAAGCAAGCTCAGTTCTGCCTCAAGTCTTTGCAGCCCTGAATCGCCTCCACATGGAATAGCTGCAATTTCTCTCATTGGCTGTTTGAGTGCTCTTGCCATTTAAAAATATATGTAAAGAAAACATGTAATTTTGTTTGATAGTTTGCCCAACACCTTTTGCAGAAAGGAATACAGTCAATTTTGCCATTGAGACTGCCACATAAAATGGCAACATATCAAGATTTCTTTTTTTATTGCATCACTAATTCTGTAATATATAATAAGAGGTGAGCTGAAACACATTTGAAGAATGATTCATATTTATTATAAACTTATTTATAACCTCTAACAAGTTGTTGGGTTTTTTTTTTCCACTACCTAGTAGAGGTATAGTCAAGGAAACCTTGGTATGTTAAAAAAAAAAAAAAAAAGTGCAAATATTTCCCAGACATTCTGTGGTATGTGGCTGAAAAATACTGCTGTCCCCTACTTCTCTTGTTTCTATCAATAATGATATGTACAATGCTTAGCAGCCATCTTCCTTCTCAGTTAAAGCTTGCTAGCCTCGTTACAAGGGTGTTAAACTGTTAACGAATATGAAGAGTAAAGCACTAGATCAAGTTGTGTTTTAGAAAAGTTATCCAAAACCAAAAGCTTATGAAGATATTGATCTAGGGGGGCTTGAGTAATAAAGAAGATATACAAGATTTGTTTCCTTACATTCCCAGATGTAACAGAATTGATATTGTAGCACCCTTTGTGAAATGAATTACGTAATTTGAAAAATAAGATGTAACTCTTTTAAAAAGGACAGAGAAAGCAAAGTGGGAACTGAAGCAGCACTCTATCAAAATAGTGTCAGCTCTTACTAAGTTACTGTACTGATTTTGGTTGGGGTAGAGTTAATTTTTTTCATAGCCACTCCTATGGTGCTCTGTTTTGGAATTTAGTGAAAACAGTGTCAATAACACAGGAATATTTTAGTTATTGATGATCAGTGCTTACACAGAATCAAGGCCTTTTCTTTGTCTCACCCCACCCCACCAGCAAGTTTGCTGGGGGTGCACTAGGAGTTGGGAGGGGACATAGCTGGGACAGTTGACCCCAACTGACCAAAGGGATATTCCATACGGTGTCATGCTCAGCATATAAAGCTGGGGAAGAAGGAGGAATGTAGGGGGGACACATTCAGAGTGATTTGTCTTTCCAAGTAACCGTTAAGTGTGATGGAGCCCGGCTTTCCTGGAGATGACTGAACATTTGCTTGATGATGGGAAGTGGTGAATGAATTCCTTGTTTTGCTTTGCTTGTGCATGCAGCTTTTGCTTTATTTACTAATCTATCTTTATCTGAACCCATGAGTGTTCTCACTTTTACCTCTTTGATTCTCACCCCCATCCCACTGATGGGGTGTGAGCAAGTGGCTGTGTGGGTCTCAGCTGCCTACTGGCATTAACCCACAATAGTTACTCTTATGTGACAAGCAAATGATCCTTGAAAAGATTATGGATCACTATTCAAATGAATAACTATGCTTTAGAAAATATTGATACCAGCTCTTAAAGTCACCTACATAAGAAGTAAAAAAAAAGGGATATCATAGAAACCTTTATTTTCAGTGAAACACGCCAGACGTTTCACCCTCCTGATACAATTGATTTAATCAGAATTTATGGCATATATGTCGATCTCCTAACTTAGGAACACTTTCACCCATTTAAGAGAAATTCCAAATTAATCTAGTTATAATCACAGAACTAAAATTACTTTGTAGCAAGTGCTCTTGTTTTGAATATATTTGCTATGTGCAAGTGCAATAAGACAGAAGAAGGATTTATATACCTTTGGTGCTTAGAAAATATAATTTTCATGACTCTACAAGTAAATTATGAGTTAAATCACCTAATTTCATGAACACAAAAATGTGACTTCCAACTAATATTACTACATTACATAATTCAAATATCTGTAATTGAGAAACACTAATGATTGTATTGGTTTAGCAGATTAAAAAAAAAAACCATTAAAAATAATTAAAGGTGGCAGCCCACTATACCTATAATAGATGCTCTTTGTTAATTCCCCTCCCTCCCCAAAGGGGAAGAGAAAGGGAGTAAGGGAGAAAGACTTATTGATTAGAAAACGAAACTAGAACAACTTTAATGAAAATAATAACAAGGGAATATATGCAAGTATATACAAAACCAGTATAGAGCCCAACCCCTCCAGTGGCAATTATGTCACGGTCATCACTGATGCTGTGGAGCAGGCATCGGGAAAGTCCCTCACTGGACTCAGCGACAGATGGAAATCATGTTCAGGAGCTGGATTCTGGTACCAGATTCAGGAACACACAGATCAGGATCGAAGGCAGAACAGAGTCCACCTTGGATGCTGACCATTGAAGAAGCGAGGAAGAAGCCATAAGAGCTGAGCTGAGCTGAGCTGAGAGTTTGATGTTTGTCATCCCTCAGCTTTATACTGAGTATGAAGTATATGGGATGGAATACCTCGTTGGTCACTTGTAAGAGCCCAGCTATTTTGTGCCTCAAACCTCGTGTAGTGATAATATCTGGAAAGACCTGTCTGGAGGGGAAAAGTGTTGATTGCTCCCACTGCCTCTGTGCTCCCAATTTGGATCCTTGCAGATATGATTTAACAAAAGGAAGATGTAAATTCTGCATAGGTGGGACTCTGTCTTTTCTTTAGTTAAGTGCTCCTGCTGACTGTGCCATGGGCGATGTGGATGGCAGGCACCACACTCATGGGTCTCGTGCAAATCAACACCACTTCCTGTGGAAACTGGGAATGCCACCCCGATATCTGAAAGGTATAAAGGGACAGAAAAATATTGAGTGGGGTGCACCCACCACCAAAGAACTGAAGACTTGGACTGATCCAGTGAGATGCTGCTGGATCCATGGGTGGTGACAACCTTTTCTCTTTATCTTACTCTCTCTCTCTCTTACTCACTCTCTCACTCCCCCCATCTTTTCCTCTTTCTAATAACTCTTTCTTTTTTTTCCTTGAAACTTAGTTGCACTGTAAAATACTCGCTTGCAAAAATAACACCTTTATCTGTTTGTTTGATTATTTGTTTGTTGATTATTTCATTAGGGAGAACTAATAAATTGTTTTGTTATTGTTCCTTGGAGTCATTGTCATGACTGCCATCCCCGCAGCCCCACTGTGCAGGGACAGCCTCTTTCAGGGATCACAAAGATTCACTTCCCTCATTGTCCACTGAGTGGAATGAGACAGTCAGTTTAGGGTCACCTGTCCTGTCTGCTCCTCCCTGCAGGTGCAGCCTTTTACTTTCTGCACCCCTCAGTGTGGTGCACAAGATCCAGCAGTGGCCTTGGTCTGAACACCAATCCTTGGTACTAACTCTAAACATGGGGTGTTATCACTGCTAGAATCAGACACTGTCTGTAAAAACAGGCTGCTAAATTCAGACAGTGCATTTAACTAGAAGAACTGAGCTGAAAAGTAAAATCACTGAACAGAATCAGTTCTGTTCTCACTCAAACCAGAATACAAGTCTTTCACTTAAACATGATTATGAGCCATTTTTGAGATGTCAATCAGAAAGGCAACATGCCAACAGGATTAACACACATAGTAGATGTGAAAACAAGAATGAAGGACAATTTTTTTTCAATATATCATTAGTTGACTCTGTAATCTTTTCTTACATTATCCCTACTTCCTTCCTGAACACTCATACCCTCAGTACTTAGATATGGTCCATTATGATACCTATCCACAGTCTTCTTTCCAAACACTCTCATTTCTGTTCCATAAAGAAGTCTACATGCACATTTTGAAAAGGAGTATGGCCAAAGTATATGAACAAAAATACATTCTAAGACCAGTCGAGTACTGTGGCCTATATGGCCACCTTCACTCTTTATAATAAATTCAATTAAATTTAGAATATCTTATCTAACATTAGTTAAGGCTCTGTGCTACCCTTACCATGACAGTAACTGAAATTCCTGTTGAAAATTAAGCAACAGGACTAGCAGCAACCAACCTGCTTTGTGCATTACCATCTTCCAAACTCAGGAAGGCAGCTGGATAAATAAAAAATGTGGAGAACACCATTAAATGTAATATGTACATTGCACCATGTTTACAGATGTAACGCTTTAAGATAACTGTAATTATAAAAAAAAATCCCAAACAACAAACCATAGAAAAAAGCTGCAGGAAGTGGACAAACTATAGTTATGGCCCAGAGATACTGCAATTGAAAGATCCCCGACAAGGTACTTCACATCTTCACTTCCAGTACCTTTCTACTGCATATGTATCTCATTCAGTTTTGATGTTCTTTACAGCCACATACCACAGTTTTGTATAACAAACAGAACAGAGATTTTGCAATGCGATATGCTGCTCTCATTAATCCTTTTGCTGAGAAGAAAAAACCCACATGCTTGAATTCTGTCCAAACTGTCTGCTACCACGGAAACAGAAAATCATCTTGGTAAGAAAATGCTACATTGTGTCACCTAAAATTTCAGCCAAAGTATAGTCTATAGCATTAGAGATTTTGGAAGAACTTCATCCCATGGACCTGAGAACTGTTCAGTACACCCTGTGAGATAATTGATGCTCTCAATTCCTCCTTACTGAAAGTCCAATAAAAACTGAAGAAGTTTGTCACTTTACAAGAAGCACTTGGTATCTTTGCATTGTTAGATTTTAAAACATGTCTAAGAATGAGCATTGTTTCCTTCTTGTAAAAGTATCTTACATGTTAATGACATGAAGTTTTTAATATTGATGACAGTAAAACAAAAGCTCAATCCAATTTAAAAAATAGCTTATTCTGGGCTGTGGTCAAGATAGAGTATCTTTGGAAAAGCTGGAACAAGTTGTTGAAGTCATTTAATAAGCCACAAAGTAGTGGCAGTTAAATATTTTGCTATTTTTTAAAAGGAAGCCTTTTCTGATCATTCAGTAGAAAGAGCGTGTGGGGTTTGCATTTGTATTTCAGACTAGACAAACTCGGTTTGTCTACAACATCTAGGATGACCTTTTTTTTCCCTCCTTTCCAGTTAAGAAAATATATTGATTTGTAGAATGGCAAAACCAGAACAGACATCTGCTACATATTACTCAAACAATGCAGGACACAGAATTATTGTGTCTATATACAAAATACTATAAGCAGATACAAAAATTAAAGGTTCAGAACAGTAGAAAGTATGAAGTAATAATCACATATCAATCACAGAAGGACTGTAAAGTGGAAAATAAATTTTCACACAGGTTTACCTTTTGTTTTAAAAGAAAGACAGCTTTACCAAGGAATCAAATAGATCATTTAATGTCTTTTTGCCCCTGTGAATAGAGATAAATCTGTACTTCACACTGTTTATAGTTCTTCAGAAGAAGCACTTGTTCTGTCTTCTTGCAGCCTTGGATCAAAAAGAAATCTAAATTCTGGCCTTCCCTTTACTGTTATTCCTATTTAATGAGGCTGAACTGAAAACATTTGCAATCTAATTTTTGAAAACGGCAGGGTTTGTCAAGATTCCAGTATGTCACAATGTCTCTCCTGAGTGTTAATACAGGAAAATGTAAACATTTCTGCAAGTGTGAGTTGTGTAGTTCATTTACACCTTGAAACAGGCAGATGTCAGGGGGAAGAATGAGGACAGAACTCATAATCTTGCTGACAGCAGTGTTAACATTGTTCAAAAAATTCAATGATCCTAATTCTGCTCCCATTAACAACAAAGTGGAATGGAGTTAAAGATATTAATAGCTAGCTGAATATAAAAAATAGATGTTCTTGTATATAATTTTCTTTGTATTTCAGATAGCTACATATATAACTGCAAACTGGTACTAAACTACAAGAAGAAATTCATTTAACATGAGATCCATAAAACTGACCTAGTAGTAATACATTACAAGCTCATTAAAAGATGAAGACTTATAAAACACCATAATTGTATAATGCCTCCTTAAGTCAAATATAAGACATTTTCTTAGACAAGTATAAAACTTTTCTTATTTCTGGGCCTAAATTCCCAAATCTGGAGAATGGAATAAATTCCATATGCAGAGAAAGAGCTGCAGCCTAACCTGCAGGCTTGGAGAGAAAGGCCAAAGCATACAGTGAACAATCACAAAGATGTTCAGGATGAATGCATTGGATTCCTGAGAGGAAATGTTCTCGGTACAGCAAATCAAACAGAAAAATGCATTTGAAAAAAACAAAGGGGGTTTTGGATTGTGACCTGAATGAAGCAAAGTGAATAAAGGTTTTGGGGTAGATGACAAATGTGAAAACTTGGTGGTAAGTCTAATGGGATGAATGATACAAATCAATGTTCACATCATTCTATAAAATGTGATATCTGCGATATGCTAGAAATGTGTACCTTACAAGTATATTACAGTATTAATAGAACTAAATCTGTCTTACACAAACTGCTCTTAAATGAACAAGACAAAAATTCATCCTGACAGGGCTCCATTCATATCAACTAGCTACAGGTAAAAAAGATGGATACAGAAAAAGATCAGTAAAGTCCTATCTCAATTGCATCTCACCAAAGCAGACCACATTTGAGGTGCTTACTTAGCTACAGTATTACTGAATAGAAAAAAACAATCAACCAAAAAACAACAAACAAAGACAAGAAATTGATCATTCACATTTTGACCTAGCTCTCTTCATTATTTTATGGAGGACTTCCTTGAAAATGTATAGTAGCCTTTTCTTCGTCAGTATATTGTTACCTTTCCCCTGCTACCTGAATTTATGCACCTGTGCATAGCTCCAGCAATTATTAAAGAGGTCAGAAAAGGAAATCAGACTTAACCCTGACTTACAAAGTACATTCTCCATCTGTCAACTCATTGATTGGTCACCTTACTTTTTTTGTACACTTTGTTCATTAATTCTCTCCCAGTGGCTTCAGGTACATGTTCAGTCAGATAAGAGACAGAATTATCTTTAAAGATAAAAACACTCAGTGTGAAAGAATAGATTCTCATTATGCTCCAGCAAGTTTTATTGGATAACAGTAAGTGATTTTACTTTACCTAACTCTAGATATCTGTGCTGTGTCACACCAAAGGATCAGCAGATTATGTTGTATGGGAGTTTCAAAGATCCTTAGCAGGCTGAAAAATACTAGCACTGACATTCCATCCTTGTCTATATCCCTGAGGACACTATCCATCAAAATAAATATCATATTGATGATGCTTACATTAAGATTTGAAGAGATCCAAGACACTGTAATGTGTTGGGAACAGTTGCATTTGGCCCAGAGGAACTGGAGAATAAGGGTAGACATTTATCCCCCATCAAAATGGGGATGAAAAATCTCTATTGATGCTAGTTTTACTCTCCCAGTTGATTAGAAACAGTTACAATCAATTAAATGAATTGAAACAGCAAAAATGGCTTCGAATTCACACAACTAAAGATAATCTACTTTTGTTTTGATATCACCATGGTATTGTTTCCTATACAGTTTCTGAGAAATTAAAATTGAGAGAAGTTCTATACCATCATGAACTCAAACCAAACTGCTATTACAGAGCAGTTACATTTAAAAAGGGATAGCAATCAAAGATAATTATGCTCACAATTTGTTCTTATCACTTCTGTTACCCATATATATCCATTTGATTTTCCTCTACACTTCCTCTTTTGTCAAGTGATTTGAAATGTATCAGCTGCTCCAATCACATTGTCATCACCTCATTTTACAATGCAACACAGCATGATGTAATGGAGCTTAAACAATTCTACACTGTGTGGCTGTAGAAAGAAGTTTTTCAGTATTTTTCAAAAGTGGGGCTGTAAGACTCCCAACTTATCCATCTATCCCTTTTGTTTGTCTGTTCCAGTGCCATCCATCAGAGAGAGATCCTCTGCAACACCAGCTGCCCAAAGCAGCTGTAATTTGAAAGTGAAGTAGTCCTGGTTCTACTGGACTGAATTATTTAGTCATCAGAATCTAAAACAAAGAGATTCTATAGAGATGGAAAACACGTGAGCTGAATGACAAACAAAGTATTATTTACTGAATGTATTAAAAATTGTTTTTCCAGACACATTTCATCAAAGCAAAGCTCCATTTCTGGGAAAACAGCTATATTCACAATCAAGACAGATGTACAAGTCATGTGAAATAAGGCTGCCACTGGACTGAATTATTTAGTTGTTTGCTAGAGACTTGATCAAATTCAGCCTTCATGTAAACAGACAAATTTAAATGGGACACAGTTTTAGGTGTTCTACATCCTGATTGAATCTATGTACATTAGATCTCTGGAAATGTTAGTGTAAGAACATTGTCCTTCTAGTGAATGTAAAATTGTGAGTATATTTTGGATTAAATAGTCCGTAAGATTCATTAGCATCACTCAGGAAAAACCAATAATCAGTCATTTATGCATGAAGGAGCTTGAATTTCCAACGTGGTCAACCCTTGAAAAGTCTGTCAAAGGTAGACAGATGAATGCAACTGTATTTTCAATAACCCATTTCTTTTCTTGGAAAGGTGAAGTCTTTTTTTCATCATATATCCAGATCTGAACAATCTCCATTCTATAACATTAGCTGTCTGTTTAAATGCACTTTTAAATTACTGACTGCATTCAAATTTGTTATTTGAACAAATTCAGATAACCCTAAGCTTTAGAAAACTTTGCCTTTCCTGTAATACATGCTCCTGCAAGTAACAGAAGATATTGGAAAAAAAATTGCTCATAGAAGAATGGAATGCTTGAGAAGTGTAAATGAATTTAAAGACTGATAAAAATACCTAATTTATGTTAACTTGATATCTAAACAATATGTGAATGGAGTCTTTTCATATTGAGCCACCACATTACCTCTGTTGCAAATGATTTAATGATTTATTGGTTTATGTAGCAAATATTTCAATATGTGTTGCAGATTTGCATTACATTGTATTGACAATTGCAGTTTCTGTACAATATAATACACAATTTTATTTGCTTGTGATCAGAGCAATACCTTTTTACTAATTTTTAACATAGTTTCAGTTTTCAGCTCTTTGTTAGCCAGCAGAGCATAAAATGCAAAGAAATTAAGAGTGAAATTTTACAAAAAGGAATCATCTTGCCATTTTTTCCATATCTCCAATTAGTTTCTCTTAAGTTTGTAAGAAACCAAAACATAAAGGTTTAAGATTAAAACATGTCTATACAAGTTTTATACCAGGCCTACAAGATTTATAATGATGGTGGAGGACATATTTCACTTTGGATTATTTTATTTCTTTTTAACTACAGTATATACATATTTTTATAACATACCACTTGTAAGACACAAACATGTAATAAACTAAAGCCATACCGACTTTGTAGAATCTTAATAAAAATGTGGATATTGATTACACAAAGTAAAACAAAGAGCAGAACAAAAGAGGCAAGAAAGTATTCAAGTTTTATGATAGCTCAAATGAAAGTATGACATATGTTCTTAGTAAATACATCAGATACAAAGAAAGTCTGAAAGATTGGATATTAGGAAAAGTTTTTTCACAGAAAAGGTAAAGCACTGGAAGAGGCTGCACAGAGTCACCATCCCTGGAGGCATTTAAAAGACATGTAGATGTGATGCTGAGGGACTTGGTTAAGTGATGACCTGGCAGTGCTGGGTTAATGGTTGGACTTCATCTCAAAAGTCTCTTCTAACCAAAACAGTTCTATGTTTCTATGTGGGCTATTGCTTAAGACAGATTGCTATGAACCTTTGCATCTTCCAGCAGGAACAGAGAAGTGATTGTGCCCCCATATTCAGCACTGGTGAGGCCACAGCTTGAGTACTGTGTTCAGTTTTAGGCGACACAGTATAAAAAAGACATTGAGGTGCTGGAGTGTGTTCAGAGAAGGGCAATGAAGCCAGTAAAAGGTCTGGAGAAAATGTCTTATGGGGAGAGCCCGAGGGACCTGGGTTTGTTTAGTCTGGAGAAGAGAAGGCTGAGAGGAGACCTTATCTCTCTCTACAACTACCTGAAAAGAGGTTGTAGGAAGGAGGAAGTCGGTCTCTTCTCCAAAGTATCAAGTGATAGGACAAGAAGAAATGAGCTTAAGTTGCACCAGGAGAGGTTTAGGGTGGATATTAGGAAAAACTTTTTATTGAGAGAGTGGCAAGGCATTGGAACAGGCTGCCCAGGGAGGTGGTGGAGTCACCAACCCTGGAGGTGTTTAAAAAATGTCTAGATGTGGCAATTCAGGATATGGTTTAGTGTTCCTGACAATATTTAGTAGATGGTTAGACTTAATGATCTTGAAGGCTGTTTCCAACCTTAATGATTCTACGATTCTATGATTCTATTATCTCAATATTTAGTAAATCCAAGATCAGTGTATGTTAGTAATTGCTACCAAACACTAAGAACATTGTTTCTGTGGGGTTTTTATCTCAACAATATGTAGTTGTGCTTGCACTAAAGCAAGAATCACGAATGATTTTTTAATTCTAGGGACATGTTTTGAGGATGAAAACTCCTATTAACCTGGTGAAGGTTAGCATGAGAACACGTGGACATTTTCCCAGCAGTAGATCTCTGTGCAGACTTAAAAGTGCTGAGTTCCTTGACTCACTTAAGAGCTACAAATGGATAGAAAGTCTTCCGCAGTTACACTCCCACAAAAATAAGAATGTGGATGTATCTGGGTCAAGTGCTGAGAATGGGGACAGGCCTAGAGTTGAGATTTTTTAGAGAATAGAAGAGGAGAGGGCTCTGAAGAGACCTTATAGCAGCCTTCAGTACTTAGAGGGGGCCTACAGGAAAGGTGGGGAGGGACTTTTTATCAGGGAGTGTAGTGATTGGATGAGGGGTAATGGTTTTAAACTGGAAGAGGGTAGATTTAGATTAGATGTAAGGAAGAAATTCTTTACTGTGAGGGTGGTGAGACACTGGAACATGTTGTCCAGAGAGGCTGTGGATGCCCCGTCCCTGGAAGTGTTCAAGGCCAGATTGGATGGGGGCTTTGAGTAATGTGATCTAGTGGAAGGTGTTCCTGCACATGGCTGGGGGTGGTTGGAATTAAATTATCCTTAAAGGTACCTTCTAACCCAAACCATACTATGATTCTGAGACTTTTTCAATATAAAAGTGTTCGCATTTTTTTCTTTGTTTTCTTTTTCCACAATCATCAGGATTCTTAGATTAGACTCTTAAGATTTCAAATATGCTAACAATAAATTCCTGCCTTTATATAGGTATGTTTCCTTTTTGTCCATAACAAGATTTTGAGTGTAACGTCTTCAAGTAGCCACGTAACTATATGGCAGATTTGACCAGCGTCAGAAGGAGGTAGCACAAGGAGGAAATGTTACCAAAAATCTAGTGATCCATTGCAGGAAGGATTCAACATGCTCTAATCAGAGATACCCAGTATTAATAGATATCTTGGCTGATAATAGCAAATGTTTTTAGATATCTAAATTCCACTAGAAAAAGGCATTTTCAGCAGAAGGTATGTATATAAACATTTCAAAGGAATTACATCTTATATTCTTAATAGATATTCCTGAGATAGATCACCCCATCAAAATTACCATAAACAACAATTAAAGAAGAATTGAGTGTCTGGTCTTCTAAAAGTCTGATATAAAATTGTACAGGTCTTACGTCATTGTCAAAAGTGTTTTGAAAGAAAATATATGAATATGCACTGAAGTTGGTAGTTTTAGAGAGTCCACCAAACAAAGCAGAATACATTTTATCACCTCTCTAAATTAACTTGACACAAATGGTGTGGGAGACACTGTAGGTGACTAAGTCACTAATGTAGCAGAAAGACAAATACAGTTCTGGTTGTAATTTTTATTCTCAACAGTGATTATCTGAAGCTGTAAATAGTGGAAAAGCTTAGTCTCTCCTTTTTGGCTGGAACTTTGAAAAATCTCTGTATTACTAACAGTATGTGCAAATATTCCAGTTAAGGAGAATGCAATGGTTCAAAACTGAACATCTTTTCCAAAGCACCCATTTTCTCACCATGTGGTAGACAAGTTAGCACTTCTTTTAAAGAAGGTATTCTGACACTATAGATTGCCTTTAACAAAAGAATAAAATCTCAGTTATGAAGTTAGTTTTAGAAAATACCAACCATCCCCTCAAGGACAAAACACCACTGAACACGCTAATTATTGATGTACATTTAGCCAGAACAGCACCGTGCTTTCACTACATTATTTAAGTATGACAGTTACCTCTATTTTCTTGTCACACACAAAAAAACATATCCTGCTGTCCTGAGAACAGCACAAGTGCTGGGAGTGAGAGGAATGACCCTATCTACTTAATATTTGTCATTTTGCATTACTCCTTGCTGTGTATAAAGAAGCCTGTCCTATGGAAATAATAATTGGAAAAACTTCATTTAAAACCCAGCATAATTCCATTGTATGTATGCATTTTTGTGTATTTTTATATATGTATATATGTATACTAATGTATATTTTTACATTGCAGAGTTTCATCTGATCTTCTCTCATCTAGTTTTAAACATCCACTGTATGCGGCTTCCTTTGGAATCTACTCTATGGTCAAAAAGCAGTAAGCA
>WUAM01000261.1:157330-181929 GCA_024336885.1 Actenoides hombroni
TTAAGTATAGTAAAATACAGTATTTAACCGTTAATATGTTTAATACAGTAAAAAATGTTCTTTAATAAAAATCTTCCTACATCAGTTATTTTTATGAAAAAAATTGGTAAGCACTTTCAAGCAGTCTACTTACCAAGAATAAATTTGTTTCTCTTTCTTGAAACTTCTTACTATCTCTGTAACAGTCATGGGAGGTTGTTAATTTCAAGTACTATGTAGATCAAATCTACAGCATCTACAATTTCAAGTAATCTTTAAAAGTATGTAACCAGTGGCATTATATGTCACAGGCTACTTGACGTGTCTCTATACCTACTTGTACATTTTCATATAATCTGAAACAATTCACCTCCTTTCTTCAGTGTTCATACTCTTTGGACTACACTTACATATATGTATAGTGAGACTTACAAAACACTGTCTGACATTAAACACCACTTTATATAGCCCATAGAGAAGTCAATTACAGCGTGCATTGACTGCTATTTTACCACCTACTTTCTTTAGCGCCATGCCTTCATACGCAGACAAAATATGTAAACAGAATCATCTTTAACTGATGCATCACAAGAGCTACATTACTGGACGCAGCTTAAGAGGATGTACTTATTGTGAGGCAATGGTTCTAACAGCTTTTGCTCTTAAATTACTTAATACTGCCTAAGGGCGGTTTATACTATCTTAGTGGATCAGACCAGTGCATAGAGACCTAAAACAGTGTTGAAAAAGTGGCATAACACAGTTGTATACACCTCTTAATCTGCACCACTGAAAATACAGAGAAACAATATCAAACAGTTATTTTATTTTAATAGTATTTTCTTCCATGTAAGATTTTAGACTAGATTTACTAGGTGGTAAGAGCAAGGAACTTTGTTTCCCATTTGTGAAAACCAAATTAGATGTCATTCAGCTATTATCTCAGATTTTCCGTAAGTGACAAGAAGGAAGACAAGAAAACATTAGCATAAAATGAGATTAAGTGACAGGTTCTAATTTTCCCCATATCAACTTTAACAGTGAAGGGTCTACGTTCTTACTAAAACACTGAAGTTATATAACAATACCTAATAAAGTGTTTCATACCTTCTTATTATACAACAGTATTTCAGCATAACAACTAGGATTTAGCTTGTCTTACTACCATTTTGCCCAGCTAGGGTACGCCACTGCATTAACAATTAGAGTAGAGCTACGGAAGTGAGCCGGTGACCAGAGGTAACTTCAGAAGTGACTCAGGGTTGTTTTTAGTTAAAGCCAAGTTTCATTTCACCTCAGAAAAATTGCATTTATGTTCTCTGGAGCCATGGGGCAGCAAGTAGCCAAGTGGGGGCTATCTGGAACTTCTCTATGAAAATGAACTTGTTTCTGAACTAAAACAGTGATGGTTGTATATCCCACAAGTTTGGAAAAGTGCCCTTTAAGACCTCTTAATAACCTAGGCCTTAGAAAGGCAGATCTGAACTTAGGTTTACAATATCTGTGGTGTCCTAAACAAGTGACAGATGGATTGAAAAAAAGGGGGAATACTTAACTTGGGTTTAATTCTGCTGCAATACTTAAATAGGGTTTATTAACCTAGTACCTTAGATATTAACTTTATATGTGATTTATTCCAAAAGGATGCAAACTGATCAAATACTCTACACATTTAATATTATCTGTGTCTACCTCCATCTCATCATCGTGGCACACTGAAAAGAAAAATTTTCAACAGATCATAAACAACAACCATGTGATATATTACAGGCAATGCTATAGCTGTGTCATCTCAGCAAAGCTAATCATTTTATATTACAGGATAATTTAAAATACTATTCCTATATACTTATTTAAATTCTATAAATATATTTTACTCCAGATAAACCAGAAGCAATTTAAAAATAATATTTACATGAAACTGTGAAATATCATATCAAAGAGTGTTGCAGTAATATGTGGTAGATTATATACACTTGGGGCTTGATTGAGGCTGCCACTCATTTCTGTTATGTTGGAATCTTTCTAAAAGTATGTCCATTAACTCAAATAGTAAATGAGACCAATGCAGTGAAAAGATGAAAAGTAGGATTAGACTTACGACGAAACCTCTGCATTATCAATGATAAACACAGTGTTTAGGAGTTCCTTGAAACCGCCAAAACTTTGCCCCCGTGTCTGTACTTGGAAACTGTTTCTCATTACACTATCAATAGCATAAAAGGATCTGAAAACAGACACGGAGTCTTTAACAATTATATATAGTTACAGTAATAACTGTATATAACACTATACAGTTACACTCCAGTACATTGTTATAACAGTACAAGGTTATACTGTATATATGGAATTATAACAGTAAAATCCACATAGGTCTAAGCAAGAACAGGAGTCCACATTTAGACTTTCAGTTGCTGAAGTAGCTACAAGCTTCCCTCATAGATATGCTATGTATCAAATCAGCCAAATTACTTGCTATGAAATCTATAGTACAAGGTAAAACCTCTAGTTTTATACTTGTTATATGTAAAGAATATGAGGAAATCAGAACACAAAACTATTCTTGTAAATGAGCATTGAAAAATAAGGTAAATCATTTATTAAAAATAAAATATGCTATTTCAAAGAATTCAGTTAAAAATGAGAATAGCAACAAGGCTGAAAAATTAAGTGGATTATTTGATCACTTGTTTATGTGACATTTTGAGGCCATAACATTTTACAGAAATGCAAATTATTGAGACCATAATTAGCTATACTGTAATTCCATAGTCACTTTGTACCAGTTTGTGGATATTGTATTCCTTTCTGGACAGAAAAAAAATGGATGTAATATTACAGTAGCTATTTTAGAGACACAGGTCAAACATTGCATTTCTTTTTTTTTTTTTTTGAGAGGACTTCTTTATAATGCTGTGTTTTACTTATGAATGAAACTTTCATGGGAGGAAAATGGTGATTTTTGATTTTCAAACAGGTGTGGATCAGTGACATAAAAAAACAGGACTATGACCCTGAACAGCGTTGTAATTACAAGAGAAGCGTATTGGGGTTATCTATTTCCTGTTATCTATGCATACACTGAGCAGGCGGACTGCTGTCATCTCTTATTTACTTGAAATTTTCTGTAACTCATTATACATGGGCTCTTCCTAGACAAAATATAAACTTCTGAAAGAGGAGAAAGAATTTAATAAACATCAGTCTATTCTCATTACCAGTATGTGAAAGTAAGAAGAACAAAAAAAAAAAAAACCCAGAATGCTTTCTTATTAAGTGTAGCAAAACCAACACAAAAATAAAATATTCCATATGAAAAACAAATTGACTTTAATAATATTTCAGTTTTCTAGCTTTAACTAATTACATTTCCCCATTATATGGGGAAAATATACTACAGTTTATTTCATTATATAACACTATAGTAAACTCTTAATGAAAACCCATTTAGATGTAGCATGTTTCCAGTTGATTATAACTTCAGAATATCTACATTATTCAACCTTCTTTTAAACTGCTACATTCAACAGCAATTGTTTGTTTTTAAACAGTTGCATTTGGGAAGTTTTAATTGTGTCATTCATAAATGTTGCAGATTACATCATTAAGGGATGATATTTTATTGACTACCAAATTTGTGAGATTCACAAATCTTCCTGAATTATTTATTTTAGTTCCAATCTAAAAAACAAACACTCTTAAGGGTAACAACCCCAGTATAGAAACATAATCCATACAACACATTCTAAGTAAGCTTTTAATATTAAATACAGGATATAGTAGACTGTACATTGCTATGTAAAAGTTCACTTAAGACAAACTGATTATTAAATGAAGCAGACTATTAAAACTTCATGTAACATGTACTGAAGTAGACAGAGATTTATATTATACTCTTAGATGAATGCACAAAAATAATGCACACATTTAATGTACTTTGACAATGAGAGTACAGAAACTCCTGGTTGGCCAGCTCATTCTATGTCATTAACAAGAGTTTCTCAAACCATAGTGTATGCTGATCTACAATATTAGGAGATTTTTTTTTCCATCTGTGCAGATATTCATTTGGATTTTTCTTTCTTTGCATAAATTTTCAGGTATGTTTTTTTTTTTTTTTTTAAGAAATTTTCAGCACCAGTAAGACTGTGGGCTATACCTGTGTTAATCTCAGTAGAGTATGAAATATTTTCCCCCTCCCCTAAAGTCTTCATCTGACAGTGATGGAGTGCATCAGAGTCATTTAGTTCATAAATACTGTTTGCAGTATCTGCAAGAGAAAACACTTCCTGTTAAGAAGTTTCATGAAGGGGAGCAGGATTTGTTTTTAGCAAATATGGAAATTCTATACCTTTTCCTTCCTGTTTTGGTCTTAAAATATCAAAAGGGTGAAAGATGACTCTAGTAATAAATATGCTATATTTACAGTAAATATACTATAATACGTAATGGAATCTGGCACTGTGCTATTGCCACATTGAAATGTTAACAGGTCTTCTTGGCACACCACTGTTTCAAGACTTCACAGAATCATGGAATCACAGAATCACAGAATGTTAAGGGTTGGAAGGGACCTTGAAAGATCATGTAGTCCAACGCCCCTGCCAAAGGAGTACCACCTAGAGCAGGTCACATAGGAATGTGTCCAGGCAGGTTTTAAATGTCTGTCTTGACTGCATCTGATTCAAAATCTATCTCAGTGCATGGTCCATCATGCAGTACATCATGCAGTGTGTGCATATATGGCAGCAAACACACGAGGACTCCAACTTCAAGTTAAATCTCTGCAATCTTGTGCTATACATATAATAGCCCTGGCTCAAATCAGGCCCTGTCAACTAAACAGTAAAGTGCACTTACTTCTTACAACATTTTGGGGAAAAAAAGGAACCCTTTCCAAAATAAACTCTTTTCCATTTGTATCTTCCCTCAAAAATTTCCAAAGCAAAATGCTAAAGAAAGAGGAGCTTTTCAAGTTGTTCACAACTGCATAAAAAAAAGGGAAAGTTGACATCCTTTAGTCCTGCAGTCAGTCTATCCCTGAAAAACACTGTACATAACATTTCTCATTTCAGTATTACCCTAATTCTGTCTGCTATGGAATTTCAGTCTAAATCCCAAATTGCTCAGCTCGTTTCCATAGATAAAAGAACATCTTCCAGAATACTAACATAAGTGGACAAATTATAACTCTACAATTAATCTTTCTTGTGGTTGTTTTACACTCAAAATTTTGTTTACAGGAAAAGAGGAAATGCTATTTACATATAAAGCTAATAATTTATTGTTAATATAGTAATGCTTTTAATGATCTGCTTAAAGAATAATTATTAGTCCAGATCTAATTTAAAAAAAAATAAAAATTCTTCTATACAAAAAAGACTTAATAATAATACACTAAAAATAGACACATATCCTCATTTAAGTCCCTCTTCCTTGTGTTATGCTCAACCTTCCCCTGCTCCTCTGGTTCCTAAGGAGGCCAGTGGTTTCAATCTAGTATTGGGAAGAGAGAGGAGCTGTTACACAGTCAGTATATGCAAATTCTTCACTAAGAGGAGTATGGTGTTCATGTTGATGACTTCATTCTTCTCCCTCTAGGATCCATTTGGAATCATTGTTGTATGTTCACTAACATGCTTTTATGTCTTGCTCATTCCTCATTTAAGAAGGTCAACACCATCCTGGGCTGCACTAGGAAGGCTGTTGCCATCTGATCAAGGCAAGTGACCCTCCCTCTCTGGTCAGCCTGTGTGAGACACATCAGGGTTGGGTCCAGTTCTGGGCTCCCAAGTACAAGAGAGACAGGGACATACTGAAGAAAGTATGGGTCTGAAGAAGTGGGATCTCCAGTACCAAGCATGTACCCCATCTCTTGGCACCCCATGCCTGTACTCCTCTATGCTGCATCCTGTGCCTCCACTTCCCAAGGTCCCTTGCTGTCACACCAGAACATCACTACTCTATAATACATCATTATGTTACATTTGCGAACATTCACTCTATACAGAATAACTGCTTGTTACTGTTATCTATACAAACTTAGGGTTGTATTATACAAAGTTAAATAGAATTGAAACAAAGCAGGCATAGCCAAAACAAAAATTGAAGTTAGGCCTAAGTCATGTAAAACACAGCTCCAGATACCTCAAGTGAAGTTCAGACAGAGCTAGTCTGGCAAGCCTCAGTCCTAAGGCCTTCCAAACTTAGTACAAAGCCCATGGCCTACTACTAGCAATGGTAATACCATATTATAGGCCTACAGGCTTTGACTCTGTGGAAGAATAGACAAAAGATGTAAGCATTCAAGAATAGAAATGACTGATTCAAAGCAGATGTAAGGAAGAGTGGAACAAATCTGACATAAAGTTTTCTGAAAAAAAAAATGTATTGTAAGTCGACAGATCTGCATTGAAAACCTGTATTTGAAAAGTCTCCACTTCAAAGATTGCTTCCCACAGCCAAACACAGATCATCATCAGGATAAACGTAAGCAAAAGAAACATAAATTAGTGGTTTACTGGCCAGATAGGAACCTAGATGACTTGCTGGACTTCCTTTCTGAATAACAAACCATCTTTGATCAGGACAATCAGAAACTGCCCTTCTGATATACCTTTTACAGTCAACCGTTACTCAGGAATAGATTAAAAGGTTAATCAGGCAGTAGTTAAACAGGTAAACAAAGCCTTTATTTTTACAAACACTGTAACTTCATCTGTCTGTCAAAACATACACTTTTATATATCTGTTTTCCTATGAATGTTCTATGTTCTGTTGTATTCTTGGTTTTGCTGAATCTTCATTATTAACTTCCATAAGCACTTGTGAAATGAGACAAAGTAGGCTTGACCCTCAATAGTATTTAGGGAGTTACAGGTATTTTATAAAGGTGTGGTTTCTTCCTGAAGCATTGATATGAACAGAAAGAAATACCACTAAATAAAGCACAACAGAGCCAAATGGTATACCAAAGTTATCAAGCGTTAGATCTGATCTTTCTTTATCAAAGAAACATAATGCAGACACTTCCCATACGCCAGTGAAGTCTTGTGCATTGTTGTATTAGGTGCATTACATTTACTTGCAGGAAAAGAATGTACAGACATTAGCATTTCTTAAAACCATTTACCTCTGACCCCCAATACAGGCATTTTGAATCTGCCCACTGAAAGCAATATAAGGGACAAGCAATATAACTATTCATAAATACATACACAGTAAGTTTGTAAACAGATGTTATGCAACAAGCACTACAGAACAGATATATACCACATGTTCAGCCTTCAAAGGCTTAGCCATCAGGTAAGAACAGTATGCATAACATACAGCTTATCTACCCAAATAATTTACAAGCTTGGTCACCAACTTTGGGGCTAGTACAGTTGGTGAACTGGTTGTACATACCCAGTAATATTATTACAGCTATAGATTGATCTACGCAGAGAACAATAAAACATTACCATGTTAATCATAGAAACACCTACAGTGCTAACTACTTAATTCAAAGAATACCCACAAAAGATTGACCAGGCTGTCAATAATTAAGGAATAAAAATAATTCCCAGTATAACACTACGACCGTCACAGAACTTGTCACAAATTATCACACCACATAGATTTGGCTGAATTTTAAAATGTTGGTTACTGTAATTATGATTTTTCTTTATAAAAATTCATTGGGAATGATCTAAACAAAACTACTCTATAGCTGATTATAGCTCATGAATTTACATTATCACCAGTAGGAATATTCAGAGCTAGTTAACAACATGTAAGTGATTACATTGTAAAATAACAAAATACGATAAAAGTAAAAAATAGCTTAGTAAGTGGGTGTACAATGCAGAGTGTATCAGATTTAAGAAAGTTTGGGTTATTTTCCTTATTTGTAAACTATGTGATAAATACATGCATTTTTCATAAGATAAACATATTTTTCATTACTGCTGAAGTCCTTAAAATACAGCATGTCAAAAATATTCTTGTAGGACTGTAGCTACTCCTATATAGAAAGAATCAAATAAGTGAATCAATCAGTCTTCAAAAAATGAAGATTAAATTCTCTGTTTGAATGGGTAAGTTAAACTCCTCAAAACATGTCCAAGTCTACTATAAGAACTCTTTACCACTCCTCAACTATAAAGGTCTGAGAACACTCTAAAAAACTTCAGATAATATCAGTATGGTCCTTAGCCTATCTTAGTGAAGTATATTATTTAATCATTATTTGTTTTGACTGCTTTTTATTTAGCTCAGCAGAGAGTTTAATCCTATCTCATGTGCATTCTCACTACTCTAATTGCAACATTTCTTTCTGAAGTTCAGTGAGCAGCACGACTATAGCTGTCAGGTGTTACTTGTTCCTTCATTCCTTCCCTCATATGGAACTTTTTTGTTGTTGATTTGTTTATTTATGATGTGCTGTGATAGAGCTATTGACAAAAGCAGAGTTGGGGAGTTTCTCTTTACAGCTGAAACAGGAGGAAATGACTTTTCATATTTCATCAGTTCTAAATGCCTCAGCCTCCACAAGTCAAAGGAAGTTCTGCCTTTGGTTATGCCTAATATATAGCCAGAATTCTAAGCAGTTATTTATAGTGGGGTTTTGTGGTGTTTTTGTTGTTTTTGGTTTTTTTTCTAAGAACAGTCCTATGATTAAGAGTAGGAGGCAGGACTCTATGTGAAGATCATAAGGGCAGGAGGGCAAGTGCAGGTTTTAGACTGACTGCTTGAAATAGGTTGAGTTGATGTGATTTACTGCAAGTACTGTGATTTAATGCAAATTGTACAAGTTTTAACACAACACTGAGAAATAAAGAAAATATGACACCAAAGTTACTATTAATAGAAATGACATGGGTATAGTGATCCTGCTTTGGTATAGGATGATGAACTAGATGACCTTTTGAAGTCCCTTCCATCCCTACTCTCTATAAATATTAAATTAAACTAGAAATGCATCAGGGCAATGACTCTTAGTATTGAATTGGTGCTAAATCAAATTAACCACCAATAATAATCAATCCTTATTTAGTCTAAGGAATCATCTGTCTCTCCAATTATAAATCTCAGCTAAAGAATTCCATGAAAGGCAATAAAAGCTGAAGTTTGAATAGGTGAGTAAATTAATAATGGGACCAAATCACTTAGTGTCTAGAGTACAACCAGAACTAATTATAAAGTTTCCTTTTTATGCACTGAACAGTTTTCACAGGTACATCTTTCCATCTCTTTTTAAGGTAGGTGATTAATATCTCTTCTTCACAAGAAGTCATATGCAATAATGATTAGAGATTTAGAACTTCAGCAAGAATTATTACAAAGTGATACTTAGGAAAAATTGCATCTGGGTAATTTTTTCTTTTCCCTACTTGCACTACAAAGCAAACATAAACAAGGTAAGCTGGGGGCAAATTCTGGCATTATTGTAGATAACTACCTAATTGCTATTGATTCCTTCCATGATTTCAAAATATCTTTCCTATTCTTGGACATCAGCGGAAAATTATACTCCGCAAAATGAAGAGGAGAATGGATCAATTTTATCTCCAGAAAAAGTTCTCTAATAGTTCTACAAACTGTAGTATATAATATGTGTTTATATAAAGAGAGAATAATTTGTAGATTATACCATAATTTATAGCTCATGCTCTAAGACATGTTTCCTGCAGGAATGCAAAAGCTGCAGTTTCACTAATGAAGTTTAGTGTCACGTACCCCTGGCAAGCTCATCTCTATTTTCCCTCACTCCATTGCTATTAAAATTATTTTTGCCTGTACTGTTGTTAAACTAAGTCTGTGTGTTAGCTACAGCAGATTAGTTATGACGCCACGCTGTTTCTATTTCTGAAGCAATCAAAAGATTCATAGACATTTTTCAACTATTTCCATAACACTAATTAAATTGCCACTGTGATTTTGCAACCCTGCTCTGAAATCAATTTTAAGAGTAGTGCTAATGGGATGCTTTTATGTCAGCAGATAGACAACTAGTCTGAGGGACAGATGTGTCATCATTCATGTCTTGAAGTCTTCCTTTTTTCAGAGTCACTTTTGCAGGTACAGATGTAAGGCTGAATTTTTCTGATGATATCAGGATCTGCTTTGAAAATGCACCTTGCAGAAACTGTGGACAGAGAATAGCCCCACCTCAAGAAAAATTTGTTCAGAGACCTCAGGAGTTATAAAGAAAACCTCTTTCATCGTGTAAACTGAAGTGAAGCCTCCAGTGAGGAGTAACAGAGAAAAGTAATCCCTCCTTTTCCTACAATCAGGCTTTATTAGAAGTCCAGAGATACTAACTGTAGGCAGAACACACTCTATGTTTTGTTTGAAGGAATTAGGAACTTTACACAGGAAACATTTTCAAGGAATGTGTCAAGACCACTGACAAGTGTGGAGGCCAGCAGGAAAACATCAAGGCCACCGAATGACTGTGTATAGACATAATGTTAGCACTGGGAACATTGGCTGAGGTCAGTGATCTACAGTGACAAACCCAAACTGGTGAACTGTATTTCTAGGGGCAATGATACGAATTTCAGTTATTTGGTTGAAAGTTTCAGAAGAGACTGCCAGCCCCAGAAAACAAAGGGCAGGAAAAGTAAACTGGTTGAAAAGAGACGTATAAAACCAAAGCAAAATTCAAGAAGACAGTGAGAAATTGAACCCAGCTCTGAAAGCCAGAATTCCAAACATTGCTATCCTAATGGGGTCCAGGGACAAGCTGTGAAGCACTGGCAATTGATTTTATGCTGTTGCTTCAAATGACCACAAATTTTGAAAGCTAGAGGACTTTTGTTCTGACTCACACAAAGCATCTGATACAAAAGACCACGTATCCAGCCAATATCATTTGTTTACAAAGAAACTGAGCAATAACAGCATTTTACTTTGAACTGTACCAGAGCTTTTTTCCTAGTACAGTTTTTACAGGAATAGCAATTTCAGAGAAACTTCTTACAAGCACTGAAATATGGTATAGACTTGCAGGGGAAGGAGAATAACTTTCATGGGAGGTGTGTAGCTAATGAATAACCTGAAAAAAACAATGGTTTTCAGATACAATATCTGCACTGATATTTCAGTCACTATGTTTTCTATTTATTTCCACAGGATAAAGGCAATATTATGTATTAAAAAAATAGGAAATATTTGTCTTTGCTTCAGTGTCTATGATTTAAAGGTGGATCAATATACAATAGGGCTAAACAAGAGCATGTTTACAAGTAACGTAAATGTCTTTCACAGTTTTGAACAGCAACACTAGGCTGTTCATAACACTTACACAACTTCCAGTATCTTCTACCACATCATATTTATTCATAGGATGTTGAGCCATTTTGAATAATTTCATGGATATCAGTGTCCATAATTGTTTCAGGCACTCCAATAGCACATGCTTCGTTACTGGGTGTTAATCCAGAGAGATTGTTTTTTGTCAACACTCCTTCCACATTGAGTAGTTCTGAACTGTATCATTTATTTTCATTATTTCTTTCTACACTGACTCTATTTTCTGAAAGTGGATTAGGTTTTTAAGTTAAGCAGGCTAATAGTAACCCTAGAGCATTTTTTAAAGGTATACTGTTTGTTAGCATATGGTGTTATCATAGTGGATGACAAACACATTTCTCTGCTTTTTTTATCTCTTTTCACATGAGTTATTTGAGGAATAGAATTTGGTGACTAACATTATTATTGCCCTTGCAGAATTGTTTGTGTATAGTAAGAGCTGCAAGGCCAATTTGATGCACATATGATTCCCACTTGATGTTACCCTTCCAATAGATTGAAACCCTGAAAGAGTTCAAACTTGGAACCTGTTTAATAATATCAGTTTATTCTGTCTTCCACAACTTATTAATGCAGAATTTCACAGCTATGAAGAGATGAGACAGTATTTCTCATTTCAGGTATGCCATCCTGTCTAGTTAAGACAGGATTAATTAATTCCTAGATTCCTTCTCTTCATCATTTCTTTCCATAGCCCTTGGGTTTTGATCAAGTGACAAAGAATTCTGCATTTTTTATCACATGTACTACCACATCACAAACATCTTCTTAGAAGAAGGCAACGGCATGTTGTACATCTGTCACTTAAAGCCTCAGTACACCAGTGCCTTAACACAACCATGCGATATACATACTACTACATATGTGCATACATACTCTACATATTGGGTAATCTCAACTTCAGCACACACATGATTGTGTTTCTGAGCATCTTATTTACACATACTGCATACATATAGGATCAACTTTGAGCTTGTCCAGTTTTATGCTCAATAATTACCAGCTTCAGCTAGGAAACTCATGAATTTGATCTTAATAAACCCTACAGGACTGGCTTAAAAATGTAAAGTTCTTCTCATATGTTTTTTTTTATGTGAAGTTCTGTAGCATTTCTACTTAAGGAATTTCCCACAGAAATGAAGACTTCAAAAAAAGTCAAACAACGTTTAGAGAATTGCAATAAAGAGACAGCTTACTGAAAGTAGTCTAACCCTGGCAGCACTGATAGCCCCTAAGAGATAATTTGACCTGAAGAGCTTTATGCAGACGCAATTCTTCAGTTATTCTAATAGGCTTATGTTGCACATCACTACACAGCTGTCCACAGCATAGATAACCTTACGTCACAATGATCAGAGATTGTAAAGAAAATGATTTCACATAAGATTACAAAACTATTACTATTAGTATATTAATATCTGCATGAAAAAGACCCATTTTCCTTTCTTTCTCCTCCTACTCTTCTTAAGCCTTTATTTTTATTGCTTTTTCCTGTGTTTGTTCAGACTGTAATGACAAACCTGGTAACACTTAAGTATCCAGGCAAACTGAAGACAGACTAAATTGGAGCAGCAACATACAAAATGAATCAGAAACCTGTTCTAACATCGACAAAGAATCAGTGGATCTTCTATCAGAAAGAAGCCTTGGTTTTCAGTCAAGGGGAATAAGAAAAGGCAAACAGAAAACCTCTGCGTCTCGTTAAAAACAAAAAAGTAATTCCACCACAGTTTATCAATGTTCAAAAGCAATCATTTTAGTATACTGTCAGCTCTGCCTTTTCTTTTTCCTTTCATGCTGAACTGACAACTTTTACTCCATCCACAAAGAGGCTGACAGGCAGAGCAGCAGCTGAGCAGCTGCAGGCATTTGGCTGCCTGCAGCTTGCTGCTGGCGGACGAGAATTTCTCTTCACTCTTCTCTCTGTAGAACTTGAGAAGTCAACAGCACAAAGCCAAGTCTTTTCTACTGCAACTGCACCAACAGTGCAAAAGAAGCCAAAAAGGTTAGAAGGACTTAATCTATCCCCTGATATTTCCAAAATACTGATATGCATGTCTTCTGCTTGAGTTAGATAAATAGGACAGAGAACACTATTACCTCTGAATGGTTTGACAAGAAAGGAAGCATGCTGAAAACCCACATCAACCCCAGGTTTCACATTAAAATGTGATTACTTCTTATCCTTAGCAACCCAGCAGCTAACAGCAGTTGAGACACTTCAGAGAAGAGAGCTCTTTTCAGAAGTCTGGACCAAAGCTGAGAAGCATGGTTTTTTTGTTCTCTAGGATGATGACTTCACAATTCTTCCACCATCTCCAGTTTATTAGAAAGATAAAATGTGAATTCCTGAAAGCAAGAAACTAAAAACCAAGGCAGTCCTGGGGGAGAGCAAGTACATATGACACGCCCTAAATATACTGCAAGTAGTTGGTACAAGGTACATGGATGTGGAGAGCAAAAATCAAAGGCTGCATTTTTCACCTCAGCCAGCTTCAATGCCTTTTCTGCCACTCTGTTGCTAAACTCTTATTAGAATCCTCCAGGACAGTTATCCGTTCAATCAGCTGTGACGTATACGTCTGTTCATTCCACTTGCAAATGTGCAATACTGACAGAAATAACTGACTGTCACAATATTTACTTCCAAAATGAAATGAAAAAATGTGAATACAAGAGCTGTGTTAAAACATAGCACAATACATGATTTAATGTGTCCCAAACATAAAATAAATCCTCTATTCCAATCAGGGGAACATGCATAAGGCTGGCAATCAGGAGGTTCCCGATTTCTTCCCCATTTCTGACATTCTTTACAGTTCGTTGAAGAAAGATTTCAAGGATGATTAAGTTTCACTGCTGCAGTTTTTCCTTACTACACACTAGTGACTTGCTTGACTTCCCTAAATCTACCATGTAAGAAGGCAACTTCATATAAAAATAAAGTTAATGCAGTTTGTAACCTGTCTGGAGATCCATAGCAAACAGATATTGAACATCTACCCCCCTCCAGGAGGTAACTTTTGGTGCATCTAAGAGAAGGATATAACCTAATTACCACCTGAAAAACACCGCTTTATCTAATGTTAACAAAAATTCGAAGTTGAAATTTGTTCAGCTATGTGCTCTTGACCATTTTCACTGTCTCTGCCTCTTATATTAGAGTATATTTGGCACATTCACACAAACAATTAGGTAACATTCAGAAGCTGCCCACCTCTGTCTCTTCATATTTTCACTTAACCTCTGCTAGACTCAATGCCAAACAAAAGTCATTCTGTCTTTACTCTGCCCATCTGTCAGTAAAGGATTTGAGTATATTTGCCAATTTCAGTGAAATCTGAAGGCTGAATTTTAAGAGTAGCCCGATAAGTAAATTAGTACAAGGTTTTAGAAACTGTAGCTAAAGAGAGAGACCAAAACTCACATGCACCAAAGGGAAGGATAACTCAGTCTCTATTTCTGTTCACCAGCTACTGGCAATTATTTCCCACAGACAGACTCACCAAATGGCACATGAGCATCTTTGGAAGAGCAATTTAAGGGCAAGGGTGCTCCAAGAGTGATGGGTGAGCAATGGGTGTGTGATGGGTGTCCCCACAGCCAACTTCCTGTTGAAGACCTGCCCCTTCTGCCTATCACATGACCCACTTGCCCTGTAAGTGCCCCCCCTCCTTCAGTTACATGGTCTACTTACTGCATGCATTTCTGCCTTTGGGGAACACCACTTTGTAAACTGTCATACTCCACATGATCACGGAACATCCTATGATTGGTCAGCAGGACCAGCTGCCCCTTCCCATTTACCCAGAAATGTCCCAGAACAGGTAGTCCCTTCCCCCTATGCACACAAGGCTACTGGTTTGTTTCAGATGACCATTTATGGTTGGGAGCCACCATTCTGTAAACTGTGATATCCCATTGTGTTTTCATGTGATTGGCTCTCATTTCTCATGTCTCCCTTATAGTCAAGAGAGGGGCAGGTCTGGGGACATTTTTAACTATGTGTTCACTCTCTCTTCATCTCAATATAAATGATTTTAATGATTTTCCATAGGCCTAGAAGATTCCCGGGTTTCTATTTTTTAAAACATTGTTTGCACTTCGGTACCTGCTTGCAATAAAATAACAGCTGTCCTTTATGATTTGTAAGTTTTCCTCTGAAAAGTTTCCCAAGCTTTTGATACTGCCTCTCACTATTTCAGTATTACAATACAGTAAACTTTCCACCTACATATATCAGAATAGCAAAAGAAGATAACAATTCACTCCTTTCTATGCAGTCATTTTGTCTATAAATTCTAATCTGGTCCAGTGTTCATATTCTATCTCTATTTTATTTGATTCTGTTAAGCTTCATAGGGTCCTTCCCAATTCATTGTCTTCCATTACCCACATTACACTATCCCTTTTTCATAGAATCATAGAATGCCTTGGGTTGGAAGGGACCTCTAAAGGTCATCTAGTCCACCCCCCTGCAGTAAGCAGGGACATCCTCAACTCGATCAGGCTGCTCAGAGCCCCATCAGGCCTGACCTTGAGTATCTCCAGGGATGGGGTTTCCCCGGGCAACAGGTTCCTGTGTTCCACCATCCTCATAGGAAAGAACTTCTTCCTAATGTCCAGTCTAAATCTACCCTTCTGCAGATTAACACCATTACCTCTTGTCCTATTGCCCTTATAAATAGTCCTTCTTCAGTTTTCTCGTAGGCCCCTTCAGGTACTGGAAGGCTGCAACAAGGTCTCTCCAGAGCCTTCTCTTCTTCAGGCTGAACAATCCCAACTCTCTCAGCCTGTCCTCACAGGACAGGTGCTCCAGCCCTCTGATCATTTTTCTGGCCCTCCTTTGGACCCACTCCATCAGGTCCATGTCATTCTTGTGTTGAGGGCTCCAGAGCTGGACACAGTATTCTAGGTGATGTCACACCAGTGAACAGTAGAGCAGCAGAATCACCTCTCTCAATATGCTGGCCACACTTCTTTTGATGCAGCCCAGGATGTGACTGGCCTTCTGTGTTGCAAGTACACATTGCTGGCTCACATCCAGCTTCTCATCCACCAGTATCACCAAGTCCTTTTCCACAGGGCTGCTCTCTATTACCTCATCCCTCAGCCTGTATTGATAATGAGATTTGTTCTGATCTTTTTTATGCAAGTCAAATTGGAAAAAAAGTTTGCCATTGATAGAATAGACAGAAAGAAGTCTGTTGAGTAACAAAAAAAAGTATTTCTTTCATTTTAAAATAATATCCTAAGTAGTCCTTCTGTGAGTTGTCATAATATCCTTTTACTTGTGGTCCTGTTACATATCTTCCTTGTGCCCCAGAGGCGTAAAACAAGGTTGAGGAGTGCTTGAAAGCTCTTCCATGAACTTCTGGATAAGTAACTGTGTCTAAACGTTTTGCGACTTGTTTGTATGAGAGGGGTTGCCAGGAGGGGTAAAGGCTGGAGATGCCAAAGTTGCAATACATTTTCTTTTCTGAATGACAGGGCACTGAGTAGTCAAGATAAACACATCAACAGTGACCTATATTTTCAGGGAAAAGTGTCATGGGATACTGCATAGCAACAAGAACACTTTGGAAGTAAAGGGAAGAAGTGTTTTAGTTTAAACTGGTCCCTTTTGGAAGAGAGAGGTTGGCTTGGCCTGGCCAGGAGACTGAAGTACAGAATCAGTGAACCCTGACAGGCAGACCTGGGAGTGGCTATGTTTTGCTGCTACTAGGCTGAAGTGATCTCTTTCAGAGTCCCTTCAAACACCTGTCTGCTTCCTTCTCCATGACACAGCTCCTCTGCACTGTGATTAGGCATAGAAGAACCAGAGACCATGTAGTAGCTTGACAGTGCTCTGCAGGCTTTATAGTATTATAAAAATCTTGTAGGAGTTAGATGAGTCTGGCTGGGACAAGAGTGTAGCAAAGCGCCCTTTAGTGTTTCCAGCTGTTAAGGCCTGGTCAAAAAGATTCAATCTTTTCTCCTGAAAGATTTATTTATTTATTTATTTTCTTTCACGGAAACAGTAACCTGTTTTAGAAGCAACAGGTGTCTGGAACAAGAACTGTTGAGAAATAAGCATTAACCTTGGCAACAGGTGCACTAGCTTTCCCCAGAAAGCATTCTGGGAAGTGAGGGCTAATGACCAACATGCTGGACTGTGTTTGATGAGTGAGGGTTGCATTTGGCTACATAGGGCCAGAGATTGAGAGAAGGGTACAGAGCAGGCCCAGGATGCTGTCATTCTCCATGAATTGCTCTCCTGGTTACACATCTATCTCACAGCAGCCCCCAAACAAGGTAAAGGAATAGATGTTGTCCAGGCATTTGTAGAGATGCGTACTCAGAACTCTAGCAAGGTTGCTCAGTTCTTCTCAGAGTTAAAGAAACACCTGAAGCTCATAGAGAAAAGCCCCTGAAACAACAATGGTATAGACATTTATTAACATTCCCATTTCTGTTATCCAGAAGTACAAGAAAATAAAGGGGGTGGGGGGTGTGTGTGTGTGGGTGTGGGTGTGTGTGTGTGTGTGAGGATTTTGGATTTATTTAAACTGTGTTAAGAATCAGGCCTCCTCTGTTACCAGGTGAGCTCACACATTCTACTGTGCCATTTTGCCTGAAGAATCCTTCAGCTGTTGCATGCTTTTCATAATTCTCCTGCGTTTTGCATTAGCGTTATTAAGCTCCTTCGCCAACTCAGATGTATAACTTCAGAGCCTAGAACACATAAATACAGCCACATATCCTTGAGATGGTGCTGCTCTTAAACTTGCATTTGGAACCTTCCTCTTTGCTCACTTGTGTCAGCTGCTAAGGGTCTAAATCCTGAGATACCCCTTCACAAGCATAAGGTTTGACAGTTTCTGTTCCCCTCCCTGGGAGGCCACAAGGCAATGTTCTGGAATAATGACTGCCCTGGTTTCACTGGCATAGAGTCATAGAATCAATTTTCTACTTGGGAAAGCTGCATTTTAGAGAAGACTGTAGCACCCAATTCAGTGAGAACAGAGTTAATAAGACACTCTGTTTTCCTTTTGTGGCCAGCCATGGTATGTGGGTCTCCATAGTGATTGAGTCTTTAGCAGTTTTGAGTTAGCCAGGTGCTAAAGCTTGGAGGAGTGAAAGCCGGGGAAGCTGACCCAAGCTGTCCAAAAGAAGCATTTAATACCATAAACATCACACTTGCTATAAATTGGAAAGTTTGTTGGGAAGAGGCTCTTTTCCTCAATGGTCACTATTTCTGGAGGGTCTCACCTGTCATTCTGCTCCTGAGACCAACTCTCCTGTTTGTTGTGACTGTCGTGCTTTCACTGGTGCTGTGGTGCTCACAGTGCTTGACATCTAGCACAACTCACAACCATTACATGGGCTGAGTATAACTTTGTGTACTTTATATTAGTGTTTGTATTAATATTAGTTATTATTTTATTAAATCCAGTTCCATTTCAACCCACGAGTCTCTTTTCCTTTTCCTGATTGTCCTTCTTGGGGGTAGGGTGGGTCACTGGGTGATAGAGCAGCTGACTAAATGGAAACAGTGACAATATTTTAAATTCTTGCTCCACTTCATTCTTGACTAATGTCCTTACAAGCTGCTCTACTAAATTATTTTGTTTCCTTCTTCCCTCCCTGAGGACAGTTGTTGTCAGCTAGTACAAAACCACTTTAAATATCTTAAAATCACTGACTGTGTTGATCTTCTGTCTCTCAGGTTGTCACTTGGTGAGGGTTTCAGATAGGGCAGCAGCTTCCCAGGGCATGGGAATAAGACTGCACGAACAGACTCACACACACTTACTGCTGAAATTCTGCAGTGGAGACCTAGCTCTGAGGTATGGCTGACTCCATGTCCTCAGCAGATGGATACTTCCGATGAAGTTTTTCTTCCCCCTCTTGTAGCTTTGATAACTTCAGATGACTCTATTCAACACAAGAGGGATTTAAAAGAAAAAATATCACAGACAAGATAATCACAGGTAGCCCCTTGGCTACCTCTCTAGAAGTGATTTCTTTAAAAAATATGTTTTAGAAGTACTTGCTCAGGCTTCCTTCAGATATGGAACTACCAAAGACTGCTGGAAACCTTCTTTTTGTAAAGAAAAAGGAAACTAAAGTAATTGTTCTTCTTGCTGTAGATACAGCCTATGACCTGCTGTATTCCTTGTTTGTTTTCCATACATCTGTTTCTGTTTGGGAAAATGCCCAACTCACAACTTTATACAATTGTTAAGACACATTTGTCTTGCCCTATTGACAGCTGTGCTATTGTAGTGTACCACCTTGTGTGAGCAAGCTTTCATTTGAGATTTTGGGCTTACTTAGGGATTTTTCTTTATTTATAGGTCTAACTTTTGCTATTCCTATTATGTTAAAAATAATACAGTTCTTCTCTACTGCTTATGCAAAAGGATAAACATTTTTGTGATGATACCTACCAGCAATACAAAGAAAACAGAGTGCAAATGTGATGACGTAAATAGGTCCAAGGATTCTGTTTGCTACTTTCATGGTTTCAAAATTAAAATCTCCCATGAAACTGTGTAAAGCTGTGAGTAAAAACACCATAATGAGGTTGACTGGCTTCTCCTAAAGAAAAGTATTGTAAGCATTATTTAAAAAAAAAAAAAGAAGAAGATAAAAAAAGAAATAGATACAATTGAGACTGATTCATCATTACCTTAGTCACTGAAATCAAAAAGCAAGCCAGGATAATACAGCAACGGTAAATTGGGCATTTAGCATATATTTCAGAATTTGCTAAGTAAAAAAGAAATTTTAAATGGCTTGGATGAGAAAATACTTTCATTTTGGATACATGTTCTGGTTTTTTAATTCTTTCCTTTCTATTCTAGCTTTATGATCTCTGTTAGTACAGAAGGTAACAGTATAGGTCCCTATGTCTCCCTATGGAGGACTTTATTCCTGGCTAAGACAAATAAATACTTAATTCTCTGTACTACAGTATCTTAGAACTATCTCACATCCAAATAGATCCAAAATGACCTATTTTTCTGCTTTAGAAGTGACTTAATTTTACATGAAAATCTGTTTTCAAACAATCTGGTACACTGAAGATATCTCTCTCAAGTTGTAAGAAACATAGCCATGGGCTAAAACACAACTCACACTCTGGGTGACAGGTGACGGTTGCTACAAGGTGTGAGGACCATCAAAACCAGTTCCAGCTGGCACCTAAAATTGATCTGATGTTGTTGATACAGTGAGTGGCTGAAAAAAATCTAGGGAAGAAAGCAGCAGAGCCAGCAAATGGGATTTGGGGATTCCTGGCTATGCAGCTGGATGTTTTCTTTAAAGAGCAGTAGTTCCTGTTTGCAAACATGCTCAGCTCGTGCTTGGAGCCATTTGGGTCTCTCAAGCAGTTCCTCTGTGGTCTTCATGCTGAGGACTATATCACATACCCAGTGGCATGTTTGCTGGGTCGTTCCACATTCTCATCAAGAAGCCAGGAAGTAATTGTAATATGTGACATATCTGAGGAGCTTCACAGAGTAAATATGTGAGGAGGTAAGAGCACCTCCAGTGGCAGGGAATTCTACCACCAACATGAAGAAAACCTGGGGACTGGTGTTAGTTACCATCCCTTTAAATCATCTCAGCCCTTAATTTTCTAACATTACTTAATTATTAAGTAATTATTACTTAATTATTACTGCATTAATAATACCTTACTGGGACTCCTACATCTGTAAGATCTTCTTGTAAGGGTTATGCTAACTCCTCCATGCACAGAGTATTTATTGCATGGTAGGGAAGGCTGAGGGGAAAACAAGAAGCTCTTGGGATACCCAAGCTATGGTGTTTGGTTAAAAGTCTTTAAAGAAACTGTGTCTCCAAAGAGCAAACGTTCACCCTACCATGAGTCTTTTCCCTCTGCTAGTTGACAGCAGGACTAATAAACAGGCCTTTGACCTCACAAAGGGCTAGGAAATCTGTTCCAACAGACAGCAACAACTAGCTGTACAGATCAGACACCAACTGTTAGAAAAAGTGTTCAAGGAGAAAAAGTATTGATGTTGCCTCACTGATGTGTTTTAGTATTAAGGGAGTGTTAGCATCTAGTTTATAAACTGTTTAGTTTATAGCTATCACATAACAAACGTTGAGGGGAGCAGACAGGGGAGGGAACTAGTGGCAGACTTAGTAGGGTAAGAATCCATCTTTGCCAGGCTGCCACTGATGCCAGACATCATGTTCCTGTGTTCCAGCACAAGGCCAAGAGGGTGGCGGCGCTGAGCTGTTGAGCAGGTCCTCACGGAAGGGAGGGCAAATGGCCGGACGGAGCCAGGCACGCAGAGGCGGCTCCTCGATGCGACTGGCTCCCACTGCTTCTGGCGGGGGATGCCGACGTGACGGGACTCGCCGCCGCTCATGATGACCAGAGAGAAGCCACGCTTGCTGCGCAGGGACCACAAGCCCAGCAAAGAGGACGGGGACCTGCTGGTGCCTGGCGAGGAGGAGGTGGCCGCCGTGCCCTGAGGCATGTTCTCCAGGGGGTGCGGGAGAGGAGGGAAGGGAGCCACTGCATCTCCAGCAACCACCACCACCTGCTATGGCTGAAGGGAGGGCCGGTGCTCGGTGGGACGGGCCCTCCCGATGAGCCCGACAAGTGCCTGGATCACTTCCCCATGCACGAGTGCGTCTTCAAGGGGGACGTGAGGCGGCTCTCAGCCCTGATCCGCACCCAGGCCATCGGCCGGGACAGTCATGGAAACACTCCTTTACATCTCGCTGTGATGTTGGGACATACAGAATGTGCCAAAAAAAAAGGAAAAGAAGAGAACATGTCAGGGAGGAAGATATCTTCGAAATAAGGCTATCATGGAGAGCCTGAGTAAAGGCGGCAACTTAACGGAGCAGAATTTTAAGCCTGTCCAACAACAGTCGCTGACTCCGCCGTCACCCAACACCAATCCGTGGGAGGAGTACATATCTGCCGAGAACGGAAAAGCTCCTCGCCTGGGCAGAGAGCTGGTCTGCAAAGAAAGCAAGAAAACCTTTAGAGCCACGATAGCTATGAGCCAGAATTCCCTTTGGGAATCGAATCATTGTTGAATGTTTTAGAAGTAATTGCACCCTTCGAGCACTTTAACAAACTCAGAGAATTTGTTCAAATGAAGCTCCCACCAGGCTTTCCTGTAAAACTAGATGTTCCTGCATCTCCCACCATCACAGCCACAGTGACTTTTCAGGAGTTGCGTTACGATGAGTTTGACGACTCCATCTTCACCATTCCCAATGACTACAAGGAGGACCCCAGCCGGTTCCCCAGTCTGTAGCCGCAGGGGCGGCTCGGTGGGGAGCGACAATACCAGCGTAGCGCGGTGACATCCGGCAGGGGCGAGCAGCCCACCGAGAGAGCTCGCAAAGTGGCTCCTATAGGAAGGGATGAATTGAATAACCCAGAAGAAAAGGGAACACGCCTCAAACGACTGATGGACTGATACTGAAACGGGCATCTAATCTAGTTCCTGATTGAACGCGAGTCTCCTGACGCATCGCTCACACTGTTCTATGTCCAGTGCTGCAGGCGTGGTAGTCTGACACCTCGGCCACCCCCAGGTACTCCACAGCTGGGAGGACTATCACCTGTGCTGGGTCCAGTACTGTTCAATATATTCGTCAATGTCCCGGACAAAGGGATTGAGTGTACCCTCAGCAAGTTTGCTGATGATACAAAACTGGGAGGAGTGGCTGACACTCCAGAAGGCTGTGCTGCTATCCGGTGTGACCTGGACAGGCTGGAGAGCTGGGCAGGGAGAAATGGAATGCAATTTAACAACCAATTTAACAATTTAACAAGCTCTGCTGAGGTTTCTGCTGCTGTCAGATGCTTGAGTTGGGTCTGACCTCCTGGGCCTTCTTCCTGGGAGCCCACTCTGCCCAGAGCCGGTGTCAGCTCTAAGGGCCCTGCCTGGACAGGAGCAGGTGGTGTGAACCTGGTCAGCTCTGGGCCGTCCTGGGAGGACAGTCCCTGTGGGACTCTCTCCACAGGAGCCTCCCTGGAGCTGCAGAAGACCATATGGAATCTGTCGTTGTCTCCACGGGTGTGGATGGCCGGACCAGCCGCCCCGGCATCCCTGCAAGCGGGAACAAAGAGCAGCAGCCGCTGCTGCCTGGATCACTGGAGCACCCGCCCTCTGCACAGCCCCCCAGCCTGTCCCCAGCAGCCGTGATGAGCCTCGACCAGCCCAGCAAGTCGCAACTGGAACAGCCCCAAAGTCCCACCAGCCCAACCCCACCAGCTCTGCTGAGTTTGGACCAGCACAGTGGCCTCCAGTCACATCTGAAACAGCCCCAAAATCCCACCAGCCATCCCCAGCAACTCTGCTGTGTTTGGACCAGCCCAGCAACCCCCAGTCACATCTGGAACAGCCCCAAAATCCCACCAGCCCATCCCCACCAGCCGTGCTAAGGCTGGACCAGCCCAGTGACCACTAGTCGTAACTGGAACAACCCAGCCCATCTGAGGCCATTGTGCTGCCAGTGGAAGAGACGAGCCACCTCGAGCCACAGCCAGAATGTTCCTCCAGTCCCCTGAGTCATCTGGACTAGTCCTCTGGCCACCCAGCCAAGTCCTCCAGCCACCCGACCTCCCCCTCTGGACACCTGAAAAAATCCCACCTGTTCTCATGGTGGAAAAAAAAGTGACCTGCTGCAGGGCCGGGCTTGGCAGTACCGGGCTCCCCGCGGCGCTCGCTGAGCCTCATCCTCCAGCCCCCCTCAGGAGCTGCTCCTGTTTCCAGGCTTCCGGCCTTCAGAGCGGACGAGATCCAACCTTCTGCTCGCTCCCCACGCTCTGTTGTCAGCTGGGGGGTTGTGGCAGAGCTTGTCTGGGCTGTTCTCTTGGCTTCTGCTGGTGCCTTTTGTCCCGTTCTGCTCCAGAAGCCATCAGCCTTGGGAGGGCTGTGCTCTCAGTGGGTTGTTCCGTGGACAAGGTGCCTTTTCTGGTTCTGCTGCTGGTGGCTTTTCTCATGTGCTGGGGCTGCTCAGGGGCTCAAACCACCAGGCGAGGTGCCTCGCTAGACCTGCTGTTTACAGAGGAGGACTGGTGGGAGATGTCGTGGTCAGAGGTTGTCTTGGGCTAAGCAACCATGAAGTGATAGAGCTCTGGATTCGTGGTGAAGTAAGGAGGAAGGGTGTGCTGGGATGTGTTCTCTTTAATGTCTTTATCAATGACCTGGGCGAGGGGATCGAGGCTCCCTCAGTCAGTTTGCAACCCCCTGCAGCGCTCCAGGCTGGGGAAGAGCAGCTGGCAAGTGCCCGGCGGGAAAGGACCTGGCGGGGTTTGTTGAGAGGCGGCTGGA
>WUAM01000261.1:205243-226770 GCA_024336885.1 Actenoides hombroni
ATAACTTTAAACTTTTCGTTGTTTTTTTATTTTGGTGTTTTGTTTTGGTTTGGTTTTTTTAATAAGGTTTATTACAGTTAAAACATTATGGAGTCCTGTATAAGGTAATTATACAGCCAATGGGAATTTATAATAATAGCTATGTAAAGTACAAACAGTAGGGGACTGCTGTAGTCCCACACAGCCCATGTTAGCCCAGGATTCACACTGGTATATTTGAGAGAAGAGTGTAAGGATAGTTTCAGCTTCCCATCTACTGGCAAACACTGTATTCAATCATAACAGTACACAGACCAAACTAAGGTGACAGAGAAGCAGAAAAGCATGGCAGAAATATTAATATAGGAGCACCAGAAAAATATTTTAGAGTTACAGCTTGCTTCTTTCTGTAAAGGTAAAAAACCTTCAAACCATACATGAGCTCATTGGAAGAATGGAATTGGAAGAAACTTACCCTGAATAAAATGACAACATTCGATAGATGTGGTGCTAGATAGAAATATTTAAAAGCTATGAAGCTATTGGAGAGGGTCCAGCAAAAGGTGAATATGATGATGGGACTGGAGCATCTCTCATACAAGGAAAGGCTGAGACCTGGCATTGTTCAGCATAGCGAAGAGAAGGCTAACAGGGTATCTTACAAATACCTGAAGGGAAGGTGCAAAGAATATATGGGCAGGCTTTTTTCAGTGGTGCTCAGTGGTGGGACCAGAGTCAATGGGCACAAACTGAAATACAGGAAGTTCCCTCTGACCATCAGGAAACACTTTTTTACTATGAGGGTGACTGAGCATTGGCACAGGTTGTCCACAGAGGTGGTGGAGTCTCCCACCTTGGAGATAATCAAAAGCCACCTGGACATTGTCCTGGGCAACAGGTTCTAGGTGACTCTGCCTGATGAGGCATGTTGGACCAGGTGACCTTCAGGGCTTCCTTCCAGTCTCAAACAGTCTGTGATTTCATGAAAATTTCTTGCAAGAATATTTTTTCATCTTATTCCATCTACATTTTTAAGTAAATTATAGAGATACAGCCTAAACTAAACATTAGTTACATTACACTTCAAGTTAGAAAATTAATTGCTTGAGTCAGAAAGGCTAACGTTAATCCATATTTTTTCCTGTGGGACATTTGCATTCAGATGTAACCTTTCAGGTGTGAAAACATGTTTTCCCTCTCCAGGTTTAATACCTCAATCATTCATCTGATAGTATGCAATGAATGATGCAGTGTTAAAGCCAGTAAAGATGCATTTCACTCAGTACACATAATCTGTCTTGGCTACTAAGGATCTATCCATTCAATCCACTTTCTTAGAGAATTTTCTTTAAATATATGCTGTGTTCCTAAAGAAACCATACTTTTTTATCCTCTATTTTGTTCACTACTTTTCCCACAAAAGGTTAATTATGTAGACCAGGCCAGCAAAATTTTTTGCAGGAGATAAAACTTAGTAGACAATCAGCAAATGACAAAGCCCTTTAACTTGAATACAGCTAAACTGACTAGAAGATCTTATATCCAAATCTGCAACTACATTTGTTTCTATCCTAGCGCTTTAGAGGCCTGAAATGTGGGAATATATTTCTTCTGTAAGTACAAAACAGGTAATAGAAAATTACCTTATTTTTTAACCATAAAGGGAGTTTCCCATAATCTTGCATTGTATTTCCAGTAAACAAATTCCACTTAATGGGTTTTTCCATTAATTAAATTATTAAAAAAAAATATTTTTAATGAAACTATACTAATTTGAAGCAAAACCCAACAATTATACATACGAAAAACTTGTTATTGAACTGCTGAAGTGTAACTGTTTAGTGTACAGCATACACAGAATTCACTGGTCATAGCAAAACTAGAGGGCTTTTTTATTTTAGTTGCTCAGCATCTGAACAGATCTATTCCCTTGTGACATATGGTCAAAAGTAAATTGAAATTACCTGCATTTGAAAAGAAAGACATAAACTTGGAATCTACTTCTGGAAATCCTTAATACACAGAGCTTCCACTGAGCCAGATGTATATTCCATACAGAACAGATTTACAAGGCCTTCTTCTTTCAGGAACCTGAATTTGAGAAGTAAGTTTTGAAAGTGGCACTCCTAATATAAATAATCAACTTGTTAGTCATTGCTCCTGTCAATTTCCCTCATCTTCTTAGTTTTTTTGTTCTTCAGTTGAGCATATTTCCTCTGCTAGCCAGCAGCTTTCCAGAAGCACAGTGACCAGAAAACTGACCATAATATTCTAGGGTTTCATGTAAACTCCACTTTATTTAGCCAAATAATGTAACGATTTAAATTTGACACATTACCACTCTATGCTTCAAAAAGTGGTTTTTGGAAGAGGGGCTCAGCTACAGAACAAAGAACATAAATTACTTATATGCTTATCCAATTAGTCAGTGACTCTCAAATCCAATGTCTTGGCACTGCAGGGGCACTAACTCATCAGGGATGGTAACCACATTATTTCACCTGCAGGAAGGAAATATTGACAGAAGCAGCTGTGACATTTACTCCCTGCATAGACAGACACACTGTTGTCAAGATCAGACAAAATGAATTAGATTTATATGTTACCCAGATGAAGGAAGTGGGGGAAAAAACCACCATGAATTTCTACATTAGAGTCATAAACTAAATGGGAGTAGAAGTCTATAGAGATAATCATTAAAGAAGTTCCATTGAAAGGCCTTATGGAGAACATCTTTATAGTGAAATAGTGTTAACACTTTTTATTGATAGATGATTGCCATCACATCATTGAGATAAGCAAGATTTAAATAACATATAAATAAATAAAAAAGGTGGGCAGAGCATTTGTCTCACATACTGAACAGATAATTTTATCATTTTCAGAGGAATAATGTCAGTTTCTTTATGTTCATAATTTTTGTTGAAATGGGTTCTTTGGAAAAATTAAAGCAGTTATATATCATGTGAACATAAGATCCTCTGATCTAAAATAAAACTCCCAATAAAAATGATAGGTGCAATATAATTTTTGAATGAGTAAATATTATCTGAACTGAAACTGCACTGATTAATTCAAAAAGCAACTTGGGGAGTGGCTTTTATACTTCTTATGCCAGCTACTTTCTCTTGAACATTAGAAGTACAAACTCAAAGAATTCTCCAGTGATCATCTGTTCAGAGACTTACTTTTTCATTTGCAATGTTTCTGTGGATTGAAATACAGAGTTACGAGTATCTCTGGCCTCCACATTTAGCATGCCTCTGGGCTATATGGCTGCTGCAGGCATGTGCCACACGGTTATTGGAGCAAAATTCTACAGCTAAATGAGAGCTTCTTGTTAAAGCAGCTTGGCAAATATTAACAAGGTACTGTGTGTCAGCTCACTTCAGTGCTGCACTGCAGAGGGACAAGGAGGACGAAGCCACATAGTTGATTCCATCACTGAGCAAAATAAATAGAGATACCTGTTAATTAAAGGATATCTGAATAAAAGATTCATCTGCAGGTTATCAGTAAAAGTGACTCAAGCACTTGGAAGATTTTCAAATGCTCCCAAACCGATCCTGTAGCACTTCTCAGTTATCATCCTGGCAAAGCTGTAAATGAAAATTAGGTAGAGGTAGTTGATGATGGTCAATGTGGAAAAAGGAAAAATAACATTTTCAACCCATAGCTGATAGCCTTAAATCATACGAGATGAAACTGTTCACTGCATCTTGCACCCTGCATGCAACCACCCAGTCCTGCTATAAATTATCAGGATGAAACAATCTATGTCTGAATGCTCAGAGTTTCCAGAGGCTGGAAAGCAGAAGTTGAGGCTCTGATATTCCCTATATGAGGAATGATATAAGCCAGTATTACATCTAATTTCTGAAGCAGAAGCTGAGGTAATCTGGAGTACCTTTTCAGAAAGAGAAATAAACTTAGAAGGAAATGTAAATTTAAGAGGATTACCTTTCAAGAAATGTATGAGAGCTAGCCACAGAATCTATATAAGGAGTAATTGTGAGTTGAGCATGTTTTTCTGTTTTGATGACCACTAGTAAAGATAATAGGTCCTCAACATACAGGATAGGATTCAGTCCATAATTTAAAAATCTCCATTGAATTTGCTGAAGGAATATAAGTTATAAAAGCCCTTGTTAACAATTAACAGATATTGAGAAAATATGGACTGTAGAGTGTGATTTAGGTGATGAGCCACTAGGCAACTGCCTTATACAGGGCCAAATTGTTCTCTGGGTTTCGTTAATGCTGTTGAATGTATCTTCACTGGGTCACTGGGCTATGGCCACTGGTAGACATCTGCATTTTAAACACAAACTGAATTGACAGCTTTTTTACCAGACATTTATGCCACATAGTGGACATTCAATTTCCCTACACAACTATAGATAGCTTCATTTTTGAGGAGAAAGGAAAAGTAGGAATGGCTTAGTTATATAAATTTACACATAACAACATCAGCAATGGAAATGAGAGCATTAGGAATTTTACAATTCTACAATTTTAGATAGTAACTCTTTGGGTCTCTGTGAGACCCAAGTTTCTTGATCCCACCACACATCCTCCATGGTCTCAATGAGAGACAAAAAAACTTCCGGAAAAGGTTCTCCTCTATCTAGGCAGAAAAGCTCTGACAGACCTTGAACCAGTGTGATCCAACTTAATGTGTCAGTGTTTTGTCAGATCTGCAGCTGTCATCACCCATTAGATTTAAACAGCAGCTCCAAAGTTCTGTAATTACAGTGACATATACAGTCCATGGAAGTTATAAAAAGAAAGGCTTTCCTTTCCATTATCATGAAGATAAAAGAGTACAAAAAATGTGTGGAATTTGTCAGCAATAAACAAAAAAATCAGTGAGTTCCAGCTAAGTCACAGATCTAGTGCTCTGACTGTTCTTTCTAATACAGAAAACATGAAAATCCACATGATGAAATGATAAAATGATGAAAAGACTCATTACCACTGATTTGTCTAGCTCTCCAGTAAAGAACATACCTAAGCCATTTCTTACATTACTGTCTGGCAATAATGATCAATTCTGCATCAAAATGAGGAAGGAAAATGGAAACAGTGAACATTTCAGTGAAATATTATCAGTGTTCTTTAATTGTATTCATAGCATTGTTAAATCTCATCCTGAGATTAACAAATTGAAATTAATAGTATAGCTTTATAAATGTCCAATAAAAAAAAATAAATCAGAGTGTGGGATGAGAAAATGTACCCTCTTTCCAAATGTTCAGCTCATTCAAATTGACAGTCACAGAAATTGACAACAGTAGCCTGAAGGACCCTAGTTGTCTTCCAGCGCAATATGAAAATGAAAATCTGAGCCTCCCACTAGGCAGATGACCAACACCTCCTTTGACAGAAAATTGATCATTCATCCTAAAACATGAAGGAGTCTGTCTAAGACTAAATAAATCCTTAGCAAACACTAGCAACTTCATCAACTACTGCCAGCACCTAATCTTCTGTAAGCAAGCTATTCAAGAAACAAGCAATCAGTGTCTCTTGTCACCTGTCAGTATTCTGGACAGACATCAGGAATGCTGCAGGCCAGAGACAGCACAGGAGCAGCACTCTTCGCTTTGATAGCTCATCTATTCCAAGTCAAAAACAGAGGTAATCATTCATAGTTATTCTGCACCGTTCAATATCACTGATTTTTGAGCAAGTTCACTGCTACTCCAGGGAGATGCAGGAACCCAGACATATTCCTCAAAACAAGTGGATAAATCCTTCATTTCATACTCAGTTTTACTGTTCACTCTTTAGCAAAAAAAATTAAATATGCAAAATATTTTCAGCATCTGTTATTTCTAGTGTGTGTATTTGTGTTGATGGTGTCCACAAAAATGGTATGGATAAAACTGTATCAGTTGGTCATTTACACTCACTCAATAATTCATCTATGACCAAGCTACTATTCCCAAGTATAAAAATTCTGTTTCATGTCCCATGACCCAGTTTAGTTGTAGATTTGCAAGAAGCCTTAATCTTTAAATACTTTATTTTTAATGTCTTGTATCTTACATCATTAGTTTCATTCCATTGGAGCAGAAAAATCTTCACCTTCTGGTGACATACAGAGCCATGTGCCTGCAGTCTTGCCTCTAGTCTCCTCTATTGTGCTTGAAATTGAGATATTATCAAGGAGAGAAAATAAGTTCAAACTATTTCTAAAACTATTTTTTTGTTGTTGTTATTTAAGTTATATTGGCTATAACTCTTCAATCCCTTAAGACCTGGGAGAGCTGGGATCATGACAGCAAAGGCAAAATGATATGAAGATAATAAAGTAGTCTGACCAGAAGAATCAAAGTTTAAACTGATTGCTATATTTGCCTTGTAAGTGAAAATAGTAATCAAGCTGGGAAGAAAAAAAAAACCAACAACAACAAAAAATAGATATTTTTCTTGGCTCTTTTCCTTTTTTCTCCAAGAGAGGCTTCTACTCACTCATTTGGAACACATGTGCTCAGACATCTGATTTTGCTTTCCATGCATTTGAAGAAAAGGAAGCTTGTGGGAGATGTGGGGGCAGGCAAAAAACAACATATAGTAAAGGGGGAATGGGAACCACCATATGCTGTTGTTGTTATTATTATTATTACAAAAGGTTAAAAAAAATAATCTTGGTTTTACTGTTCAGTGCTAATTTCAATCTGCAGGACTGTGATCACATTGTCCTCACAGAAAAGCTGGAAATTATTTTTAACATTTTTCTTACAAAAGAACTCTCTAAAATTAGAAGAACATGTACATAAATAACATAATGATAAAAACAAAGAATTTGAATACTAATGTTCATCAGAGGCTGAAAAGTATTAGAAGTAAATTTATAAATTGTATAGCAGTCAACATAAGCTTTTATTTACATACTAGCTAAATGAATATGTAAATGTTAATTTATTGCCTTGAAGTTGCTTCAGGATCAGCAGAATGCTGTCTAGAGAACTAAAGAGCACCAGATTTTTGCTTCAGAATTTGCTTCTAGTTTGCTATGGTTCCTAGGGATTTTATCTATGTCCATATTTACAATGGCTTTTTGTATATAAAAGATACAAAAGACATTTGCTTTCCCCAAGTTTCTCCACAAGTTTTCCATAACCTTTTGAAAACTTCATTTTAAGTTCTCTAAAAGCAAAGGCTTAGACGTCATAGCTAAAAAAAAATATCGAAGAAGATATATAAATAAAACTTTGAGTGGGAAATGTACATGAAAATCCATCGAGAATTTATTTCTAACACTGATGATCCTTAAAGCCTGACACAATTGATCCAAGAAAAAAAGCTTAAATGCCGTAATGCAGCTTGCTTTTAAGGCTATGATCTGCTCAAGTCTTTAAAACTCCGATCCATTTGGGCTGAAATATTAAACTGTGGAAGGTTTATTCACACAAAGACAAAATCTCAGTGCAGGAAGACAAAAAAGTTTAGTCTTCTAAAATCAATGTAAGGGCTTTCTATGCTGAACAGTCCCTGATCACCTGTGTTCTTGGTTAAGCCCAGTTTAACAGCAGAAAAGAATATAAGCCTCATGTAAACCCTCGGCCATGATCCTGGTACTGAAAATCTTCATAGCTATCTGTAAGAGCATACCCTAAAGTACAAGTTTTCAGGGGTACAACCCAAAAGGCACAATATGAAGCCACCTCTTAAGGCAGTGCCAAAGGTGGAAGAGTAGATGTTGAGAGGTCAAAGCAGGCAGGAGTGGTACAGTCAAAGCTAGTTTGCCAGAAAAGATTACTTCAGTGGAGTAAAAGTGGGATACCTGGTGAGCCAAATGAAGATAGTACAGATGTGGTCAATATTAATTGTACAGAAGTTACACCTTTGCACATAATTTATAGGCTGACTTTTATTTCTGTGAAAACACCAGAAATGTCATACTCTATAAGCAAGAAACATACTGGAGCATTAGTAACCAAATATTTTTTTTTTTGATTTGTACAGACATTCAGGAAGTCATTAAAACCACCATATTTCTTGTTTTAAAAAAGTAAAGTGCCTCCATTGTTCCAATAAACTTGTCCTAAATCAGAAAGGAAAACTGACTTTCTTAGATGTACGTGGTACATTCAATTGCTTAAAACATCCAGCCTGGGAGAGTTTGAAAACTTGGAAATATATTTCTCTAATGCCTTGTGCTTTTAGTATTCCTACCACAAAAAGTGAATTCAGTGCCTTCACTTTTTTCAAGTGGTAGTAAAGATCCACTCACACTAGAACACAATGAAAGTAGGAAGTAGAAATTTGAAACAGGACAACTGCAAATAGGCTGCTTGGGCTCCCAAGATATGAGTGGAAGGGGGAGAATTTTGCCCTTTGTAAGAAGGTGCCAAGTATACTCAACTCAGGTTATTGCTACCTTTAACTGCCATGAAAGTCTTACTCATTTTGCTAGTCTTTCCAGTAATACTGCCAGGTCTTCACACATTGCTAGGGCTGAGAAAGAGCAAATGAGTAGGTGCTTCAGCACATGAGTGTCACGACAAACTGCAACGCAGTGAACAATAATTCCATGTTGTACTAGAAACTGTATAAAAAACATGACAGCGTGACTCCATTTATTTTCTGGAAGTAAAAAAGAAATAATAATGAAAACACTTTTTTTTTTTTTTTTAACTACAGAAATTGGAGTTTATTTAAGAGCAGTTAGTTACCTATAGCCCTATTTTTAAATGTGAAACCACATATTTATTGTAATTTCTATAACTGAAAACTGTAGAAACTTACCTCTTTTCAGTGTTTGGTTAAGTGAGGCACTAAAAAAGAAATAGTCAATTCTATCAACAGTGGTAGGAAACAAAATATATCTTCTATTAGTTTAATGACCTGTTGAACATATATACCAGCACTGATTAGCTGATCACCTCAGCAGTGCTTGTTATATTTATAATGAAGCAAATCAAATAATGCAGTTTATATTTGGGAAGCAGGAAAACCTGAGTCAGTCACTGATACAACCTGGCAAAAATCAATAGTGCTAAATTTGCACCTCTATTCCTAAGTGGCAGTAGGTGGTCATTTGGTTAAAGCCAATTACATTAGTTAAACTGATCTACTGCACCAGTGACAGCAAGTCAGAACTTGTTTATTACTGAAGTTATGCTGAATTTCACAAATCACTGTGTGGAGTCAGCAGCAAGAATACATGAAATGAAGATAATGGTCATACTTCCAGCACTCCTGACTGACAAGCACCAGTCTACTGTAAGGACTTTTGTTACTTAGATGTCACCAACCATTTTTAAAAGATATTGCTACACTGAGTTCTGTCATGTTTAAAAGTTTATTCTGACAGCTTGGTTATTGTGTGGGAAAATGAGGTGGCACGCTATGGCAGAAACAATGCAAGAATAATGAACATCTGTATCAGTTAACCCAAAAAGTCTCATGATGAAGGTCTGGGATCTAACGATGACAATGCTGCTACTGAACATGAAAATGTATACTGCCATTTAATACCCAGGACTACTGCAACAGGTAGAGAACTATGTCCCTGAGTAGTTCTGGTGAATAGTACCAAGGAAAAAGAATGTGAGCTGTAGAAAAATAAAAGACTCACAGACAGAAAGAAAAAAATGAAGAGTAGTAACTGACGAGCATTTTATACATACACCAAAGAAAATATTTTTGAAGACAAAATGACATTGTCTGATATGACAGGGGTTTAGGATAAATAAACCACTTAAAATCTCCTAATAGAATATTCAGAGACATTTAAAGAATGATAGGGATAGCATCTCAGTTTATTCTTCAGTAAAAACTGCATGAAAATGGAATTCTTACATGTTTTTCCCTATACTGTGGTGAATAAAGCAAGTTGTAAAAAATAGGTGCATAAAATCTGAATGCATAATAAAACCGAAAAGAATTTTCTTCTTTCAAGATGGAAGAACAGAAAAAGAATACTAATTCTGTGTTGATTTTTTGTTTGTTTGTTTTATTTCTCAGTAAGTACTTTAATAAAATCTTACTGGATTTTTTTGGTGGGGTTTGTTTGCTGGTTTGGGTTTTTTTAATTTGTTTGTTTGTTTTTAATTTGGCTAGTTTTATCATTTGTTTTACATTGTTGGATAATGTTTAACTATGGTCCTTAATGGTCATTTCATTCCCAGAATTGCTGCTGAAAGCTTGACTTGTTACAACTCAGAGATTAGCAACTGTCCCCAGATCTCCAAAAGATGGTGTTACTAAATCAGCTTTTAGAAGTGGAATGTACAAGTTACAAAGTTTAAAAACAGTAACTGGCATACTGCCTTTTCACACAGGTCAAGTTCAGGCAATTGACACCAAAAGGGAGAATGACATCCAGAATTCAGGAATATTTTCAGACACTGTTCTTCCATTGAGAGTATTTAAGTATTGCCGCTTATCTACTAAGATACTGCAGAATAAAAGCTGTGACATCTGAGGCTACCACGCCCTGAAGAACTAGGCAAGTAATGGTCAAACTGAACACCTTGACTGCACAAAGACACAAACCGGTGAAAATACTGTTGCAGTATGTTGCCTCTGTTCCAAAAAAAATTGATGTTTGGAACTTCTCTGTTTCCGTAAAACCCATGTAATCTCAAACATCTGACTTGAAGGTGTTTCACCGTAATTTTCTCTTTAGGTGATTGAAATTCATGATATACTGACTTGAGCCAAGTCATTAGGTAACAATATTACTTTTTTTCACAGAACTAAACTTAATGAGGAGTTTTTAATGTTGCCATGGCAATATTAGACAATGCTTTCACAAAATCTTTTAACATTTTTGTTTGTTTGCTTGCTTGCTTTTTTGCAGAAGAAAGCATTCTAGGACAAAAGGCAGTAATATCACAACCTATTGAGAAGTAAAACCTCTCCATTAAATTTGCTCTTACTGTTGAAGAAACAAACTATGTAATTTACTTTATAATTAAACATTATTAGACTCAGTCAAACAGAACCTAATGTGAAATATGGAAATCATACTGAATAGAAACCCTAATATTGAATTGTAAGCATTTTTCCCATGTCATTTCTAGCACAATATTGTAGCCTTGTAGCCCAGCAAATATGGGGTTACCATCGCTTTTAACAGACCACAGGCTTAGCATTAATAACACAGGCATCAGGATGGGACAAGCTTTGTCTGGACTAGTCTTAACCTGCCTGGAGATTTGTTTCATCATGTAACAGAAATTACACAATGACCTGGTCACTACTACCTACTTTCTTTTAGCTTTTGCTGAGCTTCTTGCAGTCATACAAATAGATCCTATTGTTACATGTATTTTGTGACTAGTAAATAGTCAGAACATGTACAATGACTTACCTATGACCCTAGTGTGAAATGCTGCATAGAGGAGCATGGATACATGATCACAGTGGAAGCCTTAAAATTAGTCACAGGAGACACCAGAGGTCACTTGGCAATAAATAGCAATGCTCATCAATTACTGGTCATCAAAGTAATGCAGCCTTCAGAGATGGGAAAAAACACTTTTAGAGGTGACAGAACAAAGAACAAGTATTTAAGACATGTAAATTACAGCTAAATTTGGATGTAACATTGACTTGAAGGACAGTGGAGAAAGACAGGTGCAGACTGTTTTAGCAAACACGTAAAAACAATGCCAAGTGGATCCTAGAGTGAGGCAGAAGACTTCACTGTCATCATACTCCTCTGAGAGAGGAACTTGTGAAGCTGGTGACTTGATGTAAGACCAAGAAGTACAATAGAAGGTTGTGCATAACATCACGGGAAGGTGTAGATACTTGAAAGTTTGTGTATGTATTTTTTTAGCTGTATGTAATTTGAACTATAAGTGTCTTATGCATTTATAACTTTCACGCTTGGTTGCATTTGAATATATTTTGTTTGATGGAATGTATCTTACCAACAAACTGATGTCATACAGTATAGTTCTAAGCTGTCATTATTTAACACGGACAAATTTTCGATTTTGGAGGACTGATGAAAATGTCCCTTAGGGCCACTCCCAACCCTTGCACAATCCCTCACGGGAGATGATTTCCTGTTGATAACTACTTATTAATAGATTATTCATTAGCCAGTTCATTAGTCCACTAAATGCATACTTCATTGATATCATGTAGTGCTGATTTTGTAATCAAGATATGATCTGAGACACAGTCAAATGACTTATAAAAATGGAAGTATGTTACCTCCAAGCAGTTCCCTTTAGCAATCAAATCTGTAATCTTACGGAATGAAATCTAGTTTACTTGACATGACCTATTTTCTATAAAGCCATAATTACACACATTACTTAAGTTTTCTTAAAATTCACTGCAAAAGCATCTCTTCATTAAGCTTTCTTTCAGGGATAAAATCTCTTATTTGGTCATGTCACAAGATCTCCGTTTGTTTAGTTTTCTGGAATTTATCCACTATTCCAAGATTTCTTTAAGAATGCACATCAGCTGGTCAGACATTCCTTCAATCATGTCTTCTGGAATTTTATCCAGACCTGGTGAATTCACAGTCTTCTGTCACAGCAGATGTATTTAACCTTCTTGGTTGCTAATGGAAAATACTTTATCACACTCCAGTGAAATAAACCCTTTATGGCACTTCTTTCAAAATGCAAGAGAGAAACGTTTGGGGACAATCACCAATGAGCAATACAGTGTATTCATATTGCTTGAATATTTTTTCATATCCTTAAAAAATGAGTCTATTATTGCAAGAACAGCCACCATGGATCTTTTGCAAATGTTGATATCTTCCTTCATATTCTTTTTTACAACAATTCTAACAGGCAATCTTTGGTATTTATTTATTCTTTTATGTGTAGTATTATTTCTGACTTTAGCAGTAAGGCAGAGGGGGCTTAGCTTTACTGTGGGATCAAATAATTTTGGTCCTCTAGTAAATTTTCATTACTTAATTCTGATTACTGGAAAACACTTATTTGTTTGCCAGACTCTCTATATAATCATAATGACTAGTCTTGATTCAGCCCAGGTGATTAATTCATCTTTATCTGCTATAACGAGACCAAAATAGAGAAACAGCATACTGGTGGCAAAATCTTTCATGTAAGAAAACAGACATCTATAATGTTTAAGAGACCTAAAGGATGCTTTTTTAAGGGCTGCATGAGAACTGTTCTATATCTCTAAAGTTTACAGCACTACTGACAATAACCTTTCTTTTCATTTATGTTGTTCTTCAGACTCCTAGACTATGCTAGTTAGCACAGCAATGTTTCCTCAGTATACCCTGTTACCTCCTCTGTTTAGAATCATAGAATCATAGAATAGTTTCTGCTGGAAGAGACCTTCAAGATCATCAAGTCCAACCTTACTCCTTGCCCTATCAAAAACCACTAAACCATGTCCCTAAGCACAACGTCTAAACACCTCTTAAACACTTCCAGGGATGGTGACTCCACCACCTCCCTGAAGTGGGTAATAACCACTGATTTTAATGTTCTAATCATGCAAATCAATTCATCAGCTTTTAGGAATTCCAGTTATATAAAATTTCTTCTAATCAATGAGAATTTCCAATCCCTTTTGCTTATTGCCTTCAAGCAATTGAAAAATACATTCTTTCTATATCTGTTGACCTTGATCACAACTTTCCAAGTTTGTGTTTATACCACATTTGCATTCTTATTAAGCTTCCTTTTTTATTTTTGTATTAATAGCCTCGTAGTTGCTCCAGCTAATCTCCAGTTGAGAAGATTATCACCTTTTTTCTTCTATAAGAAGTAAGCTGTCGTATTTATAAATCCAGCCATCTCTTAGGATAAATGTTTGACAAACTGAAACCTTCCCTTTCATACCAGCCATGCAAACAGTGGTCCCCTCTGGTATCTTTTGCCTTTTCAGTGCTATTAGAATGACTCTAAGAAGATTATGTGGGCTTTTGTCTTCTGCTTCCCTTCAAGATAACTGAAGCTTCCTAAAGTGCATAGTTCCACGTGAATGTCATATTAACTAATTTCAATATGCATCATCCCTTACAAATATCTCATAAGTATCTGGTGTATTGTCTGTCCTCTTTTTTCAACACAGAGTCATTAGTGATGACTGCTTACCCTCCTGGGGTATCTGAACTCTTTTGTAGCTACTCGCTTCTTGTAAAAAGAATATGAGTCAAAATATTCAATAGGCTTTTGTTCTATTCTTCCAGAAACAAGGAATGAGTTGCTGATCATCTGATGATCTGACACTTGTAGGGGAAAGTGATTGTCCTTCAAAGTAAGGAAGCATGCGATGGACAACGTTAACACCTCATGTTATAATGCAAACTATAATCGTGACTTCAGAAATGTTATTCTTTACTGATGTGAACATTCATATAAAAATGTGAAGTAGTTTATTTGTGGAGAAATATAAGATTATAGTTAAGGAATTGCACTGTAGTGTTAGAGAGATTAAGGCATCAAAAGTTAATCTGCTGAAGGCATGAGAAAGTATACCTCTTCTAGTATCTTAAATATCACCTAGCTGATCTTTGGCTGATAAACATTTATGGCATGGTACTAGCTAGATCCTAACAGGATCAGACTATTATTTCAGATTTCCAGCAAATAGACCACACAGTTTAAAGGAAATGGTAGTCAAATGTAACAAATCAATGGATAGCCCTCTAGGTCTACTCTGCCTTACCCTGAGTTCGTTTGTAAAGCTTGATAACAGCAGGTTAAAATAGGTAACAGACTGGAAGTATAGCTTTTTAGGCATAGAAAGTAGTAAACAGAATTCTTAATAATTTATAGGCCATGTTTTCAACTTTTTTTACTGATGTAGTAGTAATGTATAACACAGTGTCCCTATTCCAGAGTGCAGAAGGTACATTTGGCATGACAATCCCTGAAAGCAGCTTTGTCACCAGTGTGATCTGTGATCACTCATTGTTCTGTGGTTAAAATATAAAATGCATTTGATCAGTACAACAGAATAAATAGTGAATAGAAAATTGGGATGGGGAGGGTGGCGGAGCAAATGCCTCACAGAGTTGAGGCTGCCACAGACTGAAACAGCAGGAATGTTGAGAAGTACTAGTACTTCTCTACTTTACAGCTGAGAAGTCTCACATTACTTCCTAGTACTGTGGACACACAGAACATTCACACAAACAGCATTGACAGCCTCATCCTGTTCCCCTTTCTGGATGAGCAGGATGAAGGCCTTTAGTGTGAAACCTGGCACCTAGACAACTGAGACCCTGAGGCCACAGTCTCACTCCAGCTGCTGATGCAGACTCCCTCACTCACATATAAACACACACAGATGGATGGGACTCCCCATGTCCCAGTACCCAGCTCATCCTTGGTCTCAGCCTGACATGCACACCTGGCTCCTCAGCCATTGCACCTACTTGTTGGCTAGTCCAGTGTGCTCTTCACTAGTGCTCGCACACTCAGTGGCATCACAGACAAATCTACACATAACATTGAGCCTCTTACCCAGGAAAAGGGTTAGAAAATGGGTTTTGATAAGAAGATAGGGCAGACAGACTGTGCTGATCAGGCACAGGGCATGGCCAGACAATTGTACCAACCTTGTTTACCTGCAACTGACCCCTTCAATTCCCTTATCCTTCTATTTTCCTGTGTTTGCTCCTCTGCACATCATCTAGATTCATCTCCTTCCATGCCTTCTTTCCTGCCCTAATCATCCCAATATAAATTTCATGCAAACCCAAAATGCTCTTTCCCCTGCATCCTATAACATGTCCCATACCCTTGCAGTGACCCCCTTCATCTGAAAGGTTCTCTGGAGACTTATCTGGCCTGTGTTCGAGACTCTCCTGAGATGCCCTGGCACAGTCCTGGTCAGGGTGTCCTCCAAGTCCATAATTCAGGTACCCCTGCCAGCCACTGTCTCTCCATGCTCCCTTCTTTGTGTGCAGACAAGCTTTTTGCCACATAATCTAACACAAACACATGAGCTATGTGACAAAAAAAGCATCGTATCCTTTAGTCAACTAAGTATTAACATTTTAAGTAAGACCACTCTGTCAAAGGCTATTTCTGTTCAGTCCACATGACAATTGTCTCCAAGTAATTGGTTCCCTGAATAGTCTTCAAAATGGAGAAGGGGCACGACAATCACATCAAAAGGATAATCATACTTATTACGTGTGTTAAAGGACACCTGGACCATTCTTATGAATCCTTTATGAGGTACAAAGAAATAATCTCAGCAGGAACATCTCAACATCTTTTTCAATAGAAGTACTTAAAAAAGTCTTTTGAATAATACAATTCTTCTGAATAAATAGGTGTAAAACTGCAGTGTCCATAACAAAAGACTTACTATTCAAAACTCTATTTATTGATTACTTTATGCCAACTGTCTTAAGTCAGAAGTGAGCTTCTGCAATTTACAAAGCCTGAGATATTACTCATACTGGACCAACTCTGTACTTTAGAGTCCTCAGACAGCATTCTTCTAAGTGTCTCCCAATTTCACTTTGTTCTTCTTTTTCATTGACAATTCCCTTTCCAAACAGGGCAAATGTTGACATCTGTGTCTGATTAGATATGTTGGAATATTCTCGCTTTTTTTAATACCTTTTGAAATTAATCGCCTGAAGTAATTCTCCAAGACATTGACTAAGCAGGACTTAAAAGGTCCTAGCTAGAAATTACCCTATCATGCCTGTTGTGCTTCTGTTTTGCTGTTTGTAGGAAAAGCCTCCTCCTCCCCTGCGGTGTATGTGACATGAATCCCTATAGCTCTATTCCATCTTGCGTCAGCAGAGCTTTCATTAACAACATTTTGGGTTTCTTTAGATGCTTCACGGGCCTCAGAGAAACCTCCTAATATGAAAAAAAATGTACGACAATAATATGGATATAACCTAAAATTAGTATTTAAGTAAAAAGTTGTATAAAATCCTGAGAGTTTATTTTTCTCTCTTGGTCTAGATATACACATATACACACATGTATGTCAATAGTTTATGTAATCAGTGGACCATTAAGCAACAGCAGACCCTTGAAGGTTTCTTACAGCTACCAATCCCTTTTCACATATTAATTTCTGAAACCCTGTGATCAAAATCTAACCTCTTTCCTTTTCTTTTCTTTTTTTTTTTTTTTTTTCAGGGCAGTAGACTCAGCAACATGAGCCAGAACGGCAAGCATCTAGCAGCATAACTGACAACAGCCTAGCACCTAGCACTGAAAAAGATGTTCCACTTTCAGCAGAGCTCACAGGGATATCCAGCACCCTGCTGTGAGGCAATGAGACTTGGAAAAAGCAAGCAGAAAAAGGAGTTGAGACAACATTTGCAACTGTAGCTGACTGAGCAAATTCTGACTGTGTCCCAGTTTCAGAATCTAGCAAAAATACTGTTGTTCTTTTTGCCACTTGATCACTCACATGTTGCTTTAAAGGATCAATTATCAGTTAAAATAAGAAAAGGATTTTTTCTGTCTGTGTCTGGCCAGAAGAGCAACGTTTTTTTTCTTTCTTGTGAAAATTTTGCCGGTATTCTGAGGTGACTCTGGATGAATGTCACTTGGTCTAAGTAAGTATCACCTTCTGACCACATAAACTACAATACAACCACCTTGTTTTACATTTCCTTTTCTTCAGCATTATCCAGTATTTAGAGATAAGATAGTGACACTTTCTTTAACAAACTACTTTCTGCAGATCCTTTTCTTTGACAAACTTATTAAAGGGAATATAATCATATGAATCACTCCAGTGGTATACTGAAGAACCGTTTCTACCACTTTTTTTTATGTGACACCAGGGCATATAGAAATATAAAGAAAGATCAAAGAAAACATAAGATGACAGGTGAGGTCTGCCCACCTGTTTCCAAATCTGGCTCTACAGTATTAGCAAATCAGTATCAGCCTAAGTGGGCGTGAGGTGCAGCCTGTTGACCATGATGATTCAACATTTCAGTTCAGTTCACTTGAATACCACACTGAAATGATGTATACGAAACAAGTATTTTAATGTGCAGTCTTTCAAGATCACTCATAAAAGAATAAGAAAGAAAAAAGAAATGGGACACCACATATATATATACCTCTGTTGTGGTTTGAGCCCACTCAGACAGCAACAAAGCAATCACACAGACACTGGCTCACCCCTGTACCCCTTTGGTGGGATGGGGAGGTGAAAATACAGCAGAAGGCTTGAGAAGTGAGACAAAGGACAGGGAAGGCTCATTGACCAATTATGGTCATGAGCAAAAGACAGAATCAACTTGGGGAAACAAAATTCAATTAATTTAGAAAACAAACCCACCACCAATTCATTAATTGAATCAGCGTAGGACAGTGATAAATACAATTCCTTCTTAAAAACACCTTCTCCCTACCCCTCCCTTCTTCCCATGACCAGCTCTGCTACCTACTCCCTCACAGCAGTTCAAGGGAGCAGTGGTTGTGGTCAGTCCCAGTCTGTTCCGTGTTGTTCCTACTTCTCCCTCCTTCTCAGAGGGAAAATGCCTCACAGTCTTCCCCTGTGGCAAGGTGGCATCCCTCCCATGGAAGACATTCCTCCAACTAGTGTGGGTCCCTTCCATGGACAGTTGTCCTCCCTGGATGGATAACTCCAGAGCAGGTCTCCCTCAGAGTCATGGACTTTCTTGGGATCAGTTCCCTGCTCCAGCATGGGGTCCTTCACAGGCTGTATTCTTCTCCACTGTTGTTCTCTAAGGGCTGGAAGTGCTCAGCCTGACATCTCACCACAGGATGAAGGAAAATGGCTGCTTCAGTGTGCCTCCCTTGCTTCTTCCTCACTGACCTCACTGTCTGCATGGCTTTCTGCCTCATGTCCCATGCTTGCCCAACACGAAAATCCTACCAAAAGAAAGGAGCTCACTCAAAAGGTTTTCCCCTCTTAAATATATTATCGAAGAGGTGCTGATTGGCTCAGCCTTGGCCAGAGGTGGGTTTGACTTGGAGCTGGGGGAGCTTCTCGGAGCCTCTAACAGAACTGATGCCAGTAGCACCCTCCCCCAGAGCAAAACCCTGCCATGCACAAACCCAACACAACCTTAGACCAACATAATTTCTTTCTGATGTGTATTTCTGAGCAGGTCTTATTCCTGATGACACACATAGTTCTTACATTACAAATGATTTTTTAAAATAAATTAAGAGATTATGAAACACAGAATTCAGTTAATAGTTCTATACTTCATGACTGTTTACCCAAAACATTATCCAACACATCATTTCTCTCTGTCAAGATAGTGTCGTATCAACATGCTATGCCCTTAACAACAGGTAAGTTATGAGTTCTCAAACCTGTGAATATCTCTCACCAAAACTAAAACATGGCAACCACATGGCTGCTTCAACCATCAGCTGTCACATTCTTCTGAAGTTTTACTCTATCCATTAATATAAGTATAAGCTGGGAGAGGAGTGGCTGGAGTCCACCCCACAGAAAGGGAGCTAGGGCTGCTGGTCAACAGCAGGCTCCATGTAAGCCAGTAGCGTGCCCTGGCAGGCAAGCAGAGAAACAGCATCCTGTGGTGCATCAAACACAGTCAAACCAGCTGGTCAAAAGAGTTGTATTCAGCATTGGTAGGGCCTCGCCTTGAGCACTGTGTGCAGTTCGGGGCCCCACAATTTAAGAAGAATGTGAAGGGCCTTGAATGCATCCAGAGGAGAGAAAAAAAGCTGGTGCAAGGGCTGGAAGGAATTTCCTATGAGGAGTGGCTAAGGACTTCGGGCTTAGCTAGTTTGGAAAAAAAGGATGAGGGGGATCTCGTTGCTCTCTACAGCTTTCTGCAGAGGCAAAGTGGAGAGGGAGATGCTGATCTCTTCTCCCTGACATTCAGTGATAGGATGAGTGAGAATGGTTCAAAACTGTGCCAGGGGAGGTTTAGACTGGACATGAGGAGGAACTTCCTTCCTGTGAGGGTGACGGAGCACTGGAACAGGCTGCCCAAAGAAGTTGTGGAATCTCCTTCTCTAGAGGCTTTAAAAACCCATCTGGATGCATTCCTGAGTGACATGCCCTAGGTGATCCTGCTTTGGCAGGGGCTTGGACTTGATGATCTCTAGATGTCCCTTCCAACCCCTAAGATTCTATGATTTTATGATTCTATGAGGAAGCATTACTTTACAGAAAGGATGGTCAAACACTGGAACAGGCTTCCAAGAGAGGTGGTTGATGCCCCAAGTCTATCAGTATTTAAAAGGCATTTGGACAATGCCCTTAACAACATGCTTTAATTTGGTCAGCCCTGAACTGGTCAGGCAGATGGACTAGATGATTATTGTAAGTCCCTACCAACTGAAATATCTCTATTCTATTCTACTCAACAGGTGCATATGATGGTTTTCACAAAAGAAATGTTGTTTATTTCATGTTCAGAATGAAATGATATTTCCACTTGTTTTACTTTCTTTTTTCATTCTCCTTTACTACAGAGCTGGCAAATATGTCAACGCAAATTCACGAAATATGACACATAGTGCAGTCATCCTGAAATTATGCAATCATGGATCAGACTAGACACATGACTAAGGTACAGAAACACTATGGCTAAAGAAGACCTTTAAAAATAATTCTCTAAATAAATACTGGTAAATCTTTTAAAATATTTCTGTTTTCTAAGTTCTAAGGTTCCTTGTTGCGCATAATAATATATATTTCCTATTAGATTCTGAAGTATTTATTTTAAAAAGCAAATAGAAGGTCGTAGTTTTCCAAAATAAAAATAAGCAAAATAATAATGCATTCCTAATTGAATTGTTATATATAGAAAATAATTCATGATGACATGATTAGATCTGTTAGCAGTGGGGATTACTAGGAAATTTGAAACTGTTCAAACTTAGGCTCAGCAACTGAAAGACGACTTGTCCACTACCACTCCAGAATACTGTTAAATAATGAGAATGTGTGTCATGTTTCTATATTCTTTATCCCTACCTGTGAAGTAATTAATTCTGTTGCAATTTTAAATAAATTTAAGAAATTACAGATCATCATAAATGGAGACTAATAAGAAATGTATTTTCCATTCTAGCTACATTGATATTCACCAGCACAGAAGGAATGCTGCTTAATTAACCTGAAAAACCCTGGACAAAATATAAGATTGCTCTGAAAAATCACTATGTTAAAGAAGAGCAACTGGGCGTTAAACCTAGTTACATTCATATCTGGTAGAAGATAATATGAATAGATTGAAGTCAGAGAGCAATGCAGAGGAACCAGTAATAATGGAGATGATATATCCCCTTTATGTAGCCTGCATTACATTAAAAAGTCTCAGGTCTCAAAGAACAAATTTGAATTATGAATTTTATGCAGCAGTGGCTGATATATTCTTACACATATCTTCTTCAGCAGTATTTTCTTATGATACACTGGGTATTAAGTTTCAAGAACTTGCAGACCACTTGCAATATCTGTGTAACTGTACTGGGTTTGCATGGCAAGGTTTTGGTAGTGGGAGGGATACAGAGGTGGCTTCTGTGAGAAGCTGCTAGAAGCTTCTTCCATGTCCAATAGAGCAAATGCCACCTGACTCCAAGATAGACCCACCGCTGGCCAGGACTGAGCCCATCAGTGACAGTGGT
>WUAM01000261.1:273064-296948 GCA_024336885.1 Actenoides hombroni
GTCCACAGCCCAATTATTTCTCACACAGTCTTGTCCGCAGCCCAGCTTGTTCCCAGATGGTCTTGAGGAAAACAGGTTTGCCTGTTTTCCTCCCTTTCCCTTGTGAACAGCTCTTTCAATCATCTTTCCCACCGTCCTTAAATAGACAAAGTACTACAGCTAACATTACTAAGATGGTGTCTTAAGCTATGGCATAGGTGAGTTTGGACAGGCCACATGTCCATTCTCTTCGAGATACATTGCCACAAGAAAGTGGTTAGAAGTTTACCTCTTTTTACCCTTAGTTTTATCTGTTTGTGATTTCAAGGCAGAGTGTCTTGCTATCAGGATAATAAGGTTTTGTGTCCTGGTGTTTTTTCCCTTCTCAAATAATAAGAAAAGGAAAATACATTCAGTAGAAACTGAACTATTACAGTTTTTCTCCTATGTGCAGATTTTATTTGCGGACGTGTTTTTCTTCTCACTTAGGAGATGTAGTATTTTGGAAGGTTTTATGAATCTATTCTTCATTACGCCATCAATAAAATCTGTCACAGTGATTTCTGGTAGAATGTGGGAAAAGTCGATGACACTTGAATATTTTCCTCTGAAACGGAAGATGCTCTACCCCAAGTTCTGTTTATTAACTTCAGTAAGACTTTTTTTCTTTTAAGTTGATCAAAATGGTATTTCTAATGGGGATTGACATTCTATCTTTACAGAATTGCATTTGGGAAGGGAATTATTTGAGAATGTAGGAATGTAGTCAACTTTGAGTAATTTGTGTCTTGAAAATAAGCACAAGTCAAGGAACTGTACGTGTACTGCATTTTTGTAGCATACTATATTGTTTGACTATTTCTTACGTAATTTATTTCCATGACAGTAAAGTTGATTATTGTGCTTATCAGACAAATCAAGTAACAGTTATTTGACCTGATCTGTTCAGTCTGAATTAAATTTAGTTATGAAATTGCATCTATTGTTTTCCCCTTTTAATACTAGAGAGAGAGTGTTAAAGCTAGAGACATGATGGTATTAATGTGGACATTTTGACAGTTTATTAGAATTTTTTCAGTGCTCTTTAACAAGTTATAGTCACCTTATCCAATATGCATGCTGTGAGATGTAGGAGTTTCACTGTTACTTGAGGTGAAAACTAAGTGGCACAAATTGTTCAAAACATCAGTCTACTGGGTTTATTTGATGAAAAAAAGTTTTCAAGTTTTCAGGTTTGGAGTTAGACTGTAAATGTACATATGAAACATAATTAAGTGTATAATATTCAGTCAAACCTACATAAACTAATGATCTGTTTGTAGAATTTTGAAAAGGTTAAAAACACTGATATAGTGAAAGACAAACCAAAACAAACCTCTCCACCCCTTTGTATATAAAAGACTTGGTTGTGTCTTTGGTTTTTGCCAGTGCTGGCCTTGGAAGAGCAAATGTGGTTGGGCTTTTTCAGGTTCCTGCTCCCCTAGATTTATTGTTTACTGTCATAGTTCCTCTGGTTCTGATTTTTCTGGATTCGATCCTACTGCTTATTCACAGAAAGGGAAGGAGTCCTACAATAGGATTTATTTTCTCACTTACTTAGGAAAATTGCTTTGTGAGTATGCTTTCAATACGATCATGTTGTATGCACTAAAATTGTTATGTGAAAAGACTGTTTAAAAAACCAGACAGTTTAATCTGTTTTCACACCATTCTACTCATCAGTGGATACATGTAAGAGGTGAGATTAAGTGTTGGGACAGAGAAGTTTTGTTTGCTTAACAGTGGTAACTTTAAACGTCCTACCTTTTGGGACATGAGTTCTTTTAGTTTTTCTTTTAGATTTCTTGAGACCAACTGCTGCAGTCACCTACATAAAGCTAAACTATCTTTTAACACAAAACTGCAAACCTCAAGAAACTTATCTTTAGGGTAAATCTGGAGAAATAAAGATGGAATCCAGTACTTACAGCAATACATACCTGTTATCATATTGCAGAACAGTGCAAGAAGTTTATAGGAGAAAATACTAAGCCAAATTATGGTTGTCAAGTTACAATTCAGTCTGAGCAAGAAAAGCTGTTAATGAAACAATATCGTCGGGAAGAAAAGCGAAATGCCAGAAAAGAAAAACAAGCTGGGGAAGATGGAGAAGTTTCTGGAGAAGGATTAGTATGCTTTGATCCCAAAGAGCTGCGAATGCAAAGGTAATAAATGCCAAAAGTTGAGAAGTGTTTCTGTTGTAATTGCTAATTCAACATATCATAATAGTTTATTTTCTTTTTGTTTATTTTGGTGATTAGGTGATTCTGACTTCAAGTCACGTTTTATGACAAGTGTAGGATTTTTTTTTTTTTTATATGAAACCCTAATTTTCAGGGACAGAAAGCAATGACCTACTTAATGAAAATCTTCTTGATCTCATCTGTGTGGGCTGGAGATGCAGATTAGAGGGGTGGGCTATCTTTCTCAGTTCCTGAATGCATGCTACTTGCTTAAGATTTATGAAGTTCATACTAAATCTATCAGAACTATCTTCCTTTTTTTCCTCTGAAGATTAATGGGTACTATTTTCCATGCTGTCAGCTACAGGTAGTGGGAGGAGTAGTGAAGGGAGATGATAAGGAGCAAATAAGCAGTTGTATTTCGCATTGAGAAAAATATAGTGGGACTGGTATCTAATTATCAATACATATTGCTGTTTTGCTTAAAAAGAGACAAAACTGCATTTAGGAAATCCTTGAATTTACTGGATTGCAATTCTGATTTTTTTCTAACCAGTGTGTTGTAAGGACTTGGTTTAAGTGACGCCAGGGAATAACACTGTAAAATTCCTTTGATTATTTTATGCAACATTTTTTGCCTTAAATTTCCATGAGTCTTGCTCTAACTTTAATATATCACATTCAGTTTTTGTTATGGCTGTCTAAACCAGATAGAATTATTGCAGTTATTTTTCTGCTAACAGAGAACTAGCACTTTTGAATGCTCGAAGTATGCCAGTCCTAGGTAGACAAAGAGAGATGGACTTTGAAAAAATTCGTTATCCGCATGTTTATGATTCCCGGGCTGAAGCTATGAAAACATCAGCATTCATTGGGGGTGCAAAGGTACGTGTTTGGTGCATGATCCTTCTTGAATAGTACGTCTTTCCCAGTGAATAATATGCAGCAGGGTTCCCTTTGTTCCCTTAGAGTTTCTCCTCCTTATCAGAGTCCAGTGTATGAAGCAGTGATTCTTTATAGAGGATTTTAAATACTTTCATATATTCTTTTTTTTTAAATTTTGATTCTAGAAGAAATAATCTTTCTCGACTATTGTATGTGCTTTTACTTCTAAGGTCACTTAAATCATTAGAATACTATTTTTCTCTTTCTGTCTTTTGGAAACCATTGAATTGAATTTAACAAAATGAATGCTTTATGAAATTCTAGACTTAATGGCTTATGAAATTTAATAAGATGGAGTTATCTTTTTTGTCTTTTGGGGACTATTTTCTGAGTAGTAAAACTGATTATTTTCCATTTTGGGGGTTCAATGCTATCTATAAATGAATCAGTGGGAACTGCTTTTATTTTTGATTCATTTTTTTTAAGGAAAGTGATAAACTGTTGTTCAAAATGAGTTATATGTAATGACGTTTTTCTGTTTTCATACTTTCAATTAATTTTCCCTTGTTACTGTTTTAGGTGTTCTTACCAGAGGCAGTTCAGAGAGAAAACAATAAAATGTATGAAGAGGTAAAGATCCCCCATAGTGAACCAATGCCTATTGGTATTGAAGAGAAAATAGTTTATATTAAAGACTTAGATGAGGTGAGTACACAATTTGAAATATATTAAATTAGTTTTTACTTTGTATTACAAAAATTTAACCAAAAAAAGATTACTAATAAATAGAGTCATGTCTGATGTGTAAATGCAGCCAGTCACTTTCTTCGCTACCAATTTTGACAGTATCTGTTGAGAGATACAGTTCAGTGATACAATCCATTTCACGATGACTCGGGTTCAAGAAATTCCTGCTCTAAACTACTTGTTCCTATAATTGAGAACTGCAACTCTTTGTCATTATCTGTTTGGGTATTTATGGTTTTGAGATGTGATCTAAATCACTAAAATGAAAAGATTATGGCCATTCTATTCTCTTTCTGGAGACCACATGGAGAAGTGACCTCGGGCACCTGTATCTTGACTTGGACACATTGGCTTGTGACTTCACACCACTATTTTGCAGTCCATCAGACTAGTCTTAAGAGTACAATGCAGTGGTGGGGGTATTGACTTATGGTATTGGAGGCTCTATGAGGTGCAGAGCCTTCGAGAACAGTGCTTCTTTAAGCAGAAGGTGGCAAATAATTATAAGCAGAATTTTGATGATAGAAAATAGAAGGCAGAGAGGAAAAATGCAAATAAAACAAATATTATTGTTTTAACTTTAAATGGTGAAAAATGTAAAATGGTGAAAAAGACTGAGCTAAGGGAACTAAATTTGTTGGTAGTATTTACAGTCTAGAATTTACACATGATGGAGTACTGCATCTGCTCACTCCTTGTATATGTCAGATCTGTTGAGGAATGGAAGATTTGCTATTGGTTTGAACAGGGACATAAAGAACAAGCTGTATGTACATGTGAAGGAGGTTTTATGTCTCTTAGATCTTCAGCAGCATACAACATGGAAAAAAATGTTTCCTTTTTTTTTTCCCTGTGGGAAAACAGAAGATGAGAGTATAAATCTGGGGGTCTTGAGTGAAGATTATGTCTTGCATAAAGATGTAACTCTATTAAAAAAGCAGACAGTTTAATTTTAGAATCTGAATCTATTCTTTTCTGCTTGGGTGACAGTGCCTAATGTCATGTTTATGAAATGACTGACACTTTAACTAGATAGAACAGTTGAGCCACTGCAGCTATAAAATGTGATACATTATACAACAGTTTTCATCATGACAGCTTTTTGCAATGAAATGTCTTTCTCCTAAGCTAAACACGACCTACTAATCGGTAAACTTATTGCAGGAAGTACCAATATTTCAATAGACAATAACTTGTTTCAGAAAAAAACACAGCTTAGACAGAAAATTAAATAAATAAAAGAAACGGTTTGCAGAATTTTACATGTATAATGTTTAAAATAAACGTTACAAAATGTATCAGTTTTACAGATTTCATAAATAACTTGTCTCCTTTGTAGATTCTGTATCATCAAGAGGTATACATTTCAGTTTTACCGTGAAATTCTGAAATAGAAATGATCTTCTTCAGAACTTTACCCTTCCATGTGTTTCCTATTACAGGAGATCAAATAGGAGTGCCAACATAAAATACCATTTTGAATGTTTGAATGCTTATGTATTTAATTCCCACCCCCAACTTGATATTAGTTTTCATAAATTTGTAATTTTTTTTGTTGCATAGTTTGTCCAACTGCAGGACTTGGCAGATTCCTTTGTCTATTAGTGAGACTCAGATTTGAGTCTTGCTGAATAGCACCTTTTTTTTTCAATGAGGTAAAGAGGCTGAAATTGCCAATATGTTTGTTGTTTTAAGATACACATGATCAAGATGTAAGTATATTCATTAGGGCAAAATTTCTTTTTGCTTTCTCTGTATGGATGCTTTAGATCTCTAAGCTCATAAAATACTTGGTGCTTAAAATTTTTGCCAATTAATTCGAGCCAATCTAAAGGGCAAGAAGTTTTTCTGTCAATATATTTTATTCTTTCTGGTGAATGCAAAATCATCAAAATAATTATTTTAGCTTTCTCCCTAGCATACGTAGACCCTTTATTTGTGATAACTTTTTGGTAAGAACAGGCTCTGTTCTGTAAAGTTCAACTTTCATTTGCTTGCTGTGAGAAACTGTGACTTGGCAGAAGTAAAATTGGGTTTGCACTACAGAAGATTTTGACCCTTTGATCTAAACGTGCCCTCTTTGAAACTTGAGGGAAATCTGTTGGACGTACAGGTCGTTGCTTCAGCAACAGAGTACATGGATTTTTGTACAATTACAAAACTTCCTAGGCCTTCTTCTGGGCTCTTCTTCACTTGGTAGCTACCTTGCCCAAGTGTGAAGAGTGTAGGTAGTCAGGGAAAGTACTATATAGCTTGCATTCTAGTTTCCTGCACTGCAAGGAGAGGTGTGCTTATATTTAGATTTTATTTATGGAAAGTTTTTTAATGGCTGGTGTAGATTTCTTTTTAAGAGAAAGAAATTACCTTTTTACATCCAGAAAAAAAAGTTTCACTTCCAGCTGACTTTCACGTGAGAATGTTTCAAGTATCGTAGGAGCTTCTTTTCTTTTTAGTCTGGTATGTTTTTTATTTGTACAAAAGGACTCTTATTTCTCGAGTTATGTGATTTTGATCACATTGTCAGTAGTTCGGGTGAAGTATTGCAGAATACACTATGAAATTTAATCTTCAAAACTCTTAAGGTCAGAACTGAGTTAATGATAAGGAGTTCATTTCTATTTTCAACTGTTAGCTAAAAGTTAAACCTCTGGATTGTGTAAACTGAACTAATCTTTAATTTTAAAAGGTTTTAAGTATTAGTTTACTTAAAGAAATGAGAAAGGTAAGTTGATGTAAACATAGGTTGAGAAGAGATGAAATGTATTCTTCTAAATGCTAATTCTAACAAACCACAATTTAACCACATTTTAAACATGTATAGACTAATTTTTTTATTTGTTTCTGTAGTACAAATATAAGGCAAAATGAGAAAAGAGTCTATGGACCAACACCAAAGGGAGTAGAAATGCCTTAAACTAGGATGGACATTAACAGGAATCTTTATTTCTAGGATTGGCAGTGTAGTCAGGATGCACCTTCCACTGTACTCCAGAATGAAGAAATTTTGCATTTTTGTCTAGGTTTGGCACTATATTATCTGAAATCCTAGGGCTAATATTTTCTAAGTAAGTATTTAGTTTAGTTGGAGCCTTCCTGCCAAGGGTCAAAGCTTTTCTAGAGTTTAACCTTATGATTAGATTACTAGAATATTTATTATTATTAGAATATTTATTATTAGAATAATTTAAAGTGTCATGAAATCTGTGCCTGGAAGAATACAGTGCTAAGTTGAAACTCATGACACAAACTGACAGAGATCCAAGTTTTTGTAGCTGCCATTCCTACCTGATCCCATTATGCACTGCAAATATGAGATCAGGAGCACCCAACCTTTCACAATTTAGCATCCATAAAACCATACTGCAGCATCTGTCATAAACCGCTCACATTAACGCTCTCCTGTCTGTGGTGTTCCTTTTGGCCCTGCCTTTCTGCACTATGATCTGAATGGCTTTACCTCCTGCCACAGTCTTAACTCGACTTATTTGTCATCTTATATTCTTTATTTCCTACCCCTGTTGAGCTAGGGTTTTGCAGGAGGGTGCTGTGCTGCTGCTTGGGAGCATCTCTGGTGTTCAATGGCAGAAGGGTGCACTGCATCCCACAGAAGGAGCCACTGGTTCTCACCTTACTGTAAGGCAGCAAATTCCACCCCCAGCTCAATTTGTTGATAATTGTTCTTCTCAGCATTTATTATTATTTGGAGAGCTGTGTTTTCACCGCAGTACAAGCACACGTGGCTTGTAAGTAGCTGGTTGATCACATCAGTTTAGTCTGAAGTATTTTGGTGCTACTACTTGCAAAAGTAATGTGCTAGCTAGGTTGTTTCAGTAATAAGAATTTAAAAAATGGAGTAAGTGCAAGGTTAGATTTATTGCCTTTGGCTGCTTGACATGCTGCTTGACCATTACTGAAATACATTTTTTCTACTTACAATAAGGGTGGTTTTGTGCCAGCCTTTTTGCCAAATAAATGTACCTTTAAAGTCATAAACTCAGGTCAGAGAAAGTTCCTCTTCTAGGCTGTGAAAACAGGTTTTATCTGACAAATTGCTGTTGGTGAAAAATGACTTCAGCTTTTTACCTAAAGTGTGTGTTCGGGGTAGAATTTATTTCTTTGTTTCATGTTATTTCTCTTTCCTTTTACTAGCACTACTTAATGATCTAAACAAGGAATGTTTTGGGTTTTTTTTCTTTCTACATTATGTGAAGAAATTATTGCAAAATCAATATTTCCTTTTTTCTTATAACATTTTCTTCATTTTGAATTGTACAAGCTAAGTCTACTGAATACGAGTATGGATGATTTTGCGTAAAATACATTTTTCTCATCCAGAATGTTGGACCATTTATTCCAAAGCTGATCTTAATATATATTTCAGTCACATGTTTTCCAAACAGCAATTAACAGTTGGACTGAATCAAATAATTTTTAAAACTATTTTTATTTTTATTAAAATCTTCTCATTTATCCAATGAAGTATACTAGAAAATTCCTCTGAAGAATGTTCTGTAATCACTAGTCCCAACTTAAGGCAATGTAAAAAAAACATGTAAGTAAAGATACAATGTTTTGAATAGCTGGTAATGTATACTAGGAATTGTAGTCTGTCCTTATATTTCATGAGTGGGGGTCCAAAGAAAGTAGAATATGTGCAGTACTGGGTTATCAAGAATGTTGGAGTTAAGATTCTACACTGATCATAGAATCATAGAATGTTAGGGGTTGGAAGGGACCTCTGGAGATCATAGAGTCCAACCCTCCTGCCAGCGCAGGAACACCTAGGCCATGCCACACAGGAATGGATCCAGGCAGGTCTTGAAAGCCTCTAGAGAAGGAGACTCCACAACCTCTCTGGGCAGCCTGTTCCAGGGCTCTGTCACTTTCACAGTAAAGTGACCTCAAGTTGAGGTGGAACTTTCTGTGTTTCAGCTTGCTACCATTACCTCTCGTCCTATCACAGGGCACCATGGAAAAGAGATTGGCCCCTTCTGCTTGGCACCCACCCTTCAGATATTTGTAAACATTAATAAGATCCCCACTCAGTCTTGAGTCGAACTTCATTAGGTTTCCCTTTGCCCAGCTCTCCAATCTGTCCAGATCTCGCTGGATGGCAGCAAATGGTAAAGGCTATGAGTTGTGGCTTAATCTTCTCCACTGTTTGAGTTAATGTGTGTTTTATCATTACTCCGGAATTCCAGGTGCAGTATTTACAATTTCTGCATCAAATTGTTTGAATATCTAACTTCATAGAATCATAGTATATCTGGTTGGAAGGGACCTCACGGATCATCTAGTCCAACGTTTCTTGGGAAGATCACTTAGCCTCAGCTAAGGGTCTTGTGCATTGGTTTGGGTTTTTTAAAATTGTCTGAATAAATATTGTTGCTTTGGCTGAAGACATGTTAAAAAATGTGTCTTGTGACAAACCAGTAGTTTATAGTCCTTCTTGTGTAAAATTATAGTCTTTCCCATTAAGAAGGTCCTATTTCTTACTAGACATAATTTATTAACTCTTCATCAAAATAATATGTTGCTATGATGTGCAACCTGTAAAGTGGTATTCTCATCTTAAAATTTACCTGTAATCTGATGTTGGAGAAATGCCAACAAGTGCTCTGTTGCTGGCTACTGATTCACTGTTGGAAGACACTTGCTGTACTTGAATATAACTCATTGAATGTTGTATTTTTAAAACACGTGTATCACTTGACTGCAGCTTTCCAATTTTTAGATATCACTATATGATTTCCTGAATGCTAAATAGTTCTTTTCCTGTCAGCAATAGAAAACATCTTCCCAGTGTGATAAATCTCTAAAAAGTATTTTGAAAAATATTCTTTCTGTATTGATATAGCCTTTAATACTATAAGTGATACCATAGCATTTTTCCGGATTCATAAAACCAAAAGCTAATATTCTTTTGCCAGTAAGATGCTCTTTTTTTTTGTTCAGCAAAATCACTGATTTTATTGCATGCCAGATTATTAACCTAATTTATTTTGGGTAACACCTTTGAAGCAAAACATATCTAAATAATTTAAAGAGTGAAAGAGACTTGATGTGATGATATTGAATAGACTTGATATGGTAATTGAAATACAGGTATACTGCCATGATAGCAAGGCTTTTTGAATGTTATAGTATAACTCTGAATTAATTCCAGAATGAAATGTGAAAGTCTGAATTCCTGGATTTAATACGGCATGTAGATGTCCCACCTCCAGCGAGGAAGAGCTTTTAGGAGCAAAGCTTGGGATGATCAGGGATAACAACTGCACTCCAATAGCTATGAGTTTGAGAAGTTGAAAGCTACCACCAAAAGGAGGGAAAGTTAGGAACAAAGCAGGTAGATAATAAAATAATAGATACATAGGTGGATTATCTTTCTAAACATGGTTCCATCTACATCACTTTCTCTTGAAATTACAGTATTTTTTTTATCTCTCAAATCTTTACCAAAATATATGAAGGTTTCCTAAAACATCAGAGTAAGAGTTTATGCTAGTATGTAAGAGGTATACTGAGGGTAAAGATTTTAGGTTTTTTTAAATACTTTTAGTAAAACACAAAAAGAAAGGGCAATATCATCAAGGATAACGATATCAATGCTGTTCTAAATACAAGCATGCAAGAAATAGAGATGACATTTTGTTTTCTGACAGAACCCATAATACAAGTTCTTTTCCAGAGGTACACATCCCAGGTGTGTGCTAGCTCTTAAGAGCTCAACACAGTGTTGGATATCTTCATCTTTTAGCCATTTCATGGATTTCCTTCATAGCAATTTATTTTGTAACTTGTACAGTTATTTTAAACCATCATTTTGAAATGCAGTGGTACCTGACAGCAAGTATTGTGGTATACCCATAGCATTTGAAAAATGTGGTTTGTTTTTTTTTGACTCAGCAAAAAAAATCTGTTTGACACTACTATAGTGTTTGAGCAGAACTGTCTCAACACAGGATGAGAAACTGAAACATCTATGCATTATGCAGGTGTGATATGACTGGAGTCATTGCCTTAATCCATGATGCTTCTTCCATTCTCAGTCCAAAATTATCATAGACATAAAAAAAGACAGTAATATCTAAATTATAAAAATAGATTTCATATACATACACAAAACACATATACAACATGTATATTGTGTATGTATATGTATATATAATTCTTATTAATGCAGAGTTGATTTTTATACTAATGCATGGTTTTTAACAAGCCCATCACCACTACTTTATATATTCTCCCCTTTGCCTTCCTCAGATTTCCAGATTTTTACTTTTTAAATTTTAAAGAGAAAAAAGTATACAAAAAAATTGTAGTCAAGCCAATCTATGTCCCTTATGTAAAAGTATGTCTAATGTGAAGAGGGTGATTATGAATAACTGGAGAGACACAAGAAGCAGAGTATGATCTTACAAAAAGTGAAAAGCATCTTTCACTGAGCAGCATCCCATACATAGTGAAACAATCCATGTCAATGCACCATTGTGGAAATAATGCCATAGTTCACCTCTTTTGGATGAGGAGGAGTGAAGCTAATGGAAGTAAATATATCATGTTGCTCAAGGGATTTAGAAATAGGCAATATATACCTTATCAGATGTAAGCCTGTATTTGCTCAAACTGTGTCCTCCTTGGCTGTTTGTATGTGGCTTTTGGTTTTGGTATGATGATGTTGATTGAATCACTGTAATGTGATCATTTAAAAGCAGATTATTTTAATAGAATTTGGAAAAACCTTCAGCAGAGAATTATAATGAAAGCAGGCTTTTTTTTTTCCTCATAAGAATGGGGAAGTAATGCGGATATTTTCTTAAATTTTTTGTTGCTGGAATTATTGGAGAAATTTATAAATAATCACCTGCACCCATATTTTCAGATTGTACAGTGTTTTCCTGATTGAAAAAATCAACCAACACAACAACTTGGAATGTAGCCTTTTCCTTCTTTGTCTACCTCTGTCATAAACTTGTCTTTTGATAGGTTTATTTGCTTTGGTTTGACACTGGTCAAGTTTGATTCTGCTAGAACAAGCTGAATGAAGGTTTCTTTTGCAGTATATGCTGGTTTAGTTCATCTACACAATTTTTTCAGATGTCTTTTCATAAAGGTGGAAAATTATTTTTCTCTTTTTGGCCAATAGTCTTCTCCTTGCTATTCAGCTAAACCTAATGCCTTTCACTGTCTTATAGTGACTTAGAATTGACTACTTAAAATGTGATCTTATTATTTGTTCTTTAAGTTGTCTTTGTCCTAGTGTCATGTGCAGTTTAGTTGAAGACATTTTGTAGTCTTTTATTCTTTTTGCAGTCTTTTATTCTTTTTAAAATTATCGAGGCTTTTGTCTTTCTTTTTTAAACATCAGTTTCTAAAAAGTTAGGATACTATATTGTATAATACATTATAGCTTTATTTATTTTTGGTGTTGGCTTCTCTGTTTGCCTACTCATATAAGAGCTCTTTACTATCTTAGAAGTCTGATGGTTGCGTTATGTGAACAAGCCATATTTAAGACACCAGAGATGCTGACATGGCAAGGATGCTGTGAAAAACTGATACGTGTGCTTTTTGTTGTGTCAGTCTGGGTTGTGTTTTTAAGCAAATTTTTATTTTTCAAAGGCTTGATATTCATGAAAACATAGGCAAAAAAACCTGATAAACATAGATACAAAAAGAAAATAGTCTTGTATATATAAAATAGAATTTTCAAATGTCATTTCATTAGTGAAGTTGTAATTGAAACTTAAACAGATCTTCTCATTTATAGGTACTCTGTTTATTCTAAGTTCTACTAATGTACAACTTTTTTATTGAAAAGAGCTCTGTAAAATCTTAGTTACTGTTCTTGGGCAGTTTAAGTTTGAAGACAAGTACAATTAATTGACAATATCAGTCAGAGGCAGATAGTGAGAGTATCTGTACTGATGAATAAAGAGAATGTAATTTCTTTTATTCTTTTCTTTAAATTAGCATGGCTGAGTACGATGTACTAAGAAAAATTGCTGAAAAATATTTATTAGATACTGTCATGTGAGAGTTGCATATTCTTACACTTATTTGAGATTTGGGTCACTCCTCTTGCAAAGAGTGAATATGAATAGGGAAATGCACATTTTATTATCAACATGAGGTAAAATTGACTGCATCAGATTTGAGTGAAATAGTAAGCCTGTTTCATTTTCCACACAGCTGGCAAGTGTCTGTATATTGTGTAGTGCTGCCTCAGAAATGGTTGAAAATCTGATGGGAACACTTACAAAGGCAAACCAGTAAAGGGCACCAGCTGTTGAAGAGCACCTGCTGAGCCACTGTGGGAATAGACTCATCTGCCTATAGCTGGAAATAATCTAACAAAGTACCTGCTTTTACTTGTCACAATTTTAACTTGTGTAAAGATTCAACCAATGAAACTAATTCTGAATATTTAAAGAAAAGAAGGAGAAAAACAAAAAAAACCCACAACCCAAAAACCTGGGGTGTCTTTTTTTTTTTTTTTTTTTTTTTTTCAAAAGAGTATTACTTCTGCACTCAGTATGGATGAGATTATGCTACCGAAGAGTAAATTTCCAGTTTTTGTTTGTCTTAGTCCAAGAGATAGATCTCAGGGGAGTTAGTGACAGTATATGTTTCTTTTTTCATTTCAGTGTGTTTGATTCATTGTGGATGGTAATGTGCACACAAAAATATGTTTTATAATCAGAAACATTAGACAAATCTCCAAAATATTTTTTTAATGGTTGTGCTTTTTTGTCTTTTGATACTTGAACTTCTGTTGTTTCCACACATTGGTGACCTCACCACACAAGTTCATCATTCCTCACATACCTTTTTATCTTCCTACAGTAGATTAGGTAGAAAAAAATTGGTGAATATTGATGGTTTAGTTGGGATTTGGGAGAACAAAATAGCTGTGTTCTTGTAGAAAAGACTGATTCTGCATGTAGTCTTCCCTTGTAAAATTTAGGAAAAAGTCATTTAACAGCTATATTATAAAACAGTATTGCCTTTCTGGCAGTAGTGTGAAATTAACTGAAATAGAGAAGAAAACTGAGTTGTAGAAAGATTATGACAGCAATAGTTACTCCTCTGGGAATATTATTCTGTTTGCCATTCTTTCATTTTTACTTGATGTGTTAAAATTATTACTAGTTTCAACTGTAATTGCTCTTTAGAGCACTCTGTTAGTTTTTCTGGATTTTTTTAGTTATTAATAGAAAATAATAGTTTACTTTAGCTTGCCCTTAACACATGACATAAATAGTCTTAAAATATAATCCTCAAGTGGCTTTTACATTAACAGTTTATAAATTTATTTCTACATGACCAGTTAGAACCAATGCGTTTGTGTGCATAAAATAGTATTGAATTAATTACGGTTTATTTACAATTAAAAATACTGAAAGATATCCTTTAGAAGTGTATAATATTATGAAGTGCTGTTACCCTGCTCTTAAAAAGAGGTTTAAATTAGCTTTCAAAGGAAGACAATGTTTATGCTCCATGTTGTGTTGTCAACTGGCCGTAAATTGTGTGACTTCTATTTATGGATTAAATTCTATAGAGTAAAACCAATGACCAACAAAAAAAAAAAAATCACAAAACATTTCAGGTGGACATGTTTTACCACAGTGCAGCTGCATGTGGTAGAATCCATCTTTCTTGTTCACAGCATTTTTTTCCCCATGTACTTATCACTGAGATACTAAAAATACAATTATATCTAATTGGTGACTTTGCAGCTGTTATATTTGTTGACCGCATTAAGTGATTATAATAAGTGAAATATTTAAGTTGAGAAGGCAACTTGTTAAATACTCATTTTTCATTCTTTTGGGGAGGTACATTTATGCCATTGACTGAATATAGAGTTTTTGATATAAAGCACATGCAAACATCTGTAAAGTTTTTAATGAAAACAATTCAAAGTAATTTTAGTCATTTTGACAATGAATAGTGAATAGCATGCTGCTGCTGTGTCTTGTTTAGTGGATCACCATTTCTCAATGGAATTTTGTAGTATGAGTGTGTAAGAAGAATGCAGTAGTCTGGTGTACTTTGATAGCACACCTGAAGGCAAACTTTCGAGTAATCGATCTTCAATTTAAAGAGAAATACAGGATAGTATTTTAAATTCTAATTAAAGTTATACTCAAGACCAAAATTGGTTTTCATTCTTAAGAAATGTAATCTTGAAGTGAGAATTTTCAAAGATTGAAGGAAGGGTATGGTAATTCTGATATGTTGTAATATTGAAAAGATTAGCTTTCACTGAAAATATTTTAGGCAAATTATAGTTTGTCTCATTTTAACATTTGTCTTTAATTAGCACAAGTTTTAGTACTCTCCTTGAGGCATGAATCTCTTATCTAGGATAAGAATGTCCTGAGTCTTTCAGCAATAGAAATGGGACTGAGATGGTCCATCAAGGAATTCAGTTAGAAATCACCAAATAGTTTTAAATGGTTTTAAAAGATTTGGGGATAGAGGAGCTACATGACTAAAAGATTGATTTTGATACCTGATAGGCTATTCATCTCAGACTTCTGGTTTCCATTAGTCTCAGAATCGCATGATAGGTGCTAATATAGTGGAAGCTTTAAAATTTTCAAATAGTAGTAGCTGTTTGAGTCTGCAGAACAACAGGGAGCAGCAAGTAATCTGAAGTCTCTTGAATCAGGAAACAGACTTCGTGTGTGTATGTGTTCTGTATCTTATTCTAAAAAAATACTTTTTCTGAATTCTAATTAGAAAATTGGAATTTGCCCACCACCTCATCTTTCAGTTAGGATACGGAAACTGAATGCATCAAATAAGAATGGAGTTACTTTTTCCTTTCATATAAGTAAATAGGTATGCTTTGTTTAATAATAAATATGATAATAGTAGAAGCCGTTTCTTTTTTCTGCAGCACATTGAAAATTAATCTAGAGAAGGGAAATAGGAACTTGTCATTTGCAGGAATCAAAATACAGCGGAAGATGAATTTTATTTAGCCATTCATAGGTGTTACTTATCATTGAACATGATATAATGAAGGGAACTTCTGTGCAAATATTTCTCTTTCTCTGCTTTTGTTCCCTGAATCTGAAAAGGATGGAGATATTTTCCAAGTTGTCTGAGACTGTGTAGGATATAATTTCTGGTGTTCCTGATTATTCTTCCCTGTGCCTTTGACAGTTGTGAACATTTGTCTTTCTGGACCTCTAAACATGAGACTGTATTCTTGCCATGCATACTCCTTAGATGGAGATTTTTTGGCTTATCAAATGTATCTTCAAGCTAATTAAGAATGTCTTTCACAAGTTCTGAATCAGTAATTTTACATCAGAAAAAAGACTGTTTGGCATACCAATAGCTACTACAGCAGCAAAACAGTTACTTTTTAAACAGTTTGCCTCTAACACTGAATTCCCCACCCCCCATTCTTTAGCAATGCACTATGTTTTCCCAAGGGAATAAATTAAGGGAGCAATATGCCATCAGTAGAGCTAGGAGTCTGTTTTAGTTGTACACAAGTGTAAGAAATTATGAGAGTGTTTTCTGAATTTAAAAAACCAAACAAACAAAAAACCCCAAACCCCACAAACGAACAAGCAAACAAAAAAAGCCAAACAAACAACAAACCAAACCCCACAAAAACAAGAAACCAAAAGCAAACCCAAACCTGTAGAGTAGACTGTGGCATATAAATATCAGTTTCCTCATTGCTTCATCTAGAAAAGTCAGGGAGATTGTGGTAGTGGAGGTGTCCATAGTCTGGGAGGGACCTGGCTGTTAAGGGTAACAACATTTTAAATGTTTTAAACTTCATAGAGACTTTTGTATTTCACTATTCCATGCTTTTAGATTTATATAGCATTGTTCTTTTTAAATTTTAAAGGAAAGAAGCCCTCTTTATTTGATACTGTTAATATGGATTAATCATGAGCAAATTAAACTCAAATCCTTCTATCCTCATAAAATTTTAACTTCTGATGTTATTAGGAAATGCCACAACCGTTTCCAGCTTTGCATTTTCTATTTTCATACTGGCTGCATTACTTCAAGGTAATTTTTGTGTGTAATTCTCAAATGGCATCAGAAAACTCTAAGAAGAGTCTGTGTTCTGATCTCAATTTCATTGCTATAATCTGGAATAATTCTCTTGACATCAGACACTTTTGAGTTTACAGTAGTGCCACTAAAATCAGAATCTCTCCTGCATGTCTATTTGGATGCCAAAATTTATGTACATTTGCTGCACTGTAGAATAGTCACTTTTATGGCAAAATCCTTCTGAAACACTTTGTTATCCATTTCCTCAAATAAAATTACCAGAGGGTATAATCATTCTGTTTATAATCTTTTGTTGTATTATAACTAGGCTGAGGAACATAACAGTTCTCCCAGTGAGGGGAGGAGATTCCCCAAGGTGTTTCAGTGTTTTATCTGAGAGCCTTGGAAGCTGTGGTGCTTTCCCATCATTTCCATCAAACTGATTTTGGGTCTATACATGCAGAAATCTAGAAAAGATATGACTGCTGCGGTTGTTTGTGTAGCATAGCTCGTCAAGAGAATAGTTTAGATGATGTTGGTGGCAGTGTATCTCTAGACTTAAAAAGGATTTTTGTTGAAATTACTTCAGTCATGTTAGCTCTTAGCTGTCATATATGAAGTTAAATATTTTCCCTAACAACTCTTGCTTTTGAATACATCTCTCTTCTTTCTTCAAGAGACCAGGTGGTAGGACTGATGACTTTTTTGAAAATAAGAAACAAAACAAAACAGACTTTTTTTTTTTTTTTTAATTAGCTGTTTTTTTTCAAGGAGTGCCTATGATACCGTAGTTAGTAGGAGAATAATAAACTACTAGATTTTGCTGTAATTTAGTTTTTAATGGAACTGTTCTGGACTTCCTCTGGATGGAGACTGGTTCTTCTCTAATGAAACTTGCTTCTTGAAGAACTCTCACTGTCATAAGATGTCCAGAATTTTTATGTTTCTGAGAACTGAGTAACTATGAGAAAAAATAACAGTTTCAGTATCTTGGCAAACATGAAGTCTGAAAGTCTGGAGGGAAAATGTTTAATCAGAATTTAAGAGCAGCATTCTAAGTAAATTAAAATCATAATAATTTTCATAGTTTATCTGCTATGATAGCTTTAAGCAGAAGTAAACCTTTCATATATAATGAATATATTTCTTTATTGATTTATTTATTTACCTCAGGATACTTTTTTATTCTTGTGAACTCTCTGTCAGAATCTAGGAAAATTTTGCAGCATTTGTTTTGGGCTTAATGGCACTAATGTGACTTGAAAGGATGAAAATTTCCCTGGTTTCTAATGGCTACTGCTACTTAAATGCCTATTACATTAACCAGTGAATGTGGTGATAATTTTAAAAATCAAGACTCTGTAGTTTTCTAAAGTATGTTTAATTCAAATTAAAAACATATTCAGTAAAGTCTCATGGGCTGTGATTCTGTGTTCTATAGGATATCAGAGTATATTTTTACCCTTATGGTTCATTATCTGTCATTTCTAGGAATTTCTTCTGGGTTCTTAATCTAATTGAGGGGGTGGAGCATCTTTCATGTGAGGAGAGGCTGAGAGAGCTGGAGAAGAGGCTCAGGGGGAATCTTACAAGTGTATTTAAATACTTGATGTGAGCATAATTAACAAAGAGGGAGTGAGGCTCCACAGTGGTGTCCAGGGACAACACCAGAGACAATGGTTACAAATTAAAACACATGAAATTTCATCTGAACACAGAAAAGTAATTATTTACTGTGAAATGGTCAGACACTGGTACACCTTTCCCAGAGAGGTTGTGGAGTGTCCGCCTCCTTGAATATATTTAAAACCCTGGACCACTTGATGTAGGTGATCCTGCTTTGATCAGGGGGCATTGGACTATATGATCTCCAACCTAAATGGTTCTGTGACCTGTGATTACCACTAATAATGATGTGGATAGCCATACCATGCAAGAATTGCTTTTACTTGTAGTCTAGTCACTTGTAGCACATACAGCTTTGAAACCAGCTGCTGGTTCACTGGTGCCTTTTGTTACTTACATTTGTCTAATGTTTTACTCCAAGCTTCGCTTATAGTACATAACTCTTCAGGTACTACACTTTGGATAAGAAATAATTTCTACTTACTTGAAGAAATTGTAATGCTGATTATGACCCAAAGCCAATCCTAAGTTCTATTTGGTATGCTTGTATATTTTTAATATCTTTCTGTGTGCTACTTGTTCCTACAAAAATTGTACCCCTAAGTCCAATGAAATCTCACTGATATGATTTGGTGCTAAATGGAGCAGATCCAAATATCATGCAATTTTTCTTTTATGTGTTATGAGCCTTTCCTTAAAATGTATGTATGCAGTTTGAAAGACAACATTTCAGTCTTCAGGGCAGGTAGGAAGTTACATTCTCAAATAGTATTCCTATGATAATATAAAAATGAGCTACCACCTCCATGGAATTAGCAGAATATGAAAAGTATTGTCAGGAGAGGGATGCTGTGGAAGTCCCCAGTGTAACGTCTGTGTTTATTTCTGAATGTACCTTCAGTAACAAAATAGGATTTACACTGGCACGAAAGTGATATAAGTGTATACATGCAGGAACTACTAAATGCTATTAATTTGGGGGGCGTTGTAGTTTAAGCCCATCCAGACGGCAACTAAGCACCACAGAGATGCTTGTTCACTCCTATCCCTCTCTGGTGGGAATGGAGACAATATAACAAAAGGCTCGAGGGTCAAGACAAAGGATGAGGAGACCACACTCACCAATTATGGTCATGGGCAAAAGACAGATGTGATTTGGGGAAATAAAATTCAGTTTAATTAAAACAACACAACCACCCCCAATTTACCAATTGATTCAGAGTAGGACAATGAGAGAGAGAACCGGATCTTATAAGCACTCCCACCCCTCCCTTCTTCCTGGGCTCAGCTCTATTCCCAATTTTCTACCTCCTCCCCTCCAGCAGTGCAACGGGGCAGGGGATGGAGGTTGCAATCAGGTAGTTCATCATGAGTTGTTTGTTCACTTGTTCCTTCTCAGGGGAACAATTCCATGCAGTCTTCCCCTGCTTTATCATGGGATCCTTCCATGGGAGACAGTCCTCCACAAACTTCTCCAACATGAGTCCTCCTCACAAGCTACAGCTCTTCACAAACTGCTCTAGCATGGGTCCCTTCCATGGGTGTAGTCCTCCCAGTGATAGACTGCTCCAGTGTGGGCTTCCCTCAGAGTCCTGACCTTCTTTGGGCACAGTCACCTTCTCTGGTGTGGCATCCTCCATGGGCTGCAGGCAGTCATCTGCCCTGCTGTTAACCTCCATGGCCTGGAGGGGGTCAGCCTGCCATATCACAACAGGCTGCAGGGGAGTCTGTGCTTTGGCACACCTCTCTCCTCCTTCGTCACTGACCTTGGTGACCACATAGTTGTTACTCTCATGTCCTCCTCTCCAAAATAAATGAACTTGCCCAGCACCTTTTTCCCCTCCTAAGTATTTTTATCACAGAGCCACTGGTTGGCTTGGCCTTGGCCAGAGGCAGATCCAGCTTGTAGCTGGGGGAGCTTCTAGAAACTTCTCATGAGAGGCACTCTGTAGACCCCTTCCTCACTATTGAAACCCCACCAGACATAAAACCAGCAGAGAAGGGTATTGGGAATGTATTTATCAAAATGTATATGTGTATATACATATATATACAAATACATATTTGTGTGTGTGTATGGCTGTTTATGCTTACATATGCATTTTAGCCAACAACACTGCAAAGTACAATAAAGGGGAAAAATGACCTAGAGATTATTAATGTTGTCAGGACAAGGGACATCTGAAATTCATTTCCTGAATTTCATGGATTTTCTGTAAAACAGCATGGATTAATCATGCTATTAGCAGTTAGATCAATTATCTTTTTAACTGAAAGTGCAATAGAACAACTGACTGCATAATGGGATCTGTTTCACCTGTAATATGTGAAGTACTTTGATTAAAATATATATACATGAAAACTCAGCCAATTAGTAGGGAAATGCTGGAAGTTTTAACTTGTTTTATGATAATGAACCATGATAATTATTATAATTATCCAATAAAAATGGATAATATTTATGATAAATAGCTAGTAATATTATTTTGTTACAGCACGACAGAAGAAGTCATCACTCGAAAACATTTATTTTATGTGGTCTTATGGTATAGAAATTAGCACAGATAATTAACTTGATTTCGGACTATGAGAAAAAATGCATGAAAACTGTAAAAATGAATGTGGACAAGGCAAAATCTCTTTCAGAATGAGAAATATAGAGAGAATGTCCTGTAGGTAAATCAGTAAAATATGAAAATTCTAGGGCATGTAACACCCAAACATATTTTCTTGATAATTGTTAAGTATTAAATATGGTTGTATTTTTTTTCAAGTGTTGCTCTTGATAGATTAAGTAAGACATATTATGCTATGTCTGTGCATGCCAATACTGGATTTAGAAGCTGCTACTAAAATGCTGGCATTGTAAATTGAGGTTGACTTCAGAGTACATTGGGCCACCAAGTGAAAATTTCTGACACTGAGGTTAATTGCATCTGACAAACTGTGTCTGTGAACTGGTGTTAATACATAAAGTGATATGGAGAGTGAAAGAAGATCTCAGCTTTTACTGGAACTTTCAGTGAGCACCCTTTAGTTCTGGGTGAGGGAGCATGCTGTAGACCGTAGACCACATCAAGTTTCACAGATATGCCTTAGGAAAAAAGTGAGTATCTTTTGTATCATACTTAGTAAATTCTGTAGAACTACAAGATCTAGCTAATGAATTGCATGACTAAAATTCTGTCTAAAGTGCTGATGATGAGTCCTGTTTAGAACAGACACTATTACTATCATGTTGTTAAAGTATTGTGTTTCTGAGCTGTAACTTGCCTGCAGACTGAATCGTATGAACTCATTCATGAATATTATTTAATAATAACTTCTAACAGTTTTTTCCTATTTTTAAATTGCTGTTAGAGCAACAACACACAAATATCTTTTTAATGAAATGACTAGTTTAGAATATCTTCATTAAGTGTAATCTCATTTACTCATAAATGCATTACTTGTAATAGTAAATTGTTTGGGAAAGAAGTGGAAAGCTTATTGAAGTAAAACCAAAGGTTTTCATATCAGAGCTGCCTTGAGTATAATCTGGCTTGTGGAAAGTTGCTTCTCAGTGGCTTTCACATTGCTTCATGCTTGTGTAAAAATGGTACCGTTGTAGGCATGAAATTATGTTTGTCAAGAATAGCACTCAGGTTGTATTCTGCTTAAACTTACTTTTGCTTGTGTAGAATTCTAGGGATTAATCCATTGGGGAATAGAAGGCTGAAAAATATTGCATGACATTCACCTTCAGTAAAAAACAGATTTTGCCATCCATTGACTACTCTTCCTTTAAGCAAGAGAAGATTTTTTTGGTTTATCTAAAGAAGAATAGTCTGTAGAAGTCTTGACTAATGTTAATATACTGGAGGGAAAAAAGTTATTTTTAGCCTTCAAACTAGGTATTTTGTGCAAGTGGCAAATTAAAAAAGCCAGTCTTCTAGGACGTTTGTCAAACTGTGGACTTCTGTGTGTACTGTTGCATTTCTGTCTGATGGCCATTCTTTTTTTTGTTACTGATTTTTAAGGTCAGTACTACTTATTTTGAATTATGTACTTGTACTCTACTGTTTGGAATAAAATGACGTTTTGGGGAGGAGTAACCAGTAATATTTTATTTACCAAAGGGGGAGTTGGTTTGAAGAAGTCTTAAGATACTGTTTTTCCCTGGAATTCCTCTCTTTTGTAGCTTTTTCAATTCTTTCAATATGTTCCTGCAGAGTCACCTTTCAAAAAAATATTATGCATTGACTGTGTATTGTGATTGTTTTGTATTGATTTGTCAGTGTCTGCATTTTTCTTTTGAGTTACTGGAAGATTAATTAGTGTGTTGAATGAAAGTCTAGATTCTAGTCAGAATACCATTATTAAAAAAGATACTTCTAGTTTTTACTCAGGCTTTTATGGGCTTTATTTTTTTTAATCTTCATTCCCCTGTTAATGTTCCTGTTTCAATAGTCTTAGCATATTTCGAGAAAACGAAACTGAGGTTTGTTTTTCTAACTTGTTAGACAGCTTCCTCTGGTGCATCTGGAATATCTGTTTTATTTATTGTGGCTTACCACGTCAGTCATAACCCATGGTGTTACTGCTTTCCAATAGAAAAGAGACAGGAAATTATTTTTATTTATCTAAATATTAATTTCTTTTTGCTAACAATTGCATGTCCTAGAGCTATAGTATATGCAATTTCTTTCAGATGTAGAGAAAAAAGAAAGTCTTAAAATACAGTCTTACACTGTCCACTTACAGATTAAGAAAACTGGAACAGTATATTCCTACAGGCAGTAGTGTAAGAAAACAAAGACATACATTATGTCAGGGTATTAACAATCGCACAGCTCTAAGGAGACCTGTATGTGTAAAGCCACACTTGTTCAATTATGTGACTGAAAACTTCCTGTCATTCTTTTCTGAAGTTACTTACTCTGTACTTCATTTAGACAACTATGTTTCAACTTGTGTTTCTATTTAACGTCGTTATTGATGACCTTGATGAGGACATAGAGTCTATCATCAGTAAATTCGCAGATGACACCAAGTTAGGTGGATGTGTCAATCTGTGTGAGGATAGGGAGGGTCTCCAGAAAGACTTAGATAGACTGGATGGCTGGGCCAATGTTAATGATACGAGTTTCAACAAGGCCAAGTACCAGGTCCTGCACTTGGGCCGCAACAACCCCATGCAACGCTACAGGCTTGGGGAAGTGTGGTTGGAGAGCTGTCTCACGGAGAGGGATCTGGGGGTTCTAATTGGCAAGTGAATGAATATGAGCCAGCAGTGTGCCCAGGTGGCAAAGAAGGCCAACGGCATCCTGGCCTATATTAGAAATAGTGTGACCAGCAGAAGTAGGGAGGTGATTGTCCCCCTGTACTCAGCACTGGTGAGGCCT